>JAFIRS010000222.1:600000-987212 GCA_018342105.1 Gonioctena quinquepunctata | reverse complement strand
GTCTAGGAACTGCAAATCAAATATTATAAAACCATTGCAAGTAATACAAAGCAGAATAATAAAATGTATATTCAGATACCAGTACCTCGAACCGTCAGTAAACTTGTATAAACCCAATGAATTACTCAATATCGAAATTTATATAATTTCAAAATCTGCTGTTTAATCCACTCTATAAAAAATTATGCTAAACATTCTAACCTCACATTCACACAAATTGACTATATCCATGACTATAATACTCGTCACTGTAAAAATTTATGTACTATTCCGATAAAATCAAACTTTGGTCGTAAGTCAATATTTTATCAAGGTATAATGACATAAAATTTAATTCCTGATTACTTGAAAAATATGCGTTTCAATAGCCTTTTCAAGATTCATTTGAAAAAATATTGGATCTCTCGTTAATTTATTGATTTTATTTTACAAAACATAATATACAAAATTATAATAAGAGAAATATAACGTATTTTATTGATTATCCCATAATTGTATTGATAAAATAATTCATACACTTGATTTAAAAAACATGTTATTTATTTTGTATTGCATCCCTAATATACATAATTGTATTATTTCTTGGGATGAATAAAGTTGTTAGATAAACCAGGATTACCAATTTTGTTTCAGTTGTTCAATACGGGTTTATTAGATAAACCTAGTTTAACGAATTCGGGAGTTTAAGAAGATAATTTGCCGATTCTAACCTAGGTATTTGATGATTGTTTGACATTTCAATAGACTATTCTGAAAATCATTATTGTGTTTAATATTATTGTTTTATACTCTACTGCAAAGATGTTTGAAGATATAAGGAGACTATCAAGATTTTTTTAAAGTGTTTGATATTGCCCCAAGAAAAAAAAGACCCGTATTTAGACAACGTAGAAACAATTTGGAAGAATGGACATAAAAAGACTTTTTTGAATAGATTTCGCTTGCAAAAGAAATCGTCTGCATCTTACAAAAATACAAAGAACCGCCCCTCAAATGACTACAAAGACAAAATAGCAATAAAAAAGAAACTTCCAAATAAAAATCAAATCTTGATTTTTCATACCAAAATCGTTTGTCATAAAAAACTAAAATAAATCATCACAATTGTAAAATTAAAAACTACATGATCTGTTCTCACGAATCTCTAACAAATGTTCATTTACTGTTGATTGATGAATTATGTTTCAAAGATTATGTTTGTTTATATATCTCAATCATATGGTTTTTCTCTAGATTCTACTCCTCCCTCTGTAGTGCCAAGAAAAGTTGGTGTTCTACTATCCTCTGTATTAATTTCACTTGTGTTCTTCAAATGATCGTTTTTGTAAACCTCCGCAGATGGTATTGTATTCATTACTTATAGCTCACGCCTTCAATTTTCGCGAATTAGTAACTGCATCCGTTTTTTTACATTCTACAATATCTTGATATTTTTTACCAGTGAAATGAGAGTGTTTTCTTCACCTTCATTGAAATTATAAGTCCTATTTTTCTCAAGAAACGTCTCCAATTTATAGCATACACTTGGCTTTTTCTCAATCAATATTTCCGTTTACTTTTGACAAAACTACGAATTCTTATGTTAAGTTTGATTGTTGATGTTTCTGAACGGTCCGAATGATGGTACAAGCGAAAAAATGTGTTGCCAACATATGAAAACAACGAATTAAGGAATCCAGGTTTAGTTTTTCATTGAAAAATGCATAACGTTTTAATCCATAGTTAATTAACAATCCGAGTTTAGATAATCAATGGTTTAAACTCGTATTGAACAACCGGCCCTAAATAATGCATTATTATTTGAGGTCAGGAAGGGAAAATATATTTTAGTTATAGATTGTTATTAAAATGTCAAAATTAGCACACGAGATCAGTAGCATCTGCATCATAAATTTATTGAAATTAATATTTACTAGGCAAGGTAGGTATCCAGAAAATTGCAAAATGAGAGAATATTGATGTCATTTTACAAAAATAATAAAGTTGAAAATCAGAATAACATTTATTATAAAAAATATTCATTTCAACAACTATTCCCTATACATTATTTCTTTAAAAAAAAAAAATAGTAAGAAAATACAATTTTGGACCACTCTGCTGAACCAGCCTGGTGAGCTGCAGATTTAATTCATGTGGGGAATCATTTCTTTTAGCTACCTAATATTCCAATATTTAAAAAATCTGCCAAGTTCTAGGAGATTGAGGAATATTCAATAAGCGAAGCACAATTCTTGGATAAGTTCCATTCAGAAAAATATTCTCCATTTATTGTAATTGCATGCCAATTATTTTTACAAAGATACCTGGTCATTCAATGTGACCTCAGTTATTTATATTTATGAGGATAAAAAAAGTTATGGTCAAAAGGTTAACTTTTGATTTATTTTTTGAGATTATATTCTTATAAACAAATTTTATTTATGGAAGAGAAAAGAGATAAATGTGAGATTTTTTATGTGATCGAGATAGATTTGTCTACATTCAAAAGTTTGGTGCTTTTTTTAATTGTCTATAGATCACAATATAAAACCACACGCAAATGCATATACGGGACAAAATATGTGATATTGAATACAATTCTATTTTTTCTGTGAATGTTCAGAAAAATTCATAGAAAAAATGGTATATACCTGCTATCTTCCGAGGCATGTTGGTGAATAAATAGCAAACCTGATGGCGTGTCCAGTCGGAAAGGTAGATTTCGGAATGTATTTATTGATTCTGATATTGCCATCAATCAAGCTACCAAATCATGTGTCAGAATTTGTTTAACCTATTTTAATTGGAAAACACAAACAGCATTTCTATTTTTGTATAAACTCTAGGATCAAAAGTTGGAGAATGATTCAAATCTCCCCAATATTTCTCTGTTATCTGACTCAAATCAAAACCAAGAAATAAAGTCAAACTGGTTTCCTTTCGGTTCGATTTAACTCTAGAATTCCATAAAAATATCACAAAGTTGAAAATTCGAATCTAAAGTTCACTAACTTATTTAACCTGGAACTTGGCAAAGAAATAAGTCGGCAAATCAAGGAAATACAAAATTATAAATGTAAGAATTTCCTTGAAAACCTTCACCCTCAGGACAACTCTCTTTGAAAATGAACGAAGAAAATCAACGAAAATTCGTACCTATCCCAACTTTAGAGAGTGGTACTGAGGGTGCGGTGTCAGACAACAAAAAGCGGATTTACTAGGGGAATATTTCCACAAAATTAATAAATTTAGTAGGGATGAAACCGAAAACCACCAAGGGACCACAAGACACGCTAAAGAAATCCATCAATTCCCTGGCCCAGTTCAAAATTAAATAGTTTATCAAAAATTTTAGCCACCCCATCTGAAAGTGCTGACATCATTATATCACTCCCAAATAATAAGGCTCCAGGGTTTGACGGTATTGATACAGTTCTACTCAAAAATTTACCCAAAAAAGTCATCATTCAATTAGTAAAAATAACGCCATTCTCAAAACCCAGAAGTTCTGAAGAGGGCTGTTATTATTCCTATCACGAAAGCGGGCAAAAATCCAGAAAAGAAGGAGAGCTACCGCCCCATCTCACTGCCAAGTATGGTCGCCAAGATGATAGATAGAGTAGTAATTTATTGAAATAGATAAATCTAATTTACAAACAAACATTAACATAATCATTAAAGATACAGATAATCTAATAATGCTAAAATAAATAATAATAGTAATAAAATATTAAACAGTAATACAGCACAAATTTTCTTCTAAAAAAGTCAATAGACTTTTCTTAAAACTTACAACAGTACTGGACTGTTTCAAGTGTATGGAAAGTTTATTGAATTCATTCAAACCTTTGAAAAATAAGTTATTCATGCATCGTCTCGAACTAGTTCTATTAATGTGGAAGTCATTATTTTGCCTAGTGTTATAATGATGAATATCTCTATTTAAAATCACAAAATCATTAAAATAAGTTGGTACAAAACCTTTAACCAATCTTAAAAATAAAAACAATTGAAAAATGAAGCCTCTTTTTTAGTGACAACCACTGAAGTGAATTTAATATATATGAAATTGAAGCGACTACATTTAAGAACCATACGCATTCCACAATTTTGAAGTTTTTGTAATTGAGACAATTTATTTTGATTGAATAAAACAGTAGGGAAGCACAATAATCGAAATGAGGTTGGATAATGCAATTGGAAGTTATTTAAACATATGTGCTCAAACAATTTGAAACTCTGGAAAAGACAAAGAGCTTTTTTGTTATATTTTTAATAATATACTCAGCGTGGTTATTTAATGTCGAAGAACTATCAATAATGAAACCAAGATATTTAATTTCGGATACAATTTCGATATTTTCTCCATTTATATTTATGTTGATAGTATTCAAATTACCCAAGTTACGCAGCTCATATTCAGATGCTATGATCATTGCTTTCGTTTTGTTGACTTTTAGTTTATTCACTTTTAGGTATTTTTCAGTGAGTTGTTTATATTTATGATTGCATTCTCAAGATTTTTATCAGACTCGAAAAGATTCAAAGAGTGTGAACCTGGTGTGTAGTGTATGTCATTTAAATATATGATAAATAAAAGTGGTCCCAAAACGCTTCCTTGGGGAACTCCCATTTCATTTAGAATTTTGTCAGATTGAACATTGTTTATCTTGGTCTGTTGAAAACGATAACTTAGGTAACTTCTAAACCAGTTCAACACATTGCCAGGATATGCCATAACATTTTACTTTTTCCAATAGAATGTTTCGATCTATCGTTTCAAAAGCTCTACGCAAATCCAAAAAAATAGCCACAGAATACTTATTAACATCTACAGCCCAGTTATTAAATTTAGGAATAGCAATAATGGTGCTAATTTTAAACTGATCTGGAAATATACCTTTTTCTAGAGATGTATTAACCTTTCTGTGACGGGGCCCATAGGAATTCCGTAGTCGCCAGCGCGGGTAGGAGTAATTTCTATTTATTTTTTTTTTTTTTTTATTTAGCCGTTTTGCTATACATTCCAACAATACTATATCAATTATAATACTACTAATAATTAGAAGAAAAAAAAAGTTCAAATGGTTTTTTTTCCCCACCCTCTAACTGAGTACACACTTATATTGTGTAGTGAGAAAAAAGAAAAAAACAAAACAGCATAACATGAAAACATAGACAATTTAAAGTCAGAAATAGGAAGAAGGAACGGAACAGTATAAACAATATAAAAATGGAGGGTTAATAGGAACAGAGTGAAAACATATTACAATAGGCAGTAATTGTGTGAATCAAAATTCAACAGTGCAGTTAACATGGCTGTAAGTTGGTGAATAATAATAAATATACAAATTTTTTATGTTTCTATAATTCTCAAGAAGTCCCTATAATTACTATAGATATAAAGTTTAATGGCTGAAGTGAATTTCTTGAGGTTAGCATATTTTCGAATGGCGGGAGGTAATAGATTATATGTTTTAGGTTGAATATATGTTACAAAACGGTGACTAATGTTCTTGTTGTTAAGTGGTGTAACGAGTAGTTGATTCAACGTTCCGCGTGTATTGTAACCATGATTGAATATTTGCTGACAATGACCACTCTTATAGACAGATATTAAAATTGTTAAAAAATATAATGACCGACTATTAAGTATATCTGGAGAATACAGTACTTTTGTCAAGGATCGTTTTTTTCGTCTAAAGATAATTTTTAATATGAAATTCTGGATCACTTTGAGATTTTGTAATGAGTTTTCATACAGACCACCCCACATTAGTATTCCATAGCGTAGGAGTGACTCCACAAGTGATTTGTATATTATAAGCAACAGTTTAATCGACAGTATCTCTCTCAGTATATAAAATTTGTAAATCAGTTTTCTGAGTTTTGTTGTTAGATAGTTGATGTGAGTTTCCCACCTGAGATTTTTGTCGATTATAATGCTCAAGTATTTGATTTGGCTATCTTCTGTAATGTTTTTATTTAGATTAGTGATACTAATATTCTGGAACTCTGGCCTATTTGTATTATTGGCAGAAAAAGCTATATAGTGTGTTTTTTCAACATTCAGAGATAGCTGGAAAGCATTTAGCCAATCCGTTATTATGTTTAGTTCTCTTTGGACATGTAATTTAGCTTGAGACCAGGAATCACCCTCTAATAAGATCACAGTGTCATCAGCATAGGAAACAATTTTAGCATTTGATAGTGAAAGCATTGAATTGATGTAGAGTAGGTAGAGTACTGGTCCCAGTACCGTTCCTTGAGGTACACCTATCTTGACGGTAGTTGGGACACTTAGCAAGTCATGGACTTTAACTTGTTGTTGTCTATTATCTAAATAATGGCGGAAAACATCCAACACAGTACCACGAATCCCATTTGTTTCAAGAATAGAAAGGAGTTTCTGATGGTTCACTGTGTCGAATGCTTTCGCCAGGTCTAGAAAGACCCCTATACATTTTCCATTCTTGTCCAACTTGCTTATAATTTCATTCACTAGAGTGTACATGGAATCACATGTTGATTTACCCGCGCGAAAACCAAATTGATAATAATTCAATATCTGATTAGCGTTGAGGAACTCAATTAAACGATTTTTGAGGCATTTTTCAAAGATTTTACCGAAGTTGTTTAATACACTTATCGGTCTGTAGTTATTTATCATTGTTTTGTCACCTGCTTTGAATACAGGAGTTATTATTGATTGTTTGAACTGATACGGGACAGCTCCTGTTGAGAAGATAAGGTTAAAAATGTGTACAAGAGGGACCAGGTGAGTATTTTTGATCATCTTAGTGGTAATATTATCTATTCCGGGAGAACATTTGTTTTTTAGTGAGGATATTTGTTGTATCAATTCAGTATCAGTTATGGGAGTTAGGAACATGGAATTTCGATTTGGAGTAAGTGGTGGCAGCATAAATTGCTGAGTAGGGACATTTTTTAACATATCGATACCTATATTGGTGAAATATTTGCCATTTCATTATCATCATCAAAATCTTTGCCATGTTCGTCAACAACGTGGAATTTGCTGGATAATTTATTATTTTTTTCATTGGTTGCCTCACTTATGATATGGTAAATTTTCTACATATCATATTGACTATTATGTATTTTATTCAGGTAATATTCATTTTTTTCTGCTTCAGGAGTTTATTTAAATGATTTTTAACGTTTGTATCTAATTTTATTTTTTTATTTTATGTTTTTTTAATTTTACTTTCTATTATTTATTAAAGTTGCATAGAATATATTAGTAGCATGTTGTGCATGGCCAGATTGTAAAACATTATGCCAATTTTCTTGTGATAAGGGGTTATTTAGTTTTGCAATATTATATCCGCCGAAGGTTATTTTATTATTTTCGTTATGGTTATTATATTAGCTTCTAAATGAGTTTAAATAAATTTAGGTTAACTTTGAAAGAATATTATATTCTGAAAATTAAACATAACATAGATAACGAACATTGCACGATATATGAATGGTTTATAATAATTATTATAAGTTTATTTTTCACCACATTCGCCACATGCGCATTTGCCTATGAATTACACAAATGAATTTTGTGCAATTGGTGCAAATGATACTTGAATTTCTATCCCGTTTTCTGGGACAGAAATTACAACGCTTACTTGTATTCGCTTGTATCTCTCCAAGTTCTTGATTTGGATTGGGTCCTGGCAAGTTTTTTTTCAGTTTCCCTCAAAAACATATCAATAGCTGATTTGATAGGAATATTTTGACCTGTATTATATACTTTTCTTTCTTGCACATTATTTTCCGCCAGCTGAATGGATAATTCTTGTAAAAAAGACCTTCTGCGGCTACAATCTTTTTTTCTCCATTAATATCTGATTATCAATCTGGTTTTAGGGAGAAATATAGCTGTGAAAGTGCAATTCAGTGCAGCATAAATGACTGGAAGTCGGCTTTAGATAATAGTAAAGTGACAGCTATCATTTTTCTCGACTTGAAACGAGCTTTCGAAACTATTGATAGGAATAGATTACTCAGTAAGTTAAAATTTATGGGATTTGGTGGGATGGTATATAACTGGATTAAGGATTATTTGTGGGATAGAAGACAAAAGGTGAAATATGAAGGTTATATATCAGATGAACAATCAATTGATATAGGTATTCCACAAGGCAGTATTTTAGGACCACTCCTATTTATTTTATATCTCAATGATATATCTTTGATGTTCGAAAATGCTAAACTTCATTTATTTGCAGACGATACTATAATATACCTATCTGACAATTCAATTATAAATCTTTTTGATAATATCAATGGGATATTGAAAAATGTTGGGGAGTATATCGAAATTAATAAATTGAAATTGAATGTATCTAAAACTAAAGGAATGATTATTGGAAAAAGGGCATATAAAGAGTTGTATTATAGTAATCAGTTACAAATTGAATTAAATGATGAAGTTATTGAGTTGGTTAATGAAATTAAGTACTTGGGTGTTATGATCGACAGTGACCTAAAATTAAATGTCTTTGTTGATTACATATGCAAAAAAATAGGGGTTCTGAGAAGGGCCAGTGGATATTTTACACCAATAACACGTAAATTAGTGTATAATGCTATAATAGTGCCACACTTAAATTACTGCAGTACTATTCTATATATTACAAGCCAAGGAGATATAAATAGGTTGCAAAAATTACAAAATAGAGCAATGAGATTAATAATAGGTTGTGATAAGTATACAAGCACTAAGTATATGCTAGATAGGTTAAATTGGATGAGTGTTAAGATTTTTTAGAGTATAATGCATTGGTTTTCATTCATAAAATCAGGTCAGGCCTAACACCAAAATATTGTGCAAACATTTGAAGAATTGCATGGATATAATACAAGGGGAAGACAGAATTTTGTACTGCAAAGAGTGAGATCAGGTGCAGGTCAGAACTCTATATTTTCTAAAGGTATAAGTAAATATAATAGACTGGATCAAATTATTAAAGCCACAGAAAGCATAATTTCCTTCAAACGTTTATTGAAACAAACATATGTATAATATTATTACTGCCACGATTACATAGATGTTAGGTTAAGATGGTGGTGATAC
This sequence comes from Gonioctena quinquepunctata, assembly GCA_018342105.1. Taxonomy (NCBI): domain Eukaryota; kingdom Metazoa; phylum Arthropoda; class Insecta; order Coleoptera; family Chrysomelidae; genus Gonioctena; species Gonioctena quinquepunctata. The sequence goes on along the minus strand of JAFIRS010000222.1, from coordinate 978,139 downwards.
TGTCTCACATATTAGTGTAAATTTCAATGCACAAAATTAGCTAGACTAAATAAATGTATTTATTTATTCAGGATATTTTTTTGGCCAGACAATGTATGCATGCAGAGCAGCAATGTCGATCATTTCCATAAAAATTTGTAAAGGCCATCGTCTACATGCACGTACACAACTATACTCGTGAGTCATTTTGTCTCCAGTATCAACAGCCCCCTTGGTCTTGTTATAATGGAGAATAATTTCGGGCTTGAAATTGGTTTCCTCATCAGACACATAATTTCCATTGAACTGTGTTGACAGCAAAATTACACTTTTATTTTTTTCAGGTACGTATCATCTTATTGTTACTGAAACCAAACATCAGCCCATTTGTCATCGTCGGAATTCTCCAAAATTTCTCGTAGTTCGACGTCAGTCAAATATTTTTGTTTAGCCATGGCTAATAACTCACAAAAACTTAGGATATTACTCGCACCAGTACGTCTTTTTCGGTCACTGAACTAAATCTGACAAGTAGGTACCCCAAATGCACCGATTTGTTACGTGTGACGCATGCGCGGAGTCGATAAACTTGGTGAGCAAGTTGAAACATTTGAGTCTGAGGGGGGTATGTTGCATACCCCAATGCATAAATCTCTATCTAATGTTCAAAATATTTATAATACCTACAATATCTAATTATTATAATGTCGGTAATGAATCGTGTGAGGATTAACTATAAGGAAAAGCACGAACCTTTTTTTTTAGCAGAGTTACAAGGAATAACGTAAAGGCATACCCCGCCCCGTCACGGAAACGTTAACAAGGTTTAGCAATACATGTCATTAGAGTCAACTTGAACCGGCTCTTGTCTCTGGAAAAAAGGTTAAAGTTTACCCCCTGAGCAATTCGGCTTCAGAAAAGGTCATTCAACAACTAGCCAAGTTGTCAGAATTGTCCATGGGGTGAAAGAGGCTTTTAATCGGGATCAGAGTACAGCCATGGTCATGCTAGACACTCAAAAAGCTTTTGATAAGCTTTGGCCAGATGGGTTAATCTCAAAACTGTCGAGGGCACACATGCCACTATACATGGTGAAACTCTTACAATCTTACCTGGACCATCGGACTTTTCGGGTAAAAATCAATCAATCATTCTCTTGAGATTATTTGATCGAAGCGGAGGTTCCACAGGGGGCGTGTCTGTCACCACATTTGTACTCTCTCTATACGAGTGATTTTCCCACATTTTCAAAAACTAACACAGCCATGTATGCAGATGATATTGCAATCTACGCGCATTCATTTGCTAGCGAGATTGCAAACAAACAATTACAAATTCACCTGGATAGGAAAGTTACCCCATACCTAAGAGAGAACAAAATTCACCTTAATCCTGAGAAGACGGAACAAATTAATTTCACAACAAATTTTGCCCGTAGAAAGACAACATTTTTTGCAAAGTTAAAATACAAGGTGAAGAGATAACGGACACGCCCAACGTGAAATACCTGGGGGTACATATGGACAAGCGCATTTCAAAAAATTACGTCAATAACCTGTGCTTACATAAAACATTTCTATTCACTCATAGCACGAAATGGCTTAATGTCAATAAAAAACAAGATACTACTTTATAAAAGTCTAATCAGGCCAATTATTACTTAAGCCTGTCTAGTCTTCTGCGGTGCAGCAGCGACGTTACATAAACTCCAAGTACTGCAGAATAAAGTACTACGTACCATCACCAACAGTGACAGGTACATTCGGATACATAATCTTCATGATATCACAGGGGTAGAAAAAATGAATGACTACATAGAGCGAATTTCATACACATTTCTCAAAGATTTTATCACAAAGAGTCCGTTGACCCAAGGGATCTCCGATATTAGAAGTCATAACAGTCTACCACGAAAACATGGTATTATCTATCAAAATCTAATTATATATCACGAGCGTGACTGAGTGAGGGAACATGGCCTTAAAAACATCAATAAATTAAAACTTTGTTTTTTATACTCGATTTTTCCAAGTAGTCCCCACCCTTAAGTACAACATCCATCAAATTACTCGCGAAATACACCTCCTTTTCATAGCCATCAGGAGCAGGGCATAAACAAATGCAGGAGGTCCTGGGGTCGGTCATCGACAATGTGAGGCCGCTGATTGTTAGGCAAAACGAGTTACCACCAACTCGGAGTAGCACCACCGGCGCCACCAGGGGCAGCTATTCTGCCACGGAGGGGGCATCTCTGCCATGAAAATGGCTTACCATGTAATTACAATCAATGATATCACATATTTTTAATTTTTACCGAATAAAGACTTGAAAAAATATGTATTTAACAAAAGCACACAAGGATACTGAAAGTACTTATTTGAGTTTCAAATTCAAAATCACTTCGAAAAATAATAATTATTTATATAGTTCAACTTTAAATTCAAGAACAGTCAAAATCCAATGAAGTTCCGGTTGTCAAAGGAAGATAAACTGTTGTCAAATAGTATCTGATTGACACGAACGAATGAAGCTCAAATGAAAGGAGCATACAGAACAAACTAAAATTATTATTCAATGCTAATTTACAGCGAATTTTCATTTGTGTGTAGATCTTAGAGAAAAACTTTTTGGATGAATGAATGTAGAGCTTATAAAGCTCTATCAAATGATTTACAGCTTGCCAATATCGGTATAAAAATGAAAGATTGATAAAAAAAACAATCTTTCAACAACTACTATTTCAAAAATTAATGTCCAATCTTCGAATTTATAGTCTAAGATCCGGCAGCTGATTCCTGCAGGTATCTGTTTTTTTAATTAAACTTAATTTAAATGACTGATTAATGACAATGTAATACAATGCTGCCGGATTTTGCCTATAAAAAATTAGCCGCAATTACCTTTAATTAAATACTTACAATTAATTTATGTTGATGAATTGCAGCTATATGTTTTTTAAGTGAATTGAACGTTATTTGAAAGAAAATGATGTGAAGAATGTAAAAAAATAATGTTGCCAGCTGTAAACAGGAATGTATTGTTAATTATTTATGCTCGTGTTTTTCAAGAAAATTTAATAATAAATTGAAGTTAAATTTTTGCTGTGCACGATAATACATGGTTGCCTGTGGAAAAATGGCTGCAAGTACTGGTTGCCATGGTTAGAATTAATAATTTTTGCTCTAGATGAGTGTGAGCGAGAGAGAAGGAATGCGCGCGCTGCTTCGTGTTGTAAACAAGGATACAATGTGGTGTAGTTAAAGTAATATTGTTTTTTAATTTTTTACCTGTGAAGCTATGATTTTCATTTTCGAGCATAATGGAAATGTTTCCCGTATAAATAATATAATAATAAATGTCATCAAAATGCGACAAACGTCAGCTGCAACGACTGAAAAAAACTATTTATAAGTATTGGTCAATCAGGGCAATAAAATGTGTGTTTCAAAATAATAACATTGAAAAATTATAACTATTTTAGTAATTTTTTTATTGAAAAATATAAATCATATTTCTTTACAAATAATGAATTTCTTTGAAAAAATTGATTTTTCTAACATGAATTCAATAAAACTTAATTATTTGTTGATCATCTTTTTCTTCTTCCGAACTAGTATTAACATCTGAATCATCAGAGGTTTCATCTATATCAGAAGTTTCATCCATCATCTTTGCCTTCAGAAGTTACCTTCTTTGACACGGATAAGATGTCCGACTGTCATTGGCGTCGGGTCACCAATGAACCATGTTGGTTTTGAAGAACCATCAATTAATGACCTCTGCGATCAGTTTCACACAACATGGATCTGTTGCATTTAGTCACATCGAATTGACAAAAATAGTTTGCAACATTTTCTGCTTTAATGACCTTTAACAAGGTGGAATCAGTTAAGAGTCGAAGCTGGTTACTTTTTTTTTAATTTTTCATTAGTTCTTGTTGCTGAATATTTTATTTGAAATAACTGATATCTGGAGTTATTTGCACTGGTACATTTTTTGGCGCCATACATAAGAGCGGTAAATACCTGGACAACAATAATAATCGTATTAATTTCTCAATGTTATCATTATCACCTAAAAAGAGGATACTCATTGGATTTATCTGTTTGTATCCCTACTTTGTAATAAATAAATAAAAAAAATTATGAAATACACATTTTATTACCCTGATTGATCAATATTTAATAATAGTTTTTTTCAGTCATTGCAACTGAAATAAGATGAATTTTGATGACATTTTATAAAAAAATTAGTAATTTCTAAAACAATAATAAAAAAATTACTGTCCATTAGCATTGAAAGAACAGACAAAAGGACTTCGATATTGTCTGAACATTCAATAGTAGATTTTTTTCAACAAAACAATATTCCTTATTTATACGGAAACATTTTCATTAGGCTCAAAAATCATTGCTTCACAAGTAAAAAATTAAAAAAACCAATATTACTTTAACTACACCACATTGTATCCTTGTTTACAACACGAAGCAGCGCGCGCATTCCTTCTCTCTCACACTCAACCAGAGCAAAAGTAATTGATTCTAATCATGTCAACCACTACTTGCGGCCATTTTTTCACATGCAACCATGTATTATCCTAAATAGCAAAAATTCAACTTCAATTTAGTATTAAATTTTCTTGAAAAACACGAGCGTAAATAATTAACAATACCATACCAACCAAGAAAAATCAAAAAGTATATTGACTTTCACAAAGTTAATGAAGCACTCGCAAATATAAACTGGGACGTTTTACTGAGTGGAGATAACATAGATACCATATGGGAGAACTTCCATAACACAACTAATACAATATTCGAACAAAATACATCCTTTAGAACTGTTGCAGAAAATAGACTCAAGCCATGGATTAATGACAATATCCTCACACAGATAAAACAAAAACTCTCATTATGGAAAAGATTTAAAAGAACGAGAAATGTTGACGATTATCACGCTCACAGACGTTTCTCAAATGCTCTATCTGAAGCCATAAAGAACGCTAAGATCTCATACGAAGTAGACCTATCAAAATTCGAAAACTCCACAAGTACATAAGATCACACCTCAGTTTTAGAGTTAGTATACCCATGGTTAGGAGGGCAGATGGTGATATAAGCAAGGATAACAGGGAAGTAGCGGAAATAATGGCAAGTACTTTTACAACATCTTTCAATATCGAACCTGAACTAGTCAAAAATAACTTTCCAATTCCCAAAATTCGAAAATAAATTCTGAGGTTACTGTTCATTATGAATCTCTCACAATTAAATCAAAGAATTCTGCAATCTTCTTGAATTAAGTTACCTTCGAATTTCGGGTTGAAAGTTACTTACACTCTCGTAAAGTATATTTTTGAATGAAAATAAAGCAATCCCACAATGAAGGGAATTCACACATTGAACAATTATGTATATTTTACCGAGCACAGTTACTATTAACTCTGTACTCAACCAGGACAACCTTTCCAGTATACATTTCCCACCAGCAAAAATCCGTGAAATAATTGAGAAACTTAAGTCGTCTTCCTCACCAGGCCTTGATGGTATCACTGTCTTGTTTCTAAAAAGATGCAGAGAAAATCTGATTCATCCGCTCAGAATAATGAACCGTTCGTTCAAAAACTCCTGTGTACCAAATAGCTGGAAGGTGGCATCTGTTCCGATTTTCAAAAAGGGTAACAAGCTAGACCCAAATAACTACAGACCCATAAGCCTTACCTCCGTGGTTTGCAAAATTATGGAATCTATAATAAGTGATGAGCTAGAAACTTTCCTGCTGCATCACAAAATAATTCCTGACCACCAACATGGATTTGTTCCAAATCGATCGGTCACACCAAACCTATTGAATTGTGTGGATGATTGGCCAAAACAGCTTGACAATAATACTCCTATAGACATTATATATCTTGACTTTTCAAAAGCCTTTGATCGTGTCCCCAGGAAAAGACTTTTGTTTATAGAACTTTTTGGCATACGTGGACTTCTACTAAAGTGGATCCAGAGTTTCCTACAAAACAGACATTTTTGTGTTCGGATTGATGATTGTTTTTCCAATCGATATCCTGTACTGAGTGGAGTCCCCCAAGGATCTATACTTGGTCCGTTGTTGTTTTTGTGTTATACATCAGATTTATCACTTTTGCTTGAGTCAACCTGTTCTTTCTACGCCGATGACACAAAAATCTACAATGACCCAAAATCGCCACAGGTATTGCAAAATGACCTAATCGCTTTGTACAACAGGACCTGTAAATGGTTATTACCTCTAAATATCAATAAATGTATTGTACTTCTGGGAAAAAATAATCCAAGACAGAATTATATTCTAAACGATGAGCAATTAGTCAAACTTGAATATCACAATGATCTTGGAGTTACCATAACCAGTGATCTAACATGGTCACACCATATTTCAAATACATGCAAACGAGCAAATACAAAATTGTACCTCTTGAAGAAAGTCTTTTCAAAAACATCACCCGAAACGTTCACAAACATCTATAAAGCATACGGAAGACCAATACCTGACTACCTTTGACAACCGTAGAAATCGCGGGGATTTGATCCTAGCATATCGGATTCTTCATGGATCCCTGCCGTCTCTGAGTAATACGTTCCAAATAAATGAAGACACTCGATTGAGAGGACATAATTTCAAACTAAAGAAAGAACATTTCAGGACTACAAAACGTCAGAACTTCATAGTCAATCGTGTTTTCTCGGCATGGAATAATCTGGACGCAGACACAGTTAATGCACCCACAGTTTCGATCTTCAAAAGCCGATTAGATCGCCTAATCTAATATACCTTTTATATATATATATATATATATATATATATATATGAACAGCATCAGATTATTGATAGTGACACCTATAATCTGTGCGGTGAAGCTTAAACCTAATATCGTGGAATTTTAATAGCACGAAATTTCGTGCATATTAACAGGTCACCAACAAATGTGTCAGATAGGCCTACCCACGATACCAATAGTCGTACTCCTCATGCGTTTAACGCAAACAATATATATATATATATATATATATATATATATTGTTATGGAATGATAAATTTTGTAAATATAATAATTGTTTTTATATAAAATGATAGCTAATAATTTTCTCTATTCTTTGTGAGCCAAATTGTTATGATATAGATAATTATTTGTGCCCTGTATAATATATTTTGCAATGTAATAATAATTGCTAGCTACGTCACTGGTCACGTTACTGCCAATTGTTATCACTTTCCTCACCACAGCTAAGCACAGTTGGTACGCCTCTTATCTCAGATAGCCGGTTCAGGCAATTGAGCCACTAGCCACTGCTTGATATGTCAAATTTCTATTTATTCAATGGTCATAAGTATGATTGTTGATCATTGCAGAAAACAAACAACAAAGTAAAAGTATCAAAAAGCAATTATTTCCTTTATTCAGGAAGACTTAATTTTACCTGGCCTACGAGAAATAACTTATACTAATGTGAATCTACAAATATTCACGGGTAATCATTAAAATCAAATCATGGATAGATAGACACAACCTCACTTTTTCCTTGAGAGTGAAGTTTTCTGTTATAGTTCAAAATAAAGTGAAATAAAGTTCTTCAGATGTGAGATACGTTATTTGTGATATTGTTCATGGACCGGATGTGCACTATTAAAGTTTTTATACCTGCTGGAGATGTCAGTGTTCAAGATATGCTATTGAAACTGGATCCCTTCTCACTCCAAGCTCTATCAGGAACTCCAATACCATAAATCAGGAACCATACATATGCAGAAATCAGCTTTGGACACTTGGATATGTTGTATAATTAAGGTAATATTGGTTTTTCTCTTCTAATGTTGGAATTATTTCATTTTTCTTTCTCCCAAAATGTTGCGTGGCATTCCCTTGTAAATTTATTTTCGATCTCCCTTGTGGCTTTGTTTGTTTTCACCTGGATACCATTTTTGTTCCTTACCTCTGATTGGAATTTTTGAATTTGCGCACTAAATTGTCACATTTTCACTGTTTATGGTTATTTGTCATAACTTATACATAAAACTGTTTTTCCATTCTTATTAACTATGTACAAATTTCAATAATAATTGCCTCTGACACTTTCCCGCTCTTATTCTCTTACAATTTCAAATTCTACATGTGACCATCTGTTCCCTGATTGGCTATTCTCATCAAGAAGTTGGCTGTTCTACCATTGGCTACTTTTAGTTAGCTACAATTTCATATACTGTATGTTTCAAATTTATAAATGTGTTGATCACTTTTTATTCATGAAAATTTTGTAAATCTAGACTTTTTGTTGTCTTTTTACCAATTATGGGTTATAATCATTATGACAGTGTATGACATTGATTGTGTTATAGTATTTTGACATTTTTATCTATCCATATTATTCATAGGCTTATAAATAAATAGAACTTCCAAAACTATGTAAAACAATCTCTTGAAACTAATAACTATTTAGTAATTATTCTTTTTGTGGGTTTTTTTCTTTTAAAATTTATAACTGGCATAACATAACAATATATATACCTATTCTTTTCTTGTAATATTAACACACCATACTTGGTGACTTTCAAAATGTTTATCTATGTTTGTTTATTGTACACTTTTTATTCCATATTTTCTTTTTATAAGAATATCTTTATATATTTTCCATCCTTCTAATGTACTTTTACAATTCCTTTTTATCTTTTATTTTATAATTCATGTGTAACATATACTAACACCATTTCTGTATAAATGGGCCTTATAGGTTTACACCTCAGCCCATTCTCACTTTTTAATAAATAAATAATAAATAAAATACCTGTTTCAGCTGGCAACCTAGAGCCCCATTCGGTTGGAGACTTTGGCCTCCAGTTTGTCTTTTTTCATTATGTACCATATTTATATATATATATATATATATATAGAGTGTGTCTCACTTCTCATGGAAACACCCTGTATCTTCCGTAATTATTGGAGCATAATTCTGTAATTTTCACCATCGATAGATATAACAAGGATGAGTCTAAATCTCTTCTGCCATTAACCTGAGTGACATATACTGCGAAAAATAATATTAGGGGGCAAGATTGGCTCAAAATCCTTACGGATTCGTGATCTGGACATCAACTTTAGTACCAATTGGTCCAAGAGCCCGTGAACGGCAGACCTACGTCATACTATAACAGCTGAAGTTTTTTCTGCGTAGGTACACTACAGCAGGTAAGAACGTTTGGCTACTATGAACCTTGAGTCATGGTGGCTTTGACAGATACCAGGTACTATAGGTGCGTAAAATTGCTGCACAATAATGTCATAGTATGAAGCGTGATCAGTAGGTAAACTACAGTGTTGTCCTGATCGCGAATCCGTGAGAATTTTGAACCTATCTGGCCTCCCCTAATATTATACTTGGCGCGCAGTGTATGTCACGCAGGTTAACCCCAGAAGAGATTTAGGGTTAAGTGGAAAAATAAGTTCTGCGATGTTCATCACAGAATTTGAACTTCGCCCATTATTGTCAATATTTATGTACATTAATCGAAATTCGAGAAAAAAATTGTTTAAAATAATAAAATCGTCTTTATTATTTTAAACAATTTTTTTCTCTAATTTCGATTAATGTACATAAATGTTGACAATAATGGGCGAAGTTCAAATTCTGTGAAGACTCATCCTCGGTATATCTAGCGATGGTGAAAATTACAGAATTCTACTCCAATAATTACGGGAGATACGGGGGTGTTTCCAAGAGAAGTGAGAAATATTCGGATTTTTCAGAACTGAAAATTTTTCAACGAAAATATGGATTGGTACTAAAATTTATGTCCTGTTCACAAATCTGTAAGAATTTTGAGCCTATCTTGCCCCCTAATATTATTTTTCGATCGCCCCTGGGGCGCAGTGTATGACACTCAGGTTAACTCCAGAATAGATTTAGACTCTACGGTATATCTAACGATCGTGAAAATTACGGAATTCTACTCTAATAATTACAGAAGATACGGGAGCGATTCCATGAGAAGTGAGACAAATTCGAATTTTTCGGAAATGAAAATTTGGATTGGTACTTAAGTTGATGTCCAGATCACGAATCCGTAAGGATTTTGAGCCTATCTTGCCCCCTTATATTATTTTCGGTATATTCATCGCCCCTGGCGCGCAATGTATGACACTCAGATTTACTCCAGAAGAGATTTAGACTCATCCTCGGTATATCTAACAATGGTGAAAATTATAGAATTCTACTCCAATAATTACGGAAGATACGGGGGTGTTTCCATGAGAAGTGAGACACACTATATATTGTATTTTTGGGTTATCGGGACCATGATCGGCAAAGATATACCAACATTTTATGTAAATCGTGATGCCCCCAATAGGATGAATTTCTATGAATCTACCTAAAACTACCAAAATTTGTAAGTAAACATTTTTTTTTATTCAAAATATTCCCCTTTATCAAACACTAGATGTCTACTCGACTTTCTGGAGGTCAAATACACAAATTAATTACATATACATTTCAAGTATGGATGATAGTTTTGTAGCAGTGATAAAGGAACTCTTATTAGTCAGAAAAGTTTCACTCTAGGTAATGGACATAGCCACTTTGGAAAAGCAAATAAAAATATTTGCTTTATGTTTCATAGGACATATAGCAAACAAGGCACTCAAGAATTTCTCAGATACCTATTGGTAATTTAATTGAATCAGTTCAAAATAAATTTTTACATGTATGTGCTTTCAAGATGAGTTATACATATGGAGCTTATAGTTACTCTCAAATTCTCGAAAAAATGAATCTAAATAGTCTCAAGCATAGGAGAGTTGAACATGATCTACTTTTCTTGCATGAAATTATTAATGGTTATATTAAATGTCCTGATCTCCCATCAAGGGTCCAATTCAATTTGAATAGAATTCCGATATCAAACCTATTTAAAGTACCTTATCATAAGTTATAGTTTGTAGTAAATATGTAAGTAAATCATTCAATCAATTTATTAGTTAAAGAAGTGTTCAATTACAACACAGGAACCTACATTGTAACATACTAACAGATACTACTTTTTTTTTTCGTACAGCCTCCTATTAACAACAATGTCTCAAGTATACTTATAAACATGCAGAAAAAAAAATATTGAAGATTTGAATGTTCCTCAACCTGGCATCGAAAAACCGTACCTGAATGCAACATTTGTACATGCTACAAAACTAGGAAAAACATTTCTGGACCAGTGAGATAAACCTGAAATGCTGTAGAAGTGTAATTTTTTGTTATTGGAATTAAGGGAAATAAAAAGATATTGGATCGCATGGTCAGCAAGGTTAGCCAAGTTAGATTGAGTCCCATTTTTACAATGAGTTAATAATACATTTATTTCTTCAATTCAAAAGTATATATAATACACTATAGTAAATGTATTGCAATAATAAAAGAAAACGTCACAAAGTGTCAAGATTCATATATAAAAATTACAAGATATTTCACGAGACTGAAAATATACTTGGAATTCGGAAAAACCAAAATATTCATCCCAAGTGTAACAGTTTCTCGGTAGTGCTAGTGATTTCACTTGATTGAAAATATATGGAGATGTCTGTATTTCTTCAGATAGTGAGTTGAGGACTTTGCAGCCCATATATTGCAGGTTTCTTTCACAAAATGAAGATATATGTACATTTTGATTCGATAAAAACAAGGATCTATGTTTGTACACATATTTCAGAAATATATATTCCTGATAAGGTGAGTATTTTCAGATTTTTTAATGTTATTCTACATGATTCTAGGTATGCAAGCTTAGCTATTAAATTCTAACTGCATATGTTTGTAGTAGGAGTACCGTTTATTTTTAAATCACTATACACACACGATTAGATTTCCACAGAATTTTATTAAATTCACAACATCTTTCGCTAGCACAGTAGCTTCTTCAGGTGAATGTACAATAAACTAAATATACAATGGCCAACAGTTTTATACCTACTACGTAAGGTCATTATCGGTAATTACCTCCAACAAGGTAAGTACTGACAATAATCTCCCAAAACATAAAATATATCCTCAATTATAATAATTACAAAGGGTTTAATCTAGGAAAACAAATTCAAAAGTGGCGAATTATTCAAATCAAGTTGGTCGTTGAGTAATATGTTCGAATTTTTGAACCTATTAATTTCTAACGTTTCCAACTGATTCAGTTTAATACCTTTATTTTCTACATGTGGATCCTATCTTTAAATGTTCTACCAGTCTGTCCAATATATACCTTAGGGCAAGTTCCACACTTCAATCTATATATTCCCGATTTTTCAGCTTTTGAAATTCTGTCTTTATTATTTTTAATGAATATACCCAACATATTATTTGTTCTATTTGCAATTTTTAGATCTTGTTTATTAAGAAATGAAGCAATTTTTTCCGTAGTCTGTCCACAATATGTGAGTATTCTATAATTTTGATTAGAGTTTTTGGTGGTAATAAAAACTTCGTACATAGCTTTTGAATGGAGTTTTTTGGAGAGAATACCATCTGTCAGGTCAACTTTATATCCATTGTGGAAATCAAATCGTGTGCGTTGTTATTTAAAATTACTATGGTTTCCATCAAGTAACGGCTTAGTTAATCGAACAAATACCCTGTTTATGTTGGTTGCATATCCTCAGTTCGCAAATGACTACACTGTTTTGCCATGACATTAAGTTAATAACAGCTGGTACGAAGCTTTCTACATAAGACATCTGTGTGTTTTGTCCATTGACTCCTATTACAATACTTAGCAGTTTGGTATGTTCGATAAATGAGGTTTCACAATCAGCAGCTTGAAGGGGATTGGGGGTCTGTAATGATGCTTCAATCAATCAATATATACTTTATTGTCTGAAGAGTTGATTCTTATTGACAAAGCATGAAAATAGAAAAAAATAAGAAATGTATAGATAATTAGATACGTGAATGTCAAATGGATAAAATGTACAACATAAAAGATAAATACAGTAAAAACCGAATATAACGACATCGTTTATAACGACAGATCGGTTATAACAACCGAATGGCAAGGTCCCGGCCGAATCTATATAAAACTAATAAGTACACATACCGCCTATAACGACATCGGATACAGCGACATATCGCTTAAAACGACGAAACTTTATCGATATTCATCGGCTATAACGACCAACCGTTTACCTATTCCAGCAAAACAAAACATTACAAACAATTTTCACCTTTATACTAATAATATGAAGGAATATTTTGCTATAGAACCTCTTTCCTGCTCTTTGCCATTTGACCTTGCATGTTTTACGACTTATTCAGTGCGATAGTTGACCGCGTGAATTACAGGTTGATTTTAAAACTTTTGGTTTAGATCGGGTGTTTACGCGTTACTATGTCGCAAAAAAGAAATAGGAAAGTGTTTAATATTGAAGAAAAATCACATATTATATGGAGATTAGAAAATGGCGAGTCAAATAGTGAAATTGCAGAGGAATGTGGAGTCTCACACTCTACGATATCAACGATTTGGAAGGATAGAGATAAAATAAAAGCTCTTTTCGAGAACAACTCTTTGAAAATTAAACGATCGAGGACAACAGAACATAAAGTTATTTGAAAACAAGTTCATATGCATAACCTATTCCCATACTACAAACAGACATAATATATACATACATACTTGTGTATATTGCTTATAACAACTATCGGACATAACGTCCGAAGTATACGGTCCCTTCAATGTCGTTATATCCGGTTTCTACTGTATTACATATATGAATAAAAAACATATTGTCAATCTCCTTTAAAAAAGAAGGACTATTGAAACAACACATTATAAAATACGATGTCATTAACAAAAGGGTAACTAACAATTACCACCCTTAAGATTTAACAGTAGTCTTTTATAATAAATCAAAACATATAAGATAAAAAATACAATAAAATAAATGAATGTCAAGTGGATAAAATGTACGAACATAAAAGATAAATATTACATATATAAATAAAAAACATATTGTCAATCTACTTTAAAAAAGAAGGACTATTGAAACAACACATTATAAACAAAGTAAAACTTAAATTTCGCAATAGAGCCTTTTTTACAGTCTTTCGAAAGTTCTTCAGAGAAGTTATGTTTCTATAACTGGCTGGCAGATGATTATATATTTTTTTGCTTTCATACATGATGGAGTTTTTGTCAGACTAGATTTAGGTAAGGGGTAAGGGAACACAACCTTCATTTCTTGTTTTATGTTTTCGTGTTTCAGTAGGTGTTGAACCATATTTTGTGTGGATGAGGCATACAGTTTCCAAAATAAATAAACAAACGAGTGATAATATTTGTTGGCTAATAAAAAGTGGTTTGCAGTGATCGTGATATTGAGCTTTACACAGGTATCGGATTGCTCTTTTTTGTAGAATAAAAACACATTGAAACAGCTTATTGCATAAACCCCAGAAGGCAATGCCATACAAATGTGACTCAACTAGGGAAAAGTAGACCATCCTAGCCGAGGCTACGTTTAATTCTCTTGAAACAATTTTCATTGCAAAGCAACTAGAGGCTAACTTCTTGCTCAAGGTCGTTACATGCTCATCAAATTTTAGCTTGTTGTCTATAATTAGACCTAGAAACTTAGTTTGTGGCTTATTTGTTATAATCTGGTTATCTAAGTACAAATTATCAAAGTCAAACTTAAAGGTGACTAGATTTGTTTTTTTTTAATTGAAACAGAGTCGATTGGAGTCACACCATTGCTTAATTTTGTCTAGATCGAGAGCAATTGATTCTTTCAAGTGATTTATGTCTTTGCTATGCCATAGAATGGTGGTGTCATCCGCAAAGAAAGTGAATTTTCCTTGGATGCGAATGGTGGCTAGGTCATTTAGATACAATAAAAATAGAATAGGACCTAGAACCGACCCTTGTGGAACGCCCATTGCGACTTTGCCACTGTTAGAGTAGTTTTCCTGTATTTTTACTACTTGACTCCTTTCTGACAAGTACGTGCGGAACCAGTCTAATGAGGAATTTCGGAAACCGTAAAATTGTAGTTTTTGCAGTAATATCTCATGGCTGACACAATCAAACGCCTTGGAGAAGTCGCAAAATACCGCCGCTACGGTTTCTCCATTATTCAAAGTAACATATGTATTTTCTAGCAACGAGAAAAAAGCATCATTTGTGCTTTTCGAGTTTTGAAATCCAAATTGGGCATGGCTTAATATGTCATTTCTGGTAAGATGTACCATCATTCTTCTTTTGACTAGTTTTTCTATTATTTTGGATAATGTTGATAATAATGAAATTGGGCGAAAGTTCGAGGGATCATCTGAGTCACCACCTTTGTACAAGGGATTACAACTGCTTGTTTCAAGCAGGAAGGGAACTGTCCCATTCTGAAGGAACTGTTAATTGCCTCAGCTAGGGTGAGTAGGACATGGTCAGGTAGATTTTGAAAAATTTTTACAGATAGGCCGTCCATACCCGATGAGTTCTTATTTTTTATTTCATTGATAACCTCTTTCAGCTCAAATATGTCAGTATCTTCAAGGTGAAAATTTTGTGCAATGCTAACATACTTCAGATAGTCTAAAGAGTCGACCTGTGAATTGAGATTGGTTGTGAGTTTGTGTAGCAATTGGAGTAATTTCAATATTGATTGGTTGTGATTTATTTTTTTCCTCTTAGTTCATTAATTATCATCAATTCTCTCTTGTTTTATTTTTTGAGTTTTTAAACGATTTTTGTAGTATGTCTCTTTGCATTATTGATAACTTGTTTATATATACGTTTGTAAGCATTGAAATAAGTTATAAAAAAACCATTTTGTACTTGTTTTCTTATGGTATGCAACGACCTCAAGTTTCGTGCAGATATTTTGATGCCTTTAGTTATCCACGGTTTTTTATTTTTTATTTTGAGCTTTTGCAATGGAAAACAGTTCTCAAATAAGGTTGATAAATAATTATGAAATGTATTGATAGGTTCCTCGGAATATTTGAGAGTGTTCCATGGTATCTGTTGACATTTCTTCTGCAATTTTATGAAATTTTTGCACTAAAAATCCTGCCATACCTAAAACCATTTTTATGAGGTGTGATATTGAAGTTGTTGGACTGGAAAAATACTGCTTCATGATCAGAGATACCTGCAGGAATAGTACAACAACTAATACTATGTCTATCTAAATTTGAACACATATAGTCAATTATAGTAGCAGAATTTTTGATGATACGTGTTGGTTGTTCAACATGCATCATTATGTTGAAGGAGGACAACAAATTCCTTAAATTTTCTCTAGCTAGGGAGTATTCAGCAAAATTTACATTAAAATCACCGGCTAATATGATGTGAGCATTAGGCGGCAAGCTGGATAAAAGAGTTTCAAGTTTTTCTAAAAAGGTATTCACATCAGAAATGGGTGCTCTGTAAAGGCAGATAAGGAATATATTATTTTTCGCTCATGTACTAGAGAGAATTCAAACTCTTTTTCCACTATTAGGTAGTCATATCTATCTACAGCAATAAGCCTGAGATTGTGAATTTTATTTTCATTCCCTAAAATCATAGTACCACCATTCTTAAATTGATTCCTGCAATTCTTAGCAACTAATACATAATTTGGAATATAACAAGTTTCAGAATTTAGTAGCCAGTGTTCAGTTAGTAAGATGAAGGTTGGCAAACCCTGCTCCTCTACAAATATCGCAAGATCATCGACTTTATTTCTGATACATTGAATGTTCAATAATATAATTGATAATGTGCTATCACCTAATCTATTGCGGAGTCTTCTAGAGTTTTCGCTAAAAAAGAATTCAGTTCTGATGTATCACATTCAATTTTATCATTGTTGATTAAATTACTTCCTAGATTATTGTTGAGAGTTTTCAAAACAATGTTATTACAAGATAATCTGAAGTTTAGGGTAACTTCTACCTTTTCAATTACTTCAAATTTACTTCTGTGTTGTTTGCTGTCACTAATAAAAGTAATTGAACAGTTTCTATTTGCTTTGGTGAAGTGGCTGATAGCCTTTCTTATAATATTGCATGCATGGAAAAATTAATGGTGTGGGTTTGTTGTGGAAATGTATCAGGGTATTTAAAATGAGTAGTGAGGGTAAAGTTAAGATTTTGAACTGCTTGAATAGCGGTTTGCAATGTTCATCATAAGCTGCCCCAGCTAGAGAACGGATTGCTATTTTCTACGCTGTGATAAGAAATGATTAATACTTCCAAACTCAACACTTTTTTCATCTGATGAAGCAGGTAGAGTTGTGTAGCAATTTTTTTCCAAAGCTGATCTACATGATATTCCCATCTTAGACCTTCATCGAGAACTATGCCTAGTAGTTTTGCGTGGCGATTAGATGTCAAATTAGAATTGGTTGAAAACTAAATTTTTGCGTCTTATCTTTGTTGAGTTTCAGCATGTTTGCAGAAAACGATTCCTCTGCTTTATCTTTAACTCTTTTGGTAGTTTGCATGAGCTGGTACCAGCCTGCAACATTGTTGTATCATCTGCATACTTGATTTGGCTATTTCAGAATCATAATATGTCTAATTTGTTTGATAACATGAACAGGACGTTCATGAAATCATATGTGGAATCATCTGCGACTGAAAGATAAACTTTAGTCACTATCTTCCAGCGTTCAAGATAACCTCTTGGGAGGTATTCAATCTATTTCACATTTCCCCGACAATTAGGAAGACCGCAAGAATTGGGAAACACATTTTCTAGAAGCAATTTCACTATGCAATGATGGAAAAATGTTAGAAATATTTCTTCTGGAGTGTCAATAGATTTTCATAGACAAAAATGTATTGAAGATCTATTGAATACGATGCCACTCTTGCATCAATATTACAAATGGTTTCTGGTGAGTATTTCTTTTTTAGAAACATTCTTCTTTGCCTCATTTATCTATATGAGTCCTTAATTGAGACTGGAATAGAAAATCAAATAACTATCTGAATAAAAATGCAATTTCACTTTCAAATTTTGTCTTTTTAGTAAGGGTCCTTTCACAATATCTATCAGATGTAGTTCAATGTCCAGTGTGGCTTTAGCCGGGGAAGTAGTTGTTTTCTTTAGATATTACAAAAAATAACTGTCATAGGTTTTTCAACTTTCAAAAAAATATTTCTATTCAATTGAGAATGTTTCCCTTTTCAACATATGTCATTTGAACCTGCCTTAGTTTTTCCCTATAGATTTGATCAAAGTAGTTGAAAACGTCTTTAAATTTCTTCGGAGCATTTGGCTAGGTTATCATATAACGTATTAGGATGAAAAACTTTAATATTTTTATAATGTGAATGACATTTTTTGATTGGACATTATATTTCATAATGATGAAGCATTTGACTATGCAGATCATAGAATTCTGCTGCGGAACCTCCATTGCTATGGTATCAGTAACATGAGTGTCAAATGGATTGAGTCATATCTTACACACAGAACACAGTTTGTAAGACTATCAACCGACTCAAAAACTGGAAAAATAGAAATGGGAGTCTGATGGAATCTTAACAGCAGCAATGGTTATTTAAGTAGAATATAAACTTTTTATAATGAAATAAAATACTGTGACAAGTTTTTTATCTGTCTAATTCATATTATATATACATAACAATATAAAACAATAATCTACAATCTAGATATGAAAATATGAATTCTGCTTTCCAACACTCCCACTAGAATTCATATTTTCCGGTCTTCAAATCTTATCCCCATTTTTTCGGCACAATAAACGTGTTTTCCTTGAAAAACTGGTTTTGTAAGCACATCTGCAACCATTTCATCTGTACTGATTGATTTGAGGGTTATATCATTCATCTCAACATTTTCCCGTATGAAATTATGGCGTAGGTCGACATGCTTGGTTCTTCCATGGTACGCATCATTTTTAGACATTGCAATTGCACTTCGATTATCACAAAAAATAACAGGAATATCAGTATCTAGTTCGAATTCAACCATGAAATTTTGTAACCAAAGAACCTCTTGACAACTTGCTGCTAGAGCCATATATTCTGCTTCAGCAGTTGATAAAGCCACTGTTGGCTGTTTTTTGCAATTCCATGTAATAGCACCACCCTGTAGAATGAAAACGAATCCTGACACTGATTTTCTTTCATCTATGTCACTTGCCCAGTCGGAATCGCAAAAACCAAGTTTTTGTTGAATCTGCTGAGATAATTCACGGCTAAAGCTAAATCAGGTCTTGTAGTATTGGCTGCATAAAGAATGCTACCTATCGCTTCCTGATATGGCACGTTTTTCATATCTTCTCTTTCACAGTTATTTTGAGGACCCGTTTCGTTCGACAACTTCTGGTTTGGATCGATGTGTGTTTTGATAGGATTACAATTTTGCATATTGAATCGATTCAAAATTTCTTCAATATATCTCTCCTGGTCAATCCATAATTTACCTTTTTTCTTGTCACGGGTTATCCTTATTCCCAAACAGAAATGAGCCTCATGTAAATCCTTCATTTTGAATTTCATCATCAGCTGCATTTTGACATGTTCCTTATGCTGCTTATTATTGGAAAAAATAAGTAGATCATCCACATACACGGCAATTAATAGCAAATGTGGATCAGCTATCTTGAAATAAATGCATGGGTCGACATTAGATCTTATCAGACCAATTTCTTGAAGAACTGTGTCTAATTTCTGATTCCATGCTCTGCTGGCTTGCTTCAGTCCATATATTGCCTTCTTCAATCGGCACACCTTTCTTTCTTCTCCAGGAATAATGAATCTTTCTGGCTGGGTCACATAAATTTCCTCCTTCAAATCACCTTGCAAAAATGCACTGACAGCATCCATTTGATCAATGTCCATGTCAAATCTGACAGCAAGTGTACATAGATACCGGAGCGATTCGTAACGTACAACTGGTGAGAAAGTTTCTTCGAAATCTACACCTGGCTTTTATGCAAATCCTTTCACAACAAGTCTCGCTTTGTATCTCTCTATGTTACCGTTTGCATTTCGTTTTGTTTTGAAGACCCATTTGGTTCCTATGACCTTCCTGTTCTGAGGTAAATCTGATAATACCCACGTATCATTTACTTCCAGTGCCCCCATTTCTATTTTCATTGCTTCTAACCAGAAATCTTTGTCATCCCTGTCCATAATTTTATCAATTGATGAAGGATCATCCTTTTCATGATGTTCCGCTTGATAGCACACAAAATTATCAAATTTTCTGGGTTGTGCTGTAGATCGACTTGAACGACGAAGTTCCGAAGGTTTTTCTTCAATATTCACTTGAATGTCACTTTGTGTAGAATTGAAAATCATCGATTCGGATTCCTCGAAATGTGTTTCTTGAATTATATCTCCCTCTGTTTCGTTATTTTCATTCGTGAAAATTGGGGAAAATTCAGACGAAATTAACATAGGAACTGACTTTTCCTCTGACGTTTGGTTATCAAATTTATTTTCAAGAAAAATCACATCTCTCGATATCATTATTTGTTGTATAAACGGTAACCTTTTATATTATCGGCATACCACACAAAAATACATTCTTCACTTTTCGGATCCCATTTCAGTCTTTTTTGTTTTGGGATATGAGCCATAGCATTACATCCAAAAATGCGAAAATGGTTCAGATTTGGTTTCTTTCTGGACCAAATTTATTCAGAAGTGATGTTTTGGAGTATTTTTGTAGGAGATCTGTTGATCAAATATACAGAGGTTGAAACTGCTTCAGCCCAAAATTCTTTTTCCAGTCCTGAATCGGCTAGCATATACCTTGATTTTTAAACTATAGCTCTGTTGAATCTTTCGGCTATTCCATTTTGCTCTGGCGTATAAGTGACAGTTGTTTGGTGTTTTATACCAGATTTTCGGAGAAAACTTGCAAAAGATCGATTTTTGTACTCAGTCCCATTATCAGTGCAAATCATCTTGATTTTCTTTCCAGTTTTATTTTCTGCATAGCGTTCAAAATGTTCGAAAGATTCCAGCACTTGGTCTTTTGTTGCAAGAAAATAGACAAACACCTTACGAGAGAAGTCATCGATGAATGTTAAGAAATATCTTGATCCGCCAATTGATTTAACTTCCATGGGACCACATAAGTCAGAATGTACAAGCTCTAAAATTTCTGATGCTCTGTTCCCGGAATATTCAAATGCATGTTTCATTGCTTGTATTTTCGAAATTTACACCATGTACAATACCGTTTTTAAGTAAAATCATACTCTCACTATTTAAATGTCCTAATCGTCTATGCCACGTGGTTCTGTCTATCACATTTCGCGAAAATGTAAAAAGTGCAGTGTCTATCGGTGCACAATCAAGTTCATACATATTATTGCTCATAGTTCCGGTTGCAACTAAAAATCCGTTTACGTCAAATTTTTCACAACCTTTCGCGTCAAAATACACTTTATGTCCGTTTTTAGTGATTTGACTAACACTCAATGAGTTTGTAGCAATGTCTGGTACAAACAAAACATCTTTCATAACCACTGTGTCTCTAGAACCATTTGCATTCACTTCTAATGTTATTATTCCTGTCTTCAGTACAGGTATCCGTGCTTCATTGTCAATAACAATTTCGGATTTATTAAAAATGGATTTTTCTAACCAATCTTCTCTTCTGGTCGTGTGCGCTGTGGCTCTGAATCAATGTACCATTTTTCATTATCAACATTGTTTCCTAAATGTCGAGAATGGAATGATTTCGGTACACCTGATTGACATCTTACTTTTGAACCATCACATTCATAGGACTTATGACCATATTTATTACATTTATAGCATCTCGGCCCTTTTGATTTGTATTTATGGTTGAAATGCTTTTTTATATATTTCTCACTATTACTGAGGAATGCACCATCATTTGATGTAAATTGCATTATGATCAGACAAACATAAATCTTCAGTTCCAGCAGTGGAATCACTATAAAAATAAAAATAAAAATTATCTATGCATGATTTGGAGGTTGGAGTTATTTTATTACCGATGCACTGTATACTTTGATGATATATTAAAACTTCTCTAGTTCCTGGAGAACTCTCTTCAACACAAGGTCGATTGCCTTCTTTTTCAAATTGCATTTTGTGAGAGAATTCCATTAAAAGGAAATTTTCTTCCTCAGTATTAGTCTTAGCCGAGGGTTGCCCAAATATTGCAGTACTTTATGAAAATTGAAGCGGTCACATTGCACACCTTAAGTTCATAAACTATGATTACTATCGTTTCGGACGTCCATCGTCTTAATGTATTTAAGAGGTTTTCACAACGTTTCGAATGCTTGTATCTGCAATCGTCTTCAGGTGAATACTGACAAGTTTAGGTGCTACTTACCAATTTATATGACTGTCGGCGCAATGATGCGTGCAATTCCGCCATGTGCAGAGGTGCGTGTAATTTCTCGCGGTGTGGTGGTGCGTGAAGTTTCGGGCCTCTGCAGCCCGCCAGAAAGAGCAATCAGGGGTTTCCATACGTTCTTGATCTCAACGCTTGGTTGACTAAAGGCGTTATTGGCTTCGATGTAGGGGGCCTCTTTGAACTTTCGTTTGAACCAATGCTCCTCTCTATGTAGAACACTTGCGTCGTCCCATAGAACTCGATGGTGCTCAGTCCAGGCGTGGTCAGCGATTCCCGATTTTGATGTTTCTCCACGTTGAGTCCATTTCTTGTGCTCATCCAATCTTACCGATAACGGTCTCTTTGTCTCTCCAATGTAGGAATCTCCGCATTCACATGGAACTTCATAAATGCAATTCTTACTGATTTCATTTTTGTTGTCAGGTTTGGTCTTGGTCAGGAAACTCCGTGAAGTACTGCCGGATTGGAAGCAGCTCTTGATGTTGAACTTGTTTCCGATCCTTCTGATCTTCTCATAGACTATATCTTTCAATCAATCAATATACTTTATTGTTATGAAGAACGTACATTCTTGTGGACAAAGCACTAACTTGAGTTATAAAAAATGTAATGAGCTACAACTAGGTCAATTACATATATAGATAAATAAACAAATACAATAGTAAAACATGTAAAATATGTAAAATAAAATAATAGGTTTTTTTGTCATATATGCTAATTGATGTTATAATCCAAGGCAGTACAAATATATTGAATTAAAATGAATTAAAAGGAATCAGCATAAAATTCTTCCAAGGTATAGTATGGTCGGCTACATAGCAAGAAGTAAACAGCCTTTTTAAATTTATCTACAGTGTTAATCTCTCTAACGTAATCAGGTAAGTGATTGTACATCTTGCAGCCATTGTAAATAATGGAGTCCTTTACTAAAGTTGAGTTTGGTCTGTGTAAGTTGATACTGTTTTCCTTGCGTGTAGGATAACGGTTAACCGTACTGAATTTATTTATGTGTTTTTGATTAGACAAACTGTCTCCAGTAATGAAAATGGCAATAACAGTATGCAACTTATGTAGGACAAAAGTCGTTTTGCAAGGATCCGTGCCTTTGCTTTAGAAATATATCTAATTGCTCTTTTTGTGAAGTCAAGATGTTTTGCATGATCTTATTATTGCAAACACCCCAAAGCGGTGTGCCGATATCTCAGATGGGACTCAATCAATGCGTGGTATACTGTTTTTGCTGCTGAAGACCCTAGTTCATATGACACCCTTCTTACAGCAAAACAACCAGAGGCCAGTTTTTTGTTTAGGTTAATTGCATGCTCTTCAAATTTCAGATTATTGTTAATGATCACCCCTAGAAACTTTGTGTTGTTACGGCTCTCTATGTAACCATTTTCTAGTTCGACATTACCAAGATCGCACTTAAAGTATAGCATGTTGTTTTTTTTTACATTAAGGACAAGAAGGTTAGAGTCACACCAACTTTTTACTTTGCTCATGTCGCAGTTGATTTTCCTTTCCAGGTCAATTTTATTTTTGTCATGCCATAATATTGTGGTGTCATTGGCGAAAATTGTAAATTTGCCCGAGATATCTATTCTAATCAGATCGTTGATGTACAGCAAAAAAAGGGTAGGGCCAAGTATGGACCCTTGTGGTACACCACAATTAACCAGTGCTTCATCAGAAATGGTTGAGGTTTTAACCATTTGTGTGCGGTTTGTTAGGTATGATTCAATCCTTATTCACTACTCCTCTGAAGCCATAGCGGTGAAGCTTAGCCAATAGTATTCGATGGTCAACGCAGTCAAACGCCTTGGAGAAGTCGCAGAACACGGCTGCCGCAGCCTCTCCGGAGTTGACATGTGTATATAATTCCTGGAGAAATGTGAAGATAGCATCACATGAGTTTTTATTTCCCTGGAATCCATACTGAGTTTGAGATATTATATTATGCTTTATTAAGAATTTAGTTATTCTGATTTTTACGATTTTTTCAATTACTTTTGCCAGAGCGGGTATTAGAGAAATCGGCCGGAAATTTGCTGGCGTATCTTGCGCGCCACCTTTATGTAAGGGAATTACAATAGCTGTTTTTAAGAAGTCTGGGAATACACCTCTCTGAAATGACATATTAATTAGGGTGGCTAATGTATGAAGAGCGTCTTCTGGTAGGTTCTCAAGCACTTTTATAGAAATCTCATCAATTCCATGCGTATTTTTAATTGACAACAGTACTTCTTTTAGCTCAACAATATCTGTATTATAAAATAAGATTGACTGAGAAATGGTGAAGTTGCCAAAATGTTCCAATGGGTCAATATTTTTTGATAAGTCCTGTGTTATTATACTAGCAGCAGTGCAAAAGTAATTATTTAGTTCATTTGGTGTTATAGTGGTCTCTAGTTTATTTATGTGGTTTTTTCCTCTCAGATCATTTATAATACTCCAGCTGGTTTTGGATTTATTATCTGATCTATCAATTTTATTCTTGTAGTAGCTTTCCTTGGCGGTTTTGATAAGTGTCCTGTAGATCCTTCGATATTTAGTGAAGTATGTATGGAAAAAAATTGCGTTAGTATATTTCCTTATAATATGCAGGCATCTTAAATTTTTTGATGATGTTCTTATTCCCACAGTGAGCCAATGTTTTGTTTTCCGTTTAACCCTAAGTTTTTGTACAGGGAAGGATTCATTAAATAGTGTTACAAGAAGTTCATGAAAATGTTCAAAAGGTTTCTCTGAATTTAGAATGTTATTCCACTCGGAGAGACATGCCGCTTCTCTAAATTTATCAAAATTTGCTTTGCTGTGTAACCGCCCATACTTAAAATCTTTTTGTTGAGTAATACAGATGTCAAATGTGCTTAAAACTGCTTCATGATCAGATTGACCTGCACTGATAACAAGGCAGGAGCTGCATTTCTCTTGCATGTTGCTACAAACATAATCAATTTTTGTCGCCGAGTGACTAGAGTGGCGAGTTGCATTTTCCACGTGCATAACCAAGCCAAAGGACGATAATAGATTTTTTAGCGACAAAGTATTTACTGAGGGTTCATCAAGTTTGAGTTCACTCCTACCAAGAAACAATTATTATAAGTATCATGGGAAGTTTTCACCTTTATTTCCAGTTGATCTATTGTTGTATTTGCCTTTTTATATATATATATATATACAGGGTGTAACTGAATAAGTGTAAAACATTTAAGGAGGTGATTCCTCATCGAAAAAAAGATAGGATCTTTCATATAAAGAAACTTCATTGGAGCATCCCTTGTTAAGATACAGCCCCTTAGGGGGGGTACATAAAATTTGTATAACAATTTTTTTCACAAGCACTGAAAAAGTTACAATATTGAAATTAACCTGACGTTTTGTACTACCAAAAAGACACTTAGCCAGTAATTTATTTGGTTTACCCCATGGTTGTAAGGGGTGAAAAACGCAACCCCTAAAATTTATTTCCAATGTAACTTTTTGTCTTATTATTTGTTTACCATTTAAAAATTTATTTCCGATAGCCTGTTTCATTCTAAACAAAAAATGTCTCTTGGGTTTTTTGCCCAAAATAAACCAGTAAGCAGCAAAACATTATTTTACGAACAACTACAGAGATACATCGTCATAAATGCGAAAATACGAAACTAATCTATCTAGAGGTCGCTATTAGCGATAGTGACAATTAAATTGGTATGACGCTGTCAGTTTGGGAATTTTCGAAATTGAATTAATACTAATTGTGTGTTGTTGTTCTGTTCTTAATTTGTTACTTTAATAATTCACTTGTTAATAAAATGGCATACACAAATGAGGAAATGGCTGATATGCATTACGTTTACGGTCTGTCAGGGGAATGGGTTAGAAGCTTCTAGAAGATATGCTGAAATGTATCCTCACGGCAGCATCCTTCACATAGAATATTTGCTCGACTTCATCAGCGATTACGAGAATATGGTTCATTCGACAAAGACGCCAGGATTGTGGTGCCATCGAAATCTGAACACCACAGCTTGAGGAAGCAGTACTTAATTTGATTGAAGAACAACCTACTACCAGTACTAGAAAGATTGCTTTCCAGCTAAATGTTGATCATATGGCGGTATTTCGAATTTTAAAGGAACAACTCTTATACCCTTACCATCTGCACGAGTACAGGCACTGTTACCTGAGACTTTCGAACCGTCTTGAATTTTGCAATTGGATGCTGGAAATGATTAGAAGAAATTGTGACTTTCTGAAGGCGATAGAATTCACAGGCGAATGTAGTTTTCTCGGGACAAGATTATTAATTTTCATAATTACCACATATGGGCTGATGAAAACCCTCACGCTATTGTCGAAACTAGCCATCAAGAACAGTTTTCTCTTAGCGTGTGGCTCGGAGTTATTGGGGATGATTTAATTGGGCCTCATTTTCTACCTCCTCGATTAAATGGTGAGGCATACGTTCAATTTTTAAGAGAAGTGCATCCAGTACTGCTGGAGGAAGTTCCTTTGGGCGTCAGAAGGGATATGTTTTTTATGCATGATGGGGCTCCGCCCATTTTAGTCAAGTAGCACGTCAGCATTTAACTGAAACATATGCAAATCAGTGGATAGGTCGAGGAGGACCACATAAATGGCCGCTCGATCCCGGATCTCAATCCTCTCGATTTCTCTATTTGGGGCCATTCACAGCATTTGGTATATCATTACTCCTGTTCGCGATGTAGAGGACTTAAGAAACCGCATCATCGATGCGTGCAGGGTAATCAGAGAGACTCCAGGAATATTTGAGCGAATCAGTGGCTCAATGCGCCGGCGTCTAGAGCATGCGTAATGTTTGAAGGTAGACATATTGAACATTCACTATGATTTCTACATGTTGTGTGTTTTGTTATTAATAACTTAGTTTTGTTTATTACCCTTTAATCGTTTAATGCAGGTACTAACTACAAAATAACAATAAATCCAGTTCGCATTTATGCGATGTATCTCTGTAGTTGTTAGTAAAATAATGTTTTGCTGCTTACTGGTTTATTTTGGGCAAAAACCCAAGAGACATTTTTTGTTTAGAATGAAACAGGCTATCGGAAATAAATTTTAAATGGTAAACAAATAATAAGACAAAAAGTTACATTGGAAATAAATTTTAGGGGTTGCGTTTTCACCCCTTACAACCATGGGTAAACCAAATAAATTACTGGCTAAGTGTCTTTTGGTAGTACAAAACGTCAGGTTAATTTCAATATTGTAACTTTTTCAGTGCTTGTGAAAAAAATTGTTATACAAATTTTATGTACCCCCTTTAAGGGGCTGTAAGGGGATGCTCCAATGAAGTTTCTTTATATGAAAGATCCTATCTTTTTTTCGATGAGGAATCACCTCCTTAAATGTTTTACACTTATTCAGTTACACCCTGTATATATATATATATATATATATATACATTTTCCAATTTGTTCCTCAGAGATGTTAACTTCAACCTTCTTTATGAAAATGTGCAGTTTTTTTACCACACTTTTTGACCTTCCTTCGAAATCAAAATTGTTTTCCAAAGCATTATCTCCTGTTCCTACCCATCTTTTGTATATTTTCGACAACTAAGATCATAATATGCCCACAACCCAAGGAAATAGAGCAGCCACATGCATTTTTACACTATCTGACTAGACTAGTTGAAATGTGATCTTTGAATTCCTTCAAAGTTTACTACTTTATATACTCCAAACAAGTTAATTGAAAATAATAAAAACCTTGGATAACAAAATATCTTTATTGCATTCTCAAAGAAATAACAGTTGGTAGCCTTTATATTTTTTCGATAACACAATAAATAAAAAAGTATACAATCTCAAAACAAAAAGTGGTAACTAAAAATATAAGTCATGATTTATACCAATAAGTAAAATAGAAAATGTAATAAAATTGTATGTACATATCAGTTGCTTACTCTTTATCGATATCATCTTTGTTGCTTTTTCTACTATGGCCAGACTCTGAGTCGCAATCCCTTGAAGAATATCTGAAAATGCAGGAAATAGACAAATATTCAAATATAAAGTTTACAAATAGTTACTTGTCAAGATTTTATGAAATGATTCAGTAATGATCATCATGCGTTCTGTAAAAAAAAGAATGTTGAAATGTTTCTAAATTGATCAATAAAAATGTATAAAAAGATAGTTTGCTCTATAAAGGTTTCAGTACAAAACAACCAATTTTGATATACAGGATGACCCCAGTAGTGTTTCGAAGGGTGGACCAAAAGCTTTGAATATTTTTGTGTTATAGCTAACAGTTATCCCATTATTATTTATCCATACACACCAGTATATTATTGATCAATAGGTTATTGCTGAATTATTCTGGAAAAATAAATTGTTATGTCATTTTTAGACAAAAAAACACAGTTTTCTTATTAAAATGATTCAGTTGTCTGATGATAATAAGTTGTAGTTCTGTACAAATATTATTCTGAGAATGAAGGCTATGGTTATTTTTTTTGCATCCTTGAAAGGTGGAGTTTCACTTTATAAAGCTATAGATTTTTCGAGTAGGTTGAATAATGAAAAAAATGTATTAGAATAAAAGCTTCATGGTCTACCTATTAGATCAATTTTTGAATTATTTTTTCCATATAACTAGAGCAATTTATTTTTTTGGAAAAAAACACAAAAGCCAATCAACATTAATGTTCTATACCTTAAAGAATATAATTTCAGATGAAACTATAAAGCAAACTTAGGTTTATTAATAATAGGATATTTAAATTAATACAATTTTAAAATTCTGAAATATCTTCAGTGAAAAGTTATCACAATTTTTTATTTGAATTAATATAAATAAGTATTAACTGAAAAAAAAACTGATTTGTAGCAATGATAAAATCTACCATGCCAAAAAACTATATTTACATTATTTCTAAACTGGATTCACTAGTTTTCATGCCATGCTCTTGTTCTGAAGATCCAGATCCAGAACCTAACTCTTCAAGTAAGTCTTCTTTTCTAACTTCACCATCACCTTCATCGTTATTATCAGGGGATACACTGGACATTTGCCAGGCAGGAATAGATGGCGGGACAACTGGAATATTTGCAACTGATGGAAATTGTTTCCTGAAATCATAAAAACCTTCATACACATGGTGCTGCGATAGTGTTATGCTCCCTTAGAGCCTATGCCAAACAAGTGTATTCTCAAATTGTTGGAGAAGGCATGTTATAGAAAATATTAATTGCAGGGTGACTTATTAAATACATTTTGGATGCGTAGTTCAAAAGTCTGCATGTGCTTAACAAAATCATGCAGAGAGTTTTAGATTGTAGGGGGGTTGATATGGCTCTTTAGCCTCTCCGTACCTCTACGTGGTACGTTACCCTTCATCTACCCTTCCGAGACTCCTTGCGAAGTGTATCAGTTTCCTGATATCTGAGGGCATTAATGAAACCCCTTGGAGGAACTTAAGACTTTTGCAAAACAGCACTTGGCAGTCGCAAAGCAGGTGTTCTACAGTTTCAGCGAAGTAGTCGCAGTAACGGCCCTTTTCACTTTCTGATTTATCAATTTTTTTGAGGTGGTACCTCAGAGGTACAATGTCCAGTGAGCAGTCCCATAACCAGTTTCAAGTCATTCTTGTTCAACTCGAGTTGTTTATCTTTCTTTGGCGATGGGCTCAGAAGCCTCTTTGGCTTGTCTAAGTCCTGAAACCTTATTCCTGGTTTTTGATTTGGTCAGCTTCCGAGCGCCAAAACTCTTACTCAATATGGGCTTTCGAAAGACCACAGAAGGGTTCTGGGCCAGGCCAGGTGTTTGACCCTTCCTTGGCAAGGTAGTCTGACTTGATTGTTCATAGCCAGTTGTCTTAGGGAGAGTATGCAGTCCCAAGTCAGTCAAGACTCACAAGGGTGTGACTTTAAAGATTTTTTTAAAGATGGATTGGTACATTAGGAAATATATGTTCGGGGGAGAAAATTAGGGTTGGGAAAGGAGATACTATTTAACATTTTTCTTAAATGTTTGAAGGTTGTAGTCGTTCGAGGATAACCTCCTAAGGCAGTAAATTCAAAAATTTTGACAAGTGACACAAAAAATGATTCCTGATAAGACAATATTCGGCAAGTTTTGAGCTTAACAATATGTAACGGTCTATCCAGTCTGAGTTTGTCTGACAAAAACTGACTGCTGAAGGTAGAATAAGAGATGTGATTACGGAGGAACATCTTCCGTTAAAGTATCTGTAAAACAGAGATATGTCCCCCACTTTTCTGCGATATTCTAGAGTAGTTAGAGAATAAGTGAAAGTAGCATCGTCAATCAATTCACCTGCTCTTTTCTGAATGTAATCCAAGAGCTTCAGTGTAAGCTTTGGTGAGAACCCCCACACACAGAAACCGAATTTTAAAGTATGCGGAATCTTAGATTTATAAATAGTAAGATGATTTTGTGGCCTGAAAGAAGCCAAGTTTTTGTGAAGCTTATTTTGCTATGGTTCTGACAGGAGAGAATGGTTCCAAGAGTTTTGCTGATATTTACTCCAAGCATATATATAATGACAATTCCTTGCTGATTGATCTACCTGAGAATATTACATTGGTCATAGTTAAATAAGTCTTTCTGGAGAAAACACAAGATTGGATTGTATTGAACCCCAGCAGATTCTTCAATCTCCATTTCAGATCTTTGTTCATAGTTCCCACATGACTGTTTCGTGCAGTTCGAGTTTCCTGGGGATGTCATAGACAATTTAGAGGTGAAATTTGTGTGTGAAATTAGTTATTCTCTGTAAATGATTGGACAGGATTTTTTGTGGATTTCAACAGGTTGTTAATATACAAGAGAAAAATTGTGCATTGAGGCATTTAGGAATGAGTGCATTGATGGAGGAAGTCTTGTAAAGTATAACAAATAACTTGTATAAGAAAATGAAGGACTCAAAATCGTATTCACTACGGAATCAATATAAATTGAAACACAATTGGTAGACCACAAGCGAAAAACAACTACTTTCCTGGCAAATATCATGCATGACGTTGAATGATATTCACCTGAAAATCTATGTAAACTTCCATAAAAATGAAAATTGATTGCAAATGTTTAATAACTTGTATAACGAGACTGTTCTGACAGGAACCATTCTAATTGTGACAGTAAGCATCCATTTTTTATATGAAAAATGGGAGGCTGTCTGAATGAGCACACCATATAGAATTTTGTTTGGTGTTAGTGACTTTCAGTGTGTTGAACCTTTGACTGGGGGTATGCATAAAGTCAAAAATCAAATCCGTGCTTATAGTGTGGGAGGGGATATTTCCAAGATACTTGTTTGGGGGTTTGCTGCAGAAATAAAAAATATCCATTATGTGATATAGACAATAACATGATATAAATGTTTGTGGTTGGTTGCAGAATTTAAATTTTATTTTTTGAGGGAATAAATCTGTCACCTGCAGTTTATGTCAGTACTGCTTAATTATTAACTAGTTTGTTATGTGACATTTCTGCCTTAATAAAGAAATGAAGCAAATATTATTGGCAATGACTAACAGCAATAAATTGATATAATGCATCAGCACTGACAGCATTTAGAATCCAAAAGAGAGCCACAGAGAAAAGGTCGAATAAATACATTTAACATTTGAGAAACTAACCTGCCGAGGAGTAGTCCCTTCACACTTGTGATTTCAGATTTCAGTTCTGTAAGTTGTCTACTTGTATTGTTTTCATTACTCTGACTGATCCTTTCTACCTCAACTTTCACACTCTGTAGGTCACCTTTTAGCTCATCAACGGATGATTTCACATTTTTTTCCAAATCTTCTATGGATTCTTCTACAGATTTTTTCTTTTTACCAAATAAAAATGGGGCAATATACCTCTACGGAGAGAAAGGGTATATAATTATCTAGGAGATAAAAATGCAGTTTAGGGAGAATTCTGTATCACCAAAATTGTTGGTTATGTGACGGTTCATTCTTTAAAAGCTTGAAAAAAAAATAAAAAATTGGCAGTCACGTATTCTGAGGAAATTTTTCAATTTTAAAATGTTTACTTTTGATTGAATGAACGTATCTGTGGAAGAAGAAAGAGCCAATCATGTGGTTTCAATTAGTTAGCGTAGGCACGTCTTCGGCGTGTCTCCGTCCGGACTTCAAAAACATAGAAGCCGAAGGCGTGTCTTGGGCTGTAGAATACAGATCAGGGGGTCAATGAAATGCAGCTATTGTAGTGTTTTACTTTTGACCGTCGAGTTAAGACAATCAACATAGTAAATATAAAAATTATTATGCTTCTGGTGAGTAGAAGTCAGAATCATGGTATACCGGGTGACAATGGGACTAGGTCCAAGCCTATACCTCCTTCACTTATCAACCGATTTGAATGAAATTTTGTACATAGATATGAGACACAATTTCGGATTGACAGACATATGAAAACAAAATGGCCGACTTCCGGTTTTGCCAGAATAGCCACCAACTTCAATTTTTCAAATGGAACACCCTGTATGTTTGATGTTTCTCGGATTCTACGGCTCAAATTATATACGACAGTGTTGCCAAATTTTTATTTTACAATTGAAAAAAAATAATTTTTCAATTTTTTTTTTAGCTCAGGAAGCCTTGATTAGGTTAAAATCCATTCTAATTTACATCAGTAACTCATAGTAATAGTCATTTCATCAATAAGATCAATAACAAATTCTACAGCAGGAATTGAAATTTTCTAAACGCATTTTTAATGAAAAAATTGTTTTTTTCAAATGGTACATACCGGAGGCCATCTTGCCATTCGATAGAGAATTTAATTACCAATTCAACGATATACATTATGTACCACTTTCTTTCCAAAACTAAAAACGATCAATTAATGAATTTGTACAATATTTTATACGATGCCTACAAATTCCAATGAGTTATCCGTTTAGGTTTGATGAAATGAAAGGTAGCCGTGGAATCATGGAAAACAGTAGGTGATTAATGTCATGTCAAACATGAAATACCAATTTTACTTGTCATCTCGTTTCGTTTGTAAAAAGTTTTTTTGAAATGGAAAATAATAAACGTTATTCTCGAAACGAACAAATCGATTTGATATTGATATACGGAGAATGTCAGAAGAACGCTATCAATGCTAGTATGCTATACTCTGTTCGTTATCCGTTAAGACGGCACCCATCGAGGACCTATTTCAAGAAATTGGAAATTATTCTAAGGAAAGAACCAGCTGATCAAAACCACATCCACTTCATCGTCAGTGAAGAAGCGGAAACTAATGTTTTAGCATATATTCATTTTTCTCCATCTGCCTCAGTGCGAGAATTGGAAATTGAATGTGGGATCAGCAGGGCAAGTGCCAGAAAAGTATTGAAATAAAATAACTAATAAAAAACCTTTTTAAAGACAAGCTTTCATTTAAGCCGTGCACTAAAACCTATAAAATAAGTTTACGTCATCGCTGACAATGATTTAGTTATTTTTTGTTGAATTATTTGGTTTCAATAACCTTGTCGCGCGAAGTGTTCATAAAAGTAGGTACCTATTAATTTCAGTGGACAATGATTGGTTGGTGAGTAACAATTCGCGCAAAAAGCTTTTTGAAACCAAATAATTCAACAAAAAATTACTAAATCAACTTATTTTATACATTTTAGTACACGGCTTAAATAAAAGCTTTAAAAAGGTATTTTATTTGTTCCTTTTTAGTTAGTTCGCCTCAATCTGTTCATTTCTAATAGAGCATCGTTATTAATTAAAAGTAAGTTTTGGGCTGGAAGAAATCATGATCTCCGACCCCAAAAACTCCCACACACCAATTTTGAATAGAATCAGATCATAATCACAAAACTCGTCCAGCATCCTGAGGTCGCCATCTTAATTTATAGATTTTGACAAAATATTCATAATTTATGAATTCAGACAAAAACTCCATAATCTCCGACCCCGAAAACCCCTGCATACTAATTTTGAATTGAATCATAATCACAAAACTCGTCCTTCATCTTGGGGCCGCCATCTTGAATTTATGAATTTTGACGAAAATTTCATAATCTCCGACCCCGAAAACCCCCACATACCAATTTTGAATCGAATCGGACCATAATCACAAAACTCGTCCGCTATCTTGGAGACGCCATCTTAAATTTATGAATTTTGACAAAAAATTCATAATCTTTGACCCCGAAAACACCCACATACCGATTTTGAATCAAATCGGACCACCGGAATTATGAATACCTTCCAAATTTCACCTTAATCGGACGACTAGAAGTCGGTCGAAATTCACTTGAGAGATTTGACCCTAACGAACCAAATAACAAGTGAAACTAAATAAAAGCTTGTAAAAACATAAATATTGCTCCTATAAATACAGTTTATATGAAAATGACCCAGAAAGAAGACTAACTTATTGTAATTGGCTTTTGCGTCATCATGATTTGAATAATGGTTTTGTCTTGAAGATACTGTTTACAGATGAGTCTAGGTTTACGAATAATGGTATGTTCAATAGGAATAATACAAGGTATTGGGCCCAAGAAAATCCTAGGTTGCTGAGAGAAGGTAATTTTCAAGAAAGATTTGGATTCAACGTCTGGGTAGGAATCATAGGTAAAAGAATCATCGGACCAATTCTTTTCGACGGGCCAAAGATATTTACAA
Organism: Gonioctena quinquepunctata; assembly: GCA_018342105.1. Taxonomy (NCBI): domain Eukaryota; kingdom Metazoa; phylum Arthropoda; class Insecta; order Coleoptera; family Chrysomelidae; genus Gonioctena; species Gonioctena quinquepunctata. The sequence goes on along the minus strand of JAFIRS010000222.1, from coordinate 943,139 downwards.
TTCTTAGATAACGATATTAAAAATATTATCAACGATTTATCTAAGAACATCAGGGAAAATATGTTTTTTCAGCAGGATGGTGCAGGACCACATAATGCTAATATTCTTCGGCAATATCTTATTGATACCTATGGGCAGAGATGGATTGGAACAAATGGTCCAATCAGATGGCCAGACAGATCGCCCGATTTAACCCCTATTGATTTTTATTCATGGGGTCACATAAAATCCAAAGTATACTTGAAGAGACCAACTTCTTTGGAGGACTTAGAGATAGAGTTGAGCAGGCATTTCAGGAAATTCCTGCTCAAGAACTGATAAATGTGATGAGGTGTACAATAAATAGAAGTAGTCTCTGTGTTAGGGAAAACGGGCAACACTTCGAACATATTGTTGAATCTTCTGCGGGTGAAATTTGAGTTATCACTTTACAGACAGAATTGTGTGCTGTTGCTGTGGACTGTAGTTTGTTGTAATATTGAATTTTATGCACAAGAAAACGTTTTTTATTTTCCTTCTACAATGACATTGATTAGAAAATATATGAAGTCTATATTAATAACAAAAAATGCTTGGTTACATGCATTCGTATCACTTCTGTCTATCCACGTTGGCTCTTGACAGTAGCGGAACTTCTGTAATGCATGGAACAGATACGAACACATATCATTGGTCATTAATAAATAAAATGACTTTTCTATGGTTATGAAACTCTTCTATTGAAAACAGGATAATGGTATTGTGAGTAATAATTTGTACGTTGAATGTTTCACTGTTTCAGTCGTTTATTCAAACAGTTTGATTATATTAAAGTTATCTTTTCTGTAATGGTTTTATGATCATTACATATTGTCAAGTCGATTATTTTTGGTAATTCATTGTTACCATTCTGAAGTAAAGTTTGAAAGAATGAATAGATGTCATGTTACCTACCAATTTTTTCAGATTGATTTCATTTTGTTAGATGGCTCTCTACAATTTGAATAAATAGAGAGTGGTATGTATATCGTTGAATTGGTAATTAAATTCTCTATCGAATGGCAAGATGGCCCTCGGTAAGTACTATTTGGATTTTTTTTGTTAAAAATGCTTTCAGAATATTTCAATTCCTGCTGTAGGATTTATTGGTCTTATCGATGAAATGACAATTACTATGAGGTACTGATGTAAATTAGTATAGATTTTTACCTGATCAAGGCCTCCTGGGCTAAAAAAAAATTGAGAAATTATTTTTTTTCAATTGTAAAATAAAATTTGGCAACATTGTCGTATGTAATTTGAGTGGTAGAATCCTAAAAACATCAAACATACAAGGTGTTCCATTTGAAAAATCGAAGTTGGTGGCTATTCTGGCAAAACCGGAAGTCGGCCATTTTGTTTTCATATGCCTGTCAATCCGAAATTGTGTTTCATATCTATGTACAAAATTTCATTCAAATCGGTTGATAAGTGAAGGAGATATAGGCATGGCCCTAGTCCCATTGTCACCCGGTATATTTACATTCTGAAGAAAAATGGATATTTTAGAAAACGGCAGTTTTTCTTACAAAAAGATACTAAAAACAAGGAATAAGGGGTGTGTGTGTGTGTTTTTCTCAAAAGGAAATAGCGCTGAAAAATAAGGTTTTTATGTACTTTTGGAAGCTCCTATCTTGGAAAGTATACAAGAATGTCATGTTTCGACTTCGGATTTGTGTTCAGAAGGCAAAAATACAATAGTTTTACCGAACGGCATGTACCAAGTCATGTGAGTCTAATTACTGGATATTTATCAACGTAAAAATAATGAATTTTAAAAAAATCTTTTTTTTTTTAATGACTGATTGCTGGAGTTTTTTGTTCTGTGGATTCTGCCTACACTGCATTTTTTCCTAGAAAGATATCAAACTTATGGTAAATGTATAGTTAGTCCACTCATGCTCCCTTAAAATAGCTGAAAGACTTTTCTTACGTGTTTTTGCCTCCTGAACACGAATCCGAAAGAAAAACACGGTGGCGGTCTCATACCATTTCGCAGTTACAGACCCTTCTTTGTTCTAGAACGTAATTTTCAAGCACCATTTTCTCACTCAAAAATCAATCAAAATGCCTCCTTCTTACAAAAAGCATAAACTACTAACATTAAATCACTCATTTTTGGCAAAATTTGTCACAAAATGCAAACGGTTATATCGAAAAAAATCCTCATTCAACACGTACATTCCAACTTCTCCTCGCATCATCAAAAAGCAACAATCTAACTGCAAACTGAGACAGATGTTAGAGGCTAGGATGTATGTGTTGAAGGAGGATTTTTTCGATAGACCGGCTGTATTTTGTGCAAAATTTTGCTGAAAATGAGTGATATAGTGTTTGTAGTTTATGCTGTTTGAAAGGAGAAATTTTCAATGATTTTTTAGCGAGAAAACGTTCTAGAAGAAAGAAGGGTCTGTAACTCCGAAACGGTATGAGACTGCGTTTTTCTTTCAGATTCGTGTTCAGGTGTTCAGCTAGTTTCAGGGAGCATGAGTGGACTAACTATACATTTTCCAAACTTACCTCATAAAACTTATGTATGACATATGCTACAATACTAAATATTGCAATATTATGCACAATATCTCGTAACCTATCAAATACACTCAGTTGTACTTGGTTCCTATAAAGTTGATTACTAGCAAAGCTTGGTGTAAGTGGTAAAGGTGGTGGAAGACGGTTTTGCTCCTCATGTCGTGCATAAGCCCCAGATTTTTCACAGGCAACCTGAATTTCTTGATCAGTTAAACCTTTCCTCTGAAGAAACTTTTGCTTCTGAGCTATGGGAGTATTTATCACATTAGGATTTTCAAGAAATTTTATTGCTGTCTGGACCTAGGATAGCAATCATAAATAAAAATAATCTGTACAAAATGAGTATGTACCATTTCATCACGAACTGGAGTATTTTCGTTGGATGAATCTTCTGGAATGGACACCATTATGGATTTTATCAGTTTATAAGTGATTTCACTTTTTCAATTGCTTATCAAAGTCCAATCAGAGTACAAAGATAACGAACCCAACTTTGAACATGATAGTAGAACCGAACAAAATAACCTGTTTCTAAATTATAATTTATAATCCTTTTACTTTTACATAGAAAAAAATAATTTGACATCCATGATACATGACACATGACATATGAAGTTACCAAAATAGAGGTTTTGTAAAAATAAAAAATTGACTAGAAAACAGATGGCGCGAATATGATAATGTGTCCTTTTTATTATCTATACCAGAGGTGCGTTCGATTATAGACTCCTAGAGTAGAGTAAAGTATTTGAAGGTTTCTTAAATTTACTCTGGAGTTGAGTACTATTCATGGAATATTCGAACGGTGCGGAATATATTTGGAGTTGTTTACAAAGTCCGAGTGACAGAAGGTTCTGAAATCGGAAATATAGGTTGTTATTGTTAAAAAAATACGAAAACAATGATAGTTGATGAAAACCGGAAAAAAATATTGTTGACAATAGCAGATAACCTTTCTAGAATCTTGTTCGCCAATTGTAAATTAAATGTTAATATTCATTGTAGGGAATGACAATGGTATATTCGAATGCCATGTGATGGTTTCGAAGCAGTTTTATTAAAAATAGGTCCTAGGCTAAGAATTCGAGTAACACAGTATGAACTTGGTAGACCATATATGTTTCTCCAAGATTACAACTATTATCAGCGAACAGTATTAAACACATACACATAAATAATCTCAATCTGTGAGAGTGTGAGACAAAACATACAGATATTTTCCTTCTCCCAGAGTTATGTCAATTTTGTGGAGTTAAATGAACCCATCTATTTTGTAGAGTTACGAGAGTTAACTCGGTAGCGAGTACTCGGGTATTTTCGAACGACGGTCTTATAGTAAAATAAACACAACTTTACGATTTTCGAACGCTATTTAGTAAATTCTACTCGATGGAGTTAATAATCGAACGCACCTCAGAGACACAGAACGCCCTAACTGATTAGGGTGTTCTGTGATAGAAACGCTTTTTCACTTACATAACCTTAATCTGTGTGTAATCACGGAACACCCTAACAAGGATTCGACTTCCGGCATAATGGGAGACAGAGGTCGACCACGTGATCAGGAAGTCGAGTTAATGTGAGTTATTGTACAACCGGTCAACGTGCATCGCAAAGTTTATTGTTTTAAAAGTTTCGGTCACTCGTGGTGTCACTTAGCGTGGACAATCCAGTTTGTTCACCGTAGGAAAATCTACTCATGTATGTACATGTACCAGCCAAAAGTTTCAGCTGCTTTCATTCTGCGTCCAGTAAAATTAAATATTTTCTTCAGTCGATGTGTTCGAAACAAAACAGTAAAAAAAACTACCTTTTTTTTTTATTATTCCCACAATAGTACTTCAAAAAGATATCAAGATCCGTTCAGCGTCTATAATAAAAAATGTGAGCAAAGTCCTATCCGTTCACGTGTTAGGTATTAGCTATGTGCGAAGTGTTTGGTGGCGACAGTCAAATAGATCGCTGTGTCAGAAATGTGAAACATATCGGGATTGTCAAATTTGTTTTGATAATTCCACGTTAAATTCGCTGTCTAATTTCTTCGCTGTTCATGAGCTAAAGAAGGAAATGAGAAACAATAAAGAATTCAAAATAAGGGATACCCCCTGTAGTGTCGATTTATGAAATTATACATACGTACATTGTTTACTTTTCCAAACATTATTGTTTTTATGATTTTAGCCATTCAATACCTAAAACTGGTTGAATCTCTTGTAATTGTTGTTATTTAATGAAATTCTCTGTACCTGGTGAATGTTCTGTTGACTATTATGTACGTCCTCGAGTAAAAAAATGAGTGTCTGATTTATATTTTTTTTATTTAACGTCGGCCTATTTCTGCTACCAAGGCTAAACACCGACGCCGGTGAGCACGCACTCCTCCCAACCGGAAATGAATCCTCTGTTGTTTCAGAGGTAGAGTTCTTTAACGAGCTCGTTATCTATGAACTCGGTACCGCCATCTTAACGTCCCCTCCGAAGGACGGCATATCTATCGTCTTATCTCGTGCTCATTGATAAGACGCCTGCAGCTGTGAATATGCTACTACGCTACAGTTGTTGGAGCATTTAACGCGGAACTTCCTTGTCCGCTGGTCACCGATTCAAGTACTAACCACGCCCGACGATGCTTGGCTACAGATATCGATAAGACTCTTCTTCTTCAAATAATTTATTAAACTGTTACTAGTACGGGACGTCTACATTTCATTTATATATGTACATTTCTTTATATCACAAATTTGTCGTCCTAGAAGGCCTAGTGGGCGGCAGGGATTTGTGATATGGAAATGGGGTCGGGGAGAATTTGTGGGTGCAATTTAAGTTAGACGGTTACACCAACCTCCAAACGTCTCGTACGCCCCAGAACAGGGGCAGTAGGGGGACGTCACGCTGGTCTTAGCGACTTTGCCCTATATCTAAGTGAAATGCTTTCTAAAATCTAAGCTATGTTCCTATTTCCTGCGTTGAACGCTTATACGGGAACTGAAGTGAAGGTATTGAGGTAGATAGTTGAGAAAATAAAGTTTGGAGTGTTACTATTTAGTATGTTTCCCGGAAGATAAGACTCTCGTCAACCTGACCAGCCATCGGTACCCTAGAGTGATTCAAGTTCAAATCATTTTAGTTGTGTACCTCAAGGTGACTCTTGGCAAAACGATACCATTGTATTGGAATAAGTTTTCATCATTTTCCGTGAGAAAATGAACGTAACGTTCTGGTGCAGACTAATCTAGCATTGAGCGAGTCTATAGACAGACGATGGGCTCTTGAAGAAGAATACGTTCCCTTTCCAAAATCTCCCTATATCGTCTGTGACCAAGAAAAAAGTTATAAAGGTCCTTCAAAAAGAGTTGGGAAGAAAGAAAAGAGAGTTAAGAAGAGAAAGAAGTTATATTATTCAACATACCGAAAATTATTCATAGAGTATGGAAAAAGAGTGACTATATATGTATATCTAGGTGATAAGGACACATTGTTTACTTTTCGAAACATCAATGTTTATAAGAGTTTAGCCATTGTACACTTGAAACTTGTCGAATCTATTGTGATTGTTGACATTCAATGAAATTCTGGTTTACCTGGTGAATATTCTGTTGACTATTGTATGTCCTCGAGTGAAAAAATGAGTGATTCTAGTTCAAATCATTATTGTTGTGACTCTTGGGCAAAACGATCCCGTTGTACTAGAGTAAGTTTTCATCATTTCCGTGAGAAAATGAATGTTACATACTGGTGCATACTAATCTAGGATTGAGTGAGTCTATAGACAGACCACGGGCTGTTGAAGAAGAATACAGTTCCTTCCCAGAATGATCCTGTATCGTATGTGACCAAGAAAAAAAGTGAAAAAGAGAACCTTCAAAGAGAGTTGAGAAGAAAAAAAAGAAGTTAAGAAGATAAAAAAGAGATATTATTCAACATACCGAAGATTCATACAGTATGGAAAAAAAGTTACTATTTATGTATATCTAGGTGATAAGGACACATTTTCACACCATCTTGTTTGTTTTAGATGGTGTAAATTTCACAATTTTCCAAAATTGGCCTGGAAATTGAAGCAAAGAAATAAATGCGGATAGCTGCTGTGAAAAGAAAAAATAAGTGATATAATTACGATTTCACTGGATCAATTTTATTTTTACGAAATTGTATATAAATAATATTAACTAGCGCAGCGTGAAATTCAAATTGCACTGAACTGCTCGACCTAGAAAAAAAAGTATCGCAGCAAGACTAGACCTTTGGAAACCTCGATCATCAATATTAGATCGTTGCTCATTAGCTAAGAAATTAGTACATGGATTTGGTTTATGGTATTTTCATATTTGACACCAAAAATATGGAGTTGCTTTGGGCATTCTTCGATTAGAGAAATTAGATTAGATCTTATATAATAATGGAACAATTATTGATTGCTGGTTTTGGTTTTCAGTATTCATTGATATTGGACATCTAAAATATATGAAGTTAATTGGACAATTCTCGAGTAATTGGAGGAACTTGGTGTATTTCTATTGAAAAACAATGCTGAATAAATGCAATTACACGCTCGCGGAGGTAATTCATAAATAAGGCCCAATTTAGGTTACTTACCTACATTCTAAGATGTTTTGTGGGATGTTAATGTCGCTGAAGTTTAAAAAATAAGTGTTTGAAAATGTTTTTAACTGCCAACTGTTGCAAAGCAACCCTCGGAAGTCAGAGTTTGCCTAATAATATGGGCAGGTATTGAATAACTTTGGGCGTTAATTCTCAGTTCTTCAATATTTGTCACATGTTCTAAAACTAATTTGTTTCTTTTAGCACAGTTTGAGTTGGAAAGATATATTATATTTATGCTTTCAAATCTTGTTCTTATTATAATATCCATTCATTTAACTAATAAATATTACAAATTGAATTCGAATATCGACAATGTTACACATTTCTTCATGTGTTTAACTTGATTTTAATAGAAATTATCAAAACAGGGCTTATCTAACTGTGGAATAATTCACGGGCCCCGAAATGTTGCACGCTAGGCAGCGCTACTGTCGTGCATTGTGCACACAGTGAATAGGCATCGCGTACAAGAAGACCCATTTTTAATTGCAAATATCTGACAAACTGGACGATGGATCGATTCCAAAATTTGCGAGTCGGTATGGAAGTTATGTTTACACTATACTAAAATACCTAAGATTTGACCAAAACTACAGAAATACTTCAAGTACAAATTCCCTGAAGTTGATTTTTTCTGGAACTTGTACAAAAAAATAATTATATTATTTCGACTCTTCGATCCAGTTGCTCAAATAATTTGAAACAACGTTTTCATCAATTGTCATTGTTTGTAGAGCAAAAATGCATACTTCCAAAATGATCTTACGTCATACATAACCTCAATATAGCATAATATCGTTCGATTCGACTTCCTGGGGTCGTGGGAGGCGGTTGCCTGACCACGCGGACCGGAAGTCAATTGAATGTCAGTTTTTGTACAGCCGTTCCACGTGCATTGAAAAGTTAAAAAATTATATGTTGTGAAAGTAATGGGCATTTGAGGTATCATTTCGAGTGAGACTATCCCAGTGCCCCCCGAAGGGAAATCGATGCCGACAGAATACGTTCCTAGGTGATGTGGATTTCCGCGACTGTTATATTATCCTGTAGGATAGACCATAATTAATGAACCAACGAATAATATCGTAGGGCGTTGAAAATAGCGAGTTGAAGACCATCTAATACATAAAAAAAATCAAGAATAGTTTCCGTTATTATGGATGAAATAGTATTTTCGATGATTCATCTTCTTTCTTTTGAAAGGTGATTTCAATATCAGACATTGTAGGAAATATCAGACATTGTAGGAAATACATAATTTCAATCAAGAAGATATAGAATGGAGGTGAAATAGGAGGTCAGACGTAGTCGGCTATCCGAGTGATTTGCCCCAGAGTTACGTCACACTAGCGCGAAATTCAAACACTTGAAGATGTGATGAAAAATTCATGATTTTTGTAATTACATATATGTATATATATATATATATATGTATATATATATATATATATATACATATATATTCGCATACTAGTCCAATCACATCTGCCCGGCAGATTATTTATTTTGAGCTCCTAAAATTATCGTCCATCCAAAGGTCAACATTACTTAGCACACCTTTACACAAAAAACTGTGACCCGTGAGATCAGATGTTATGTCTGGCAGACATAACTTTTTGAATGTTTTGATTTTCTGTAGCACCATTTCCAAATTTATCCCTGAATGATCGTAATCGATTGGTTTTTAATGAGGTTGAGATACATAATCATTGGAATGTATGAAAAAATTGGATTAATGTTCACTTCTTTCTTGCAAATCATCGTGTCTTCTATTTTCTTTGAAGTTTCTGTGTTCTTCCAGACAATATATAACTTTTATTTGGAACAGCGCAGATGATTTTTGAGACATTTCCTTCTCTTGACACTCAATAATTCAGAAGAATGGCCTCTTTAACGTAATCATCCGACTCAAAATGAACACTACACACAGGGGGGTCCTTCATAACCAGGGTTGCCAACAGGTCGTCACCGATTTCCTCACAATTTTTTTTGGGTTTACTCACAAATTACTCACAATTACAAAATATCAAAATCAAGACAGATTTTACATATATAAAAAATACAAAAGGAAGGAAAATGTGATTTTAGATTATAAACTGGTTGATGTTTCCCCTTTTTCCACAGAATAAATTCATCCTTGTCGTTTCATCTGACATCTGTCAAAAACTAAGGTTAACTAAACCTGTTTTTGACAGAACGCGAGGTCCGAATTGAGATCTTTGTTGTAGTGCAAGGTCATTAAATAATGTCCTTGGGTGTAGTGTAGGACACTGGCTTGACAGTTGACAATACAAAAACATAAAAAATGATTGAACTGATTGAAGTTTCCCTTTCTCTCTCTAGTCCTTGCTTCCGTTTGGCGCATTTGGCATTCGATCAAATGATTGAAGTTTATTCATTCGATAAGAGCAATGCTCGTTAAACATCGATAGTTTGCGATAGTATCGATATTTCCTATAAAAAATATCGATAATTATTATTTCAAATTCAAGTAGAATCGAGGTTATGATGAAATTTATCAGAATTATTTTTCCAGCTTTCGAAATGAAAATTCATTGTAAAGATGAAGTTTGTTACTTCAAATTTACAATCTGTTGTCTATCGATTAAAAAGTAGGTGAAAAAGGGAGTAAATTGTATTAAAACAACTGTGACCAACCAAGAATTTAGACCATAGCCGCTCTCGATTGGCGTTTGGCCGCACTCGATTGGCGTTTGGTTCGGTTAGCGGTTGACGTTAAAATGGAATTGTTGTTTTCTGATTGACTGAGTTAGTTGTCATGCACCGGCCAATCAGCAAACGACGATGTCATTTTAACGTCAACCGCTACCAGAACCAAACGCCAATCGAGAGCGGCTCATGTTGAAGTTTCAGTGGCGGCGGCGGGTATAATTCATGTCAATATTATGCACTTTGAATGTTCGCTGACCTCTAATAGCTCACAATTTACTCACAACTGGCCATTACTCACAAAATTACTCACAGCCCATGAAATTCCTCACAAATGTGAGTAATAACTCACAAATTGGCAACCTTGTTCATAACAACTGAGGCACAGTTTATAGCTAAAGAAGCAGTTAGCTCACTTGGCCCAAATGCATGTTCCAAAGTAACATCCACTCCAGGGAAAGAATTCAGGATGCGCAGAAGACTGTACGCGATTATTGCTCTTCGAAGTATCCGGAAAATGTCAGTATTAATAACACAGTAACACGCGGTATGGCGCGAGGAATGAAAATCAGAGTTGCGCAGTGTACAAACGGGAACATAAAGATCGAAGTGCCGACGCCAAGTGAGCGAACTGTTTCTTTAGCTATAAACTGTGACTGAGGCCTTCAATAGGCCTTTTCATTTAGATGATTTTTTAAGGCGCATGCGCTCGTTTTGAGACCCAAATTCTGATTGGCTATTGGGAAAGTGAATAGCCATTGGTTAGTTTTGAAATAACAATTTGAGATTGACTCAGTTCAAAATTAGTGGTATTTTCACATTATGTCAACAGTCAACCTCATGACAAATGCACCTGCATACATTGGCCTTCGTAACTTTCTTTGTAAGTTAAGTACTTATTACCTATTTTATATCGCCAAAACTCTTTCATTCGTAGATAAAATAATGTACACGAATATTTTCTAATAGTGAGTTTTCTTCTCCATGTAAATTCAAGTCAACTATCCATAGGAAAACTCGGAAATATTTTATTTCCTTTAAAAAAAAATTCGCCGTCAATGCCGTTGGGTCTGACAGGTTAACAAAGTTAGTCATTTGTCATCTAAATGAAAAAGCCTATTCACAATTCTGCAGTCAAATTCTTTTGTTTATTTCGTCCCTAGAAATATAATGTCTTCATTTATACGGGATACATTGGAACAGTTTGAAACAGTTTCCAGGCATCTTATGATTTTAAACCTATAAAATATTTCAGCTTCATTTTGAATAATTTCGAATTTCAGTACGTCAATTTACAATTATGATCTCTAAGTATACTACAACTTTTTGAACTAACCGTTCATAAATTCACAAAATAATTCATAAAATATGTAATTCCCACCCATTAATTCGTAAAAGTCTATTCAGCATTCCCAGTTGACTTATTAATGATATGAACAACTTTTTCGCACAAAAGTAGAAAATATTTTAATTTTCGCGCCTAGTTCTCACAATAACTTTGACCTTGCCCCGCAGCTACGTCATATTTCTGCCAACAGGCGCTTATGGACATTTCGCCTCCTTTATATATCTTCTTGATTTCAACCAAGAAAGAGAATATTGAAATTTGAAATAATTTCATGACAAAATAAGACTCATTCTTCAATGACTTCATACAGAAGCATAATTCCAGCTTTCCTCCAAAACAAAATGTATGTGCACTTGGTTTGTTTCTAATCAACCCATTGTCTTTGTGGTATAAAATTGGGCTTTGGCTTGATGAATGTTTGAAAAAAAAATTGTATATATGTTCAGAAAACTTTAAAGCGTTCCTTTCTACAAAAACATCACAGTTCAGTTGATATTTACCCGATTTCCAAAGGCAGGTTATTTTGAAATGTATTTCGACTGACAATTTGAATTCACCGCGTAGAAATGACTCAGAAGTTCAAATAATGCCATGAAAATTGGATCACAACCAAAAGATTGAAGGCACAGAATACTCAAAGAGAGTAAACGTTATCTGAGTAGGAGAGTCTATTCCCCATAAGGCAAATGTGACACTAATAGAAAGAGATGAAAGATAATTTGTGAGTTATAGTGACGTATATGGACATGTCATGGCCACCATTCTCTCTGGACAGTGGCGTACTAGCGCACTCTGGTATCTGAGAGTTACAGGCTCTTGAATACATATTGGACCTGTTGGAAAGGGATAGAAAATCAAATAACTATCTGAATGAAAATGCAAATTTTCAATTTCAGATTTTTTCTTTTGAGTTAGGGCCTTTTCAGAATATTTATCAGATGTAGTTCAATGTCCAGCGTGTCTTTAGCCGGGGAAGTAGTTGTTTTCTGTTAGACATTCACAAAAAATAACTTCATTTTAATCGTGGATTTTTCAATTCATAAAAAAAAAATAATAATATTTATATCAATATTCAATTGAGAATGTTTCCCTTTTCAATATGAATACCCCACAAGAGGTTATCTTGACGATGGAAGATAGTGACTAAAGTTTATCTTTCAGTCGCAGATGATTCCACATCTGATTTTATGAACATCCTGTTTATATTTTAAACAAATCAACATATTGGACCACTCTGTATGTTACATGAACCACCTGTACTCATGTCCATGTACGTCACTATGACGGGTTAATGCTACAAGATTCCGATTGGCTAGAGCGTATTAGTACCTCCTATATTCAGATAACTTTTACTCTCATTGCAGAATATTCCATGACAGAACTAAAACTACAGAACACCTTGTTCTAAAGCACAGAAAGCACAGTTTTTTCGTTCTGTGTTCATATTTCATAATCACACTTCATACTTCATACGTCATTTCTTATTGGAAAGTTACAAAAAATGTTTAAAACTTTCAGTTCAAATAAGATAGTTGATTTAAAATTACTGCGATATTTCTCACTAGAAAAAAAATATGACGTGATAGTGGTTGGTGGTGGTCATGCAGGTACTGAAGCTTGCGCTGCCGCAGCGCGAATGGGGGCCGAAACGTTGCTGGTTACTCACAAAAAGGAAACAATAGGTTGGTCAATATAAGTAAATATCCAATAGTTTCACTCAAACTTCAAGAAAGTTTGTCAGAGCCTCAAATCTTTCATAATTATTTAGTGGTACATGAACACAAATCCAAAGTATCTGTACTCTCCAATAATACTCTCAAAGATTATGAAATTATAATCATCTCGATAATGTCTATGAAAAAAATAACTAAATTGCTAAAGGAGGACAATAGTATTTTTTTGATCTTATGGAAACGTCTTTTCGAAAGTATCTGAGATAACCGTATTCTAACTTAGAATTCGTATTCAGGAGACAAATGTAAGGACAACCAAAAGTCATATCTCTAGGGCATACTGACTTCAAAATATGAATTACATCAGACTTTTGATAGGAACTGAGTGTGTACACAAAGAAAACAGGTTGCCTGCTTACTGTCAGTCGGCGCGCTTATAAGCTCCGATAAATTAGTTAGCTGCTAAATAATGGTAGTGGACATAGACAAAGCCTCTCGGAATTGGTTGCCATTGCGAATCGGTACTGGCTCATTTACCGGAATTAATTTTCAATTTTTGGTCGCTGTTGTTGAGCCCATCGAGGGTTTTTTCAAGATTACTAGTAGAAATCATAAATGATTATAATGCTAAAACTGTGCAGTGTTTCAACTATTTTCGTTAGTTGAATACGATTTCAATCAAAAAAGTAAATCAGCAATGACTTTTATTTGCATAAAAACTGACAAAATACAATGACACTTGTCACTCCACTCTCATACATCAAAATATAACACATATATAGGGTTAATCAAAGATCATAATAAAAATATTCAACAGGGCGAATCAACTACATCCAAACTCCAACACTCCCCCTGAATCTCTGATTCCCAGTTGATGCAAATGCTCCAGTAAAATGACAGCAGATGTACATTTCGTTAATTGATCAGCCAAATTCTCTCTTGATGTAACATATTTCAAAACTATAGCTTCTTTTTCTATCAAATCTCTAATATGAAATACACGCAAATCGATATGCTTTGATCTTTCAGAAATGATATTATTTTCTGCTAGCCTCATTGCGCCTTGATTGTCAATGAATATAGGAAAACAATCCCCAAAAAAATTATCTTGGGATATTTCGTGTGCCAGCCCTTTCATAAAAATCAGTTCTTTGGCAGTTTCGCTCAGAGCGATGAATTCAGACTCCACAGTACTCAACGCCACACAGTGTCGCTTACGACTAGACCAGCTTACACTGCTCCACCTCCTATTTTCACTTCATATCCACTGAAAGACTTCCTGTCTGTCTCATTTGCTCCCCAATCTGCCCCACTATAAGCCTCTGCATTTTTTCCAGTTCTACAATATTGTAAACCATATTCTCGTGTGCCATTCAAATATCTCAGTATGTGTTTCATCCCTTTCCAATGATGTTTCGTAGGTCTGTGATTGAACTGACTCATGAATGTAGCAGGAAATGCCAAATCCAATCTTGTGGAAACTGCTAAATATAAGAGACTTCCAATAACTCTCTGATATAATTTCTTGTCATCGTCAATCAAAAGTTCTTCGTCATCAATTCTATATTTTTTACCAATAGCTAATGGAGTAGATACCTTCTTTGCGTCTAGCATGTTCATTTCTCTCAGAATTTCGGTAGCATAGATTGATTGATCAAGTCTTATTGTCGTCTGATCTTTCGTAACTCTGATTGATAAGATATTCCTAACCTCCCCCAAATCTTTGGTATCGAAATTTTGTTTAAATTTATTTTTCATACTTTCTATATTATTCTTTCCTTTGAAAATCATATGTTGTCTACGTAAATGGTAATGATAACCCCTTCTTCAATTTTATGATAAATTCATGGATCGGCAACGGATCTTTTGAAACCTTGACTTTTGATGAAATTATCTATGGTTTTATTCCACATGAGTCCCGATTGATGCAATCCATAAATACTTTTATTCAGTTTACAAACAAAACCATCTTCTCTTGTAAATGATTTCAGAAACTGATCAGGAAACTTCTCCCTCAAAATATGGTATACCTACCTTATCGTAACCCTCTGGAATCTCCATATAAACAGTTTCTTTTAAATCTGCAGATAAATATGCTGCAGTGATGTCCATTGATGAATTGACCAATCCATTTCAGCTGCTATTGCAAATAACATTCTCATAGTTTTCTTCTGAACAACCGGAGCATATGTCTGATCGAAATCAATTCCTGGTCTTTGAGTATTTCCCAATGCAACAACTCTAGCTTTGAATTTCTCGATCCCACCGTTCTCATTATACTTCGTCTTGAAAACCCATTTCGTTTTGATGGCTTTAATATTTTCTGGTTGTTCAATGAAATACCACATACGATTTTTTATAAGATTCTCAAAACTCTTGTACTATAGCATCTTGCCAGTGAAATCGATTATTTCCATTCAATGCTTCTTTCAAATTTATCGGATCATTTTCTCTCCTGTCTTCCTGTCCTGTTCTCTCAATCTTATTGCAAGATTTTGATGTTTTTGAATTGTCATCAAATACAAAATTGGACATCCAATTCGGCTTCTTCAATATTCTGCCAGATTTGGTAGATTTTTCGGTGACTTCTTCCAAATTTCTATCTTTGTGTGTATCGTCGTCTTCTGTTGATTGGGATAAATCATTCACTGGTCTTCGTGCTACTTCTTCATCTTCTACATAAACATTCTCCCCCAGATTACTGCTATTCTTCGGAACCAAACTCTGATCGTCGCAGACATTAAATTTCAAAATATTCGTTTTTATTTCTATGTAATTTGATTCATCTTTACTTCCACTACATTTGTCTTTCGAGATATTTTCCATTCCATTCAACATTGGAAAAACCTGTTCTTCAAATTTAACATCTCTGCTGATGAAAATTTTGTCGTCTCGTGGATTCCAGAGCCGATATGCCTTTGAGCTACTATCGTAACCCAAAAATATACTTTTGGGGAAAATTTAGTTGTTCTGGTTCTGTTGACTGCCCATGCTCTGCATACAAAAACTCTCAAATGTGATATATCATTATGAATTCCTCGCTTCCATTTCTCCATTGGACTCAGTCCTTCATTTGCGACTGTTGAACAACGATTCCTCACGTAACATGCTGCTGCAAGTGCCTCTGCCCAGAATTTTTCCGGTAAACCTGACTCGATCATCATACATCTCGCTGCGTCAAAAAGTGTTTGATTAATTCTTTCCGCTACTCCATTTTGTTGTGGCGTTCCTGGAATAGTTAGCTCATGTTTTATTCCATGTTTCTTCAAATATTCTACAAATTCCTTTGATGAATATTCGCCCCCGTTATCGCTTCGTAAACAACAAATATTCCTTTCTTGCATATTCTCGACTTTCTTCTCATACTCTTGGAAATTTTTGAAGACTTCATCTTTACCTTTCAGGAAAGCAATTTCACAGTATCTAGAATAATCATCAATAAACGTGACAACGTATCTGCTTCCCCCTAGTGATAGTGGATTGATGAGACCAACTACATCGGAGTGTATGAGTTTCAGTGGTGCTTCTTCCCTGTTGAAACTTCTCTTTGGGAATGAAGTTCGTCGTAGTTTTCCTTGATAACATATGGTACAATTTTTATCGATTTCGTCGGTTTCATCAGATAAAAATACATTACTATCATTATTGAGCATCTTCTTCACACTTGAAACATTCATATGAGCGAGATGTCTATGCCGTAATTGATTTTGTTAGGAAATCGTTTTATTGGCCACTGGATGACTAAATATGTCAGCTTTGCCCCATTCTTCATAGTGTTTTTCCTTGATATAATATAATCCTTTATATTTGATTGATTTAGCTACTAGTTTACCATCTGGTGCAATTAGTTTCGAATAATTTCCTTCAAAAATTATTTTCAGACTTTTTTCCGCCGCTAAGCTCGTAGATAGTAAATTTTCTTTCAATTCTGGGACATACAGTACACTTTTTAATGTTATTTCTGACCCTCCATTCTCTTCGTCCAATTTTAGGTCAACGTCTCCAAAACCAGTTGATAGTATCGTTTTACCGCTAGCTACCTCCACAATAGTGTCTTTTTAAGTAAAATTTGAGAATTTTTCGAAATTTGACGACATGTGATCTGTTGATCCACTGTCGAGAACCCATGTATTCGAATTCGTCTTGTTATTTACCAGATATGATGTATGGTGTTCGTTCTCGGTCATATTACTCCTATCGCACTGAATGCAAACTCCTAATCGCACTGAATGCAAACTTCGAGTTCGAGTTTTCAGCTCTTTCCGTCTCATTCGGCAATCTCTCGTGTTTTGTCTCTTGAGGTACAGACAAAGGACAGTTTTTTTCGATATGTCCCATCTCGAGACATCTATAACATCTTAAATTATCGGCTGAAAACCTGGGTTTTGTCGAATATTCAATGTTTTCTCTGGTGGTATTTCGGCTTGATGCAGGATTGTAGGATGGTTTTCCGCGTCTTGATTTGAATTGGACAACCTTTGAACTCGTCTGTCTTCTCTGCGTTATGAATACTTGGGTTTCCTCCGCGACTTTCTCGTTTTTTAGTTTATTACATATTCTTCTTTCTTCTTCCAGGAGTTTTGACTTCAAATTGGACATATTCAAATCATTTTCATCGGCTCTTAGGTTTCTAGCTAAATGTTCATATTGACTAGGTAACCCAAGAACTGTGAATCCTCCTTGCATTTTTTCACTAAACTCAAAACCAGCGTTCTTGACTTTATGGTATAACCCATTTCTTCTATTCAAATTTTGGTTTATTGTTTCGTCTGATGCTTTGGTGGTATTGATGTAATCTTTGAGTAAAAGTGAAACGTGCCAAGTATTAAATTTCGTGTGGATTCTCTTCAACGTCTCCCATATATCTTTTGCCGCTTTACTTTCCATAATGTCATCAAGACTATCATTATTCACTAACAAATATAGAATAGATTTGGCACTATGATCTTTCTTTTTGTTTTCTCCAACCTTTAAAGCATTTTCGTCAAAACCAGGATCGATGGCTTCCCATAGGTTTTTCACTTCCAATATTCCCTGCGCTCTCATTGACCAATATCGGTAGTTCTCGGAGTTTAGCTCTTTAACTTTCAAATCATCCATACTTCAGATGTTATCTTAATCTCAACTCAAGTCTACGTCTTACTTTCTTCGTCTAAATATATTTTGTCACACAATGGTCAATACACTTTTTCGATCAAAGCCCTGGGCCCATAACCTGTTGAAACTGTGCAGTGTTTCAACTAGTTTCGTTAGTTGAATACGATTTCAATCGAAAAAGTAAATCAGCAATGACTTTTATTTGCATAAAAACTGACAAAATACAATGACACTTATCAGACACTCTCATACATTAAAATATAACACATATATAGGGTTAATCAAAGATCATAATAAAAATATTCAACAGGGCGAATCAATTACTTCCAACATATAATGGGTATTGAGATTCTAATCTCTGCTATATTTACAAGATGTGTGTTGTGGTACAAACGGCTAAAGTTAAGCAACAGTCGAAACTTTACACAAAATTTAGTAGTTTCAAACTTAGAAAGAGGTAATAATATTCCCCATACAATGCTCGCTCTTGATTCACTGGATGTATTCCTTGCCCCTTTCTTTGCATTCCTAAAAACGCACTTTTCAGTGCAACAAATTCTTCATCTGAGGATGCACTGGACATCTTGACTCCATGAAATCTACTTTAAGACTTGCAGATAACCAGTAACCTCTATGTACCAGTTTTCGGCAACTTCAATCGACGCTGAAAAACCTGCTTTCTTTGTGTGCATACACTAACACAGTTTAAAGCTAATAGGAGTAACCCTTTACCTTTATACCTCTTTTAGAGGCAGGGTCAGTCAGATAAAGACAATATTTCACATTTTAAAAATCTATATGGGTTCTGTCTCTTGTTAGGTTATTTTTAGATGAATTATTCATGATTGTAATACTCGTTTAAATGACAAAGGGGGCGTGGGCAGGTAAACAAGAGCTTCTGTATTATTAATGTTTTCTGTAGATCTTATTGCCAAACATTATTTATTTTAACGAAAATCACTCTTTATTTAAATCATTTCTGTCATAACCGGATGTGATCTAGCTGCTATGGACTTGGAGCATGGGGGAGGAGTTTAATGTGCACCGCTGCAGTGGCAGAATCGGACAAACTGGTCCAGACAGTATCACTTATCCCCATTTACCGCTGTGATAAAAAGGGTGTCTACACGAGTCGGCGTTCGACGTTAAGGAGATAAAAAAATAAATTTTCGGGTGACCACTGTTGTGTTGTAGGGTGTGCACAAACTCGCGTTTAAATGCAACTCCGAATAAGAAATTCTATTGTTTTTCTATCTGAACTACAAACGTGACCAAAGGGAAAAATACGAAGAGTAAAGTTAGTGGAAAGTCTGTTATTATTGTACACTAATTAACGACTAGTATTACCTTTTTGTTGACAATTATTGACAAATTGCAATAAATGCCGTCTTGATATTGACTTCATAGGCACGGTATATGAAAATTTCATAGTTAATTCATAATTTCTTTGCACATATTTGGGTTGAAAAACTCGGTGACATTAATGTATTCGAATGTATTTTCACATTGATATAAACAATTCAATTTTTTCATACTAATAATTACAGTAATTAAAAAATATCGATGAAACATATTTTTATTCATGTAATACTTAATACACATTCCAAATATTTTTTTTAGTCAAATTCTGGCAGTAAACGAACAATATGAAATGTATGTATGTAAAAAAGAAAACAATATTTTCAATATATCTTAATATATATAAGTTACGCGTCACGTTGTTTGTCCGCGATGGACTCCTAAACTACTTAACCGATTTCAATCAAATTTGCACACCGTGTGCAGTTTGATCTAACTTGAAAGATAGGATAGCTCACATCTCAATTTATAGCCGCAATATTATTTTATTGCAAATTATTTGTTTATTATTTGACAGTCACAATTATCTGTTAGCTCCAAATGATTCTAACAGATGGCGGTATCTGTTGACTGGATTGAGTAAGTAGACAGTCACAATTATCTGTTAGCTCCAAACGATTCTAACAGATGGCCGTATCTGTTGACTGGATTGAGTAAGTATTATATATACAGGAATAACGGGATAACGAAAAAACAGGATAACGGGATGGCAGGATAAGGGGATAACGGGGTAAAGAAAAAAAGGGGTAACAGAAAAATGGGATAACGGGAAAACGAGATAACGGGACAACAGGAAGCGGAAGGAGTCAAAAGCATAATCTAGATGGAACAACATAAAGGAAAACATAGAAAAAAAGAAATTCTACGCGGACGAGAGTTTTGGGGAAAAACATTTTAGGGAACATAGAAATTTGGACAGGACAACGTCTGTCGGGTCAGCTAGTTTATTTATATTTATTTCATATTTATTCGTATTTCTTTAATAGTTTTTCTATTCGTGTAATTTATTGCAACATTAGACATGTAAGTTTTTATTAAATTTTATCAATTGTTTGTGAAAGTATATATTCCCCTCGAGTCGACAGAGTACTGATTTGAATAATCACTTCCCGCACCTGACACACCAATGCTTCTGCTTTTTTTACAGACTGATTAAATATAATTAATAATTTAGAATGAATAGACTTGAAGTATACTCACACCAACTCTTTGTTAAGGGATACTAATTCAAAGGTAAAGATGTTTACTCATCCATTTTTTACAAATACAATTTTCTATAGCCAAAAATTACCCTGTTATAGAACTTTTGTACCCATCAGGGATGGCTTTAAAAATTTCCCTATGGTTACAAAGCTATAGAAAAAAATTTGATTATTGAAGATATTGTGTCGAGGGAAAAACTATGGCATTTCGTATCATCCCTGCGAGTACTTGGCATTCATGAAGAGAATGTGACAATAAACCTCAGAAAACTTTGACATAATACTGCACATTCTAGTTATTTAAAGTATTTTTGAGTTTCAATCGATCAAGATTAATGCAACAAAATAGTTTTCAAAAGGGGGTAAATCTCGGAATGAATGATAATAAGCTATAAATTCGTATAAGCCTTTGTTTTGGCATTTTAAAAGTTGGCTCGTGTCATCGTCTTGAGATATTCAAGGTCAAAGGTCGAAAAAATCGTTTTGTAAATTTATCGCTTCCTATGATTTAAGTGATATTTGCATTCAT
The DNA here is from genome assembly GCA_018342105.1 of Gonioctena quinquepunctata. Taxonomy (NCBI): domain Eukaryota; kingdom Metazoa; phylum Arthropoda; class Insecta; order Coleoptera; family Chrysomelidae; genus Gonioctena; species Gonioctena quinquepunctata. The sequence continues at coordinate 922,106 of JAFIRS010000222.1, read as the reverse complement.
TATAGAAGTTATAGAGCATGAAATTCTCTAAGAATGTTGTTGCAATTAGTTTTTTATACGTTCAACCATTATTCTCGCGTCTTCAATTGCACAAATAGATCTCTATTAAAAGTTTCTCAGTCACAATATATTATCCACCACTTCACTAAAAAGTTCTAAATGTTATTAATATTGATTCCTACTCATTGCCGCCATTTGTAGATAACGGTGGCGCCCTCATCGGTCGATTTCCCTCCCAATAAGCAGAATTAATATTAATTTCACCCAATAAATTAACTTTTACACATCACATTAACTTAAAATAAAATGTCACAATCAACAATCCTAACTCTTGTTTTTTGCTAGTTTCTTCATAAAAAATGTGTATTAACCACCAAAACATGATTAAGAAAAAATTGTTTTTCTGTAGAATGTCAACTGCATAACTTCTTAAACAATGGATGAAATTGAGTGATGAATAGATGTTACCTTCAGATATATTTGAGTGTTACCCAACTAGTATATGTTACTTGATCAGAGGTCGACTACAAGGGGACTTGTGAATGTCTTTTAGAAGGTTTTTGGACAGGTTCAGTATTTGTTGAATAAGTAAATTCCAAAACAATAATATTCAACATTGTATTGAAAGAGTGGACTAGGTTGAATAAATGTGATAAATATTCATATGTCTTTCATTGCCGAAAAATGGAGGAAAATAAAAATTTTTTTGACCTATGAAAATATTGGTGAGAGCCATGTTTTAACTTTGAAAGATTTGTGTAAATACCACCAAATGGTTATTCTCTGAGTGGTGGAGTATGCATTATAGTATCCCAGGAAACATGTAGAACTTCTATGTACTGAGTGAAAAGCAACTTTATTTATTTCAATTTGAAGCAATGTTTATTTTCAGGTGAAATGTCCTGCAATCCCTCATTTGGAGGTATTGGTAAAGGGCATTTGATGAGGGAAGTTGATGCCTTGGATGGAGTTTGTGGTAGAATGTGTGACATTTCAGGAATACAGTACAAGGTTTTCATTTTTATAACTATAAACGGCAATACTTTATACATCCAGGATTTTAACTACAGCTTTGTAACACAAATACTTTTGTGTAGGTTCTGAATACTAGGAAAGGACCAGCTGTGTGGGGATACCGTGCTCAAATCGATAGAAGTCTATACAAACATCATGTACAAAATGAATTATTTTGCAACACTCCAAAATTAGATATACTCGATGCTCCTGTTGAAGATTTGATTATAGAAAATCCCACAACTAATTCTAATAAACAAACTTGTGTAGAATGCAAGGGAGTTATTTTGAGTAAGTTCAAGATTGAAAGGTACTTTCTTCAATATACCTTTATTCTGTCTAAAGAATTCCTAAGATGATATGTTTATAAATTAAATGAGTAATCTTTTCCTTTCCAGGAGATGGAACAAAAATAAGTGCTAAAAGTGTGGTAATAACAACTGGGACATTTTTGAAGGGACGAATAAACCTTGGTTTGGACGTTTTTCCAGCAGGCAGAATAGGGGATGAACCATCAATAGGTTTGTTGATGAATACATTACATTGAATAGAAGGTAAAGGGGTTTCGCATCTTCAACATCAGAATGTCTAGATGGGTTTCAATTTGTCCTTCTGATCATTAGCAGCATATTTTCGTATTCATTCACCGATTCATGTTTTTCTTCTGGAAAGTCAAAATATTCTTGACGTTTACAATAATAAAATGTATACATTTTTTCATATCTATCTAGATACTCAACAAGAAACTGATATTTCAAAACAATAACTAATCATTAATCAGTAATTTGCCGAATCGACAATGAATGTGGTACCTTTATATCGACTTTGTGAAAATAAGCAAGAATTTCTCATTAAATTGAGAGCTTGGGGTTTGATACCCTTAAGATCGGGATTATGTGTCCAAAATACGGTGGTCCTTTTTAGCTGATAGAAGACCCAAGTAGCATTTCAAGTGGAGAGAACGTAGCGGCCACAATTCTGGAAATCTTTGAAGTGTTTGGCCACAACCACTGCCACGTAATATACTCGGTTCTATCACGCGGCGGCTACCAAAATGGGGAACACTTTTTTGGTGGCTGCTACGTTCCGACCTACATTCCTGGATCTCAGATAGCCACATTCCAACCACGTTGTGATCACTTGGCAAAAACGTGGATATGTAGTGGCCGACACTAGACACGTTAAACAACTGACTGCGTTTGTGTAAATAATATGTAGCTCGATCTCTGTTCAGCAACATACTTTTGTGATAAATGTTCCTCACTCTTCCATTTTGCCTGGATTTATGCAGCTCCAATCAACAATTATCAAGTAACAACTATCAATTAACAAGTAATGAAAATGATGGCATTTATGCAAACAGAATTAACAATTAAAGTATGAATATTAAGCAGGAGCACAAGTCAGAGATCCGATCTATTTGAATTAACCTCTTCTTACAAAATCAAGAAAAATTTCTATTGAAAACACATAACCCATTTTATTTCGAATGGATATCATTCACGTTTCACGTAATAGGTAAAACGAACTTTTTGTGAGCCACAATAAAATAATTTTAGAAAAGTTAGGTTAGTTTTCGTCATTGCACGGATCAATCCACGGTCACTTCAAAATCAAGGGAAATTGTCTATTGAAAACGCAAAACCCATTTCATATTGCATAGAATCATTCATGTTTCACGTAACAGGTTAAACAAACATTTTGTAAGCCACAGTAAAATAATTTGAGAAAACCTAGGTTAGCTTTCGTTATCGCGCGGAATTGTGAATTTTGAAGGTTATTGTAATCACTTATGGAAATGCAAGAACGTGGCAACCATCACCACATATCACAATTAAGTGCCTGCCACATTGAAGGTTTTATGGAAGTTACCAAAACGTCACCGAAACTATCATACTCTCTTGAAAGTGACTGTGACTCCTAAGTGATATTTAAGTGGTACAAGATGGTTACCGCAACGGTTATTTTCCACTTTTAAGTTTGAAAACCTTTAAAATGATTTGATCAGTGGCCATAATGTTTAAGACACCTCAAATTACACTAATAAGTTATAGAACTGTGGAGTGGCTACCATAGATGGGAATTACGTAACTACAACCATACACATATAAAATTTTAGTTATTCTTACTGTATAGTGGTAGATTTAGTGGTGATTACGTGATAACCACCGAGTCGAAGTTGCAGTATCAGTTTCCGTCACTATAATGCTGCTTGGGGATACTTCCAGGTAATTTCACTTGCCTATCATTTTGTATATGACTCTTTTCTTACATTTTCTTTTGATGAATTTAATATCCCAGTTCGTTTTATATATGTATATATTCCTTGAACTTTGTATTTATTCACTCACTATGAAACTTCGAGTTTTGATCTTTTGAACTATTTTATTGGCATTTTCAGATTTCAAAAAAGAAAGAAAATAGGAATCAACTGAGTTAGATAAAGATGCACTTTTGGCATATAACTGCTAATTAACGCAAACGAACAAACCTATTTGAATATACAGTGCGGTGTTGCCAGATTAATAGATATTGGCCGGATTTTGAGATTCACAAGGTATCTAACTTCAACCTATTTATCTATCAACTAGAGCTATCAATGCATAACCTACCGTAATAATGATCAATATTTTATATGTGGTGATTTTAATATAAACTTTTTAAAACACAGTAACCAAAAAAATTGTCTTATCAATGGATTGAAGGAGTTCAATATCAGAAATTACATAAATGTTCCAACCAAAATAACTTCTTCACCAATTTTTAAAGTACGTGTTACTTTTCTGTCTGATCATGCATATCAGGTGTGCTCTTTAAATACAGCGTTTTCAAGAGACAACAAGGATAAATACATTTACACAAGACACCTAAAAGACTCAAATATATGCACCTTTCAAAACAGTTTATCAAAAGAGGGATGGCATGAGATGTATGCAGCTAAAAACTCATGGAAAGTTCTCGATGTTTTACACATTTTTCTTATACCATTACAACATAGTCTTCACGAAAACAAAGAAAATGATTAAACCAAGTAAACATAAACATCAGTTTTCACCAGAAATCAAAGGTTTGCATAATCACCTGTGTGAAATGAACGAGAAAAGAAATATATAACCAAAATTACACTAAAAGTTATACAAGACTGAAAAAGGAATACAAAAAAAATGTCACAAAACGACTTGAAAAAAATTAACAATGATGGAATTCAAAATAACAGAAACATTATGAAAGAATCATGAAATATACTAAACGAAAGCTACGGAAAAACCAACCAACAATTACTCTTAAAATTTAGTATTCACGGAGTAAAAAAAAATATTAAAAATGTTTTTCAAGACAAACTTTTATACAAATGCACTAAAAATTAATTTCTTCAATTGCTTGACCTAGTTGTTATTCTGTTAGTAACAGATTCAAAAGCTTGCCGCGAATATAAAATAGATATTCTTTCGCGGCAAGATTTTGAATCTGTTACTCACAGAATAACCTAGGTCAAGCAATTATTTCTTTCTTTTTAGTGCATTTGTTTGTTTCTGGGACAGGAACCCGCGGAAACGATACATGTGAGAGGCATGTCCGCGGATACCACGAAAGAAGATAGATATAATCGAGGCTGTTAAAGAAACCACAGGTACCTTTTTTTTTGGTGGTGTGGAAATCCTTCATGGGAACCACAGGTACCTGGAACGCCGACTTCAAGGTTACTGATAAGAGGCACATATTGAATGATACCCTATGGGTCACACTAGTTCTCCCCAGTCAGCTAGCAGATACAATCCTGGCAAAAGAGCATATAAAGATAGGCCTAATGAGGTGCAGAATTAAGAAAAAAAAAGGATAGGGGTGAACAGATGCACGAAGTGCTGGTCCTACGATCATAGTAGAGGCAAGTGCACAGTTCCCGAAAGGACAAAACTATGTTACAAGTAAGGCCAGGCAGATCATAACGCCAGCGAATACGGGAACTCAGGGTACTGCCCAGTGTGTGACACCGGCATTCAAAAGATGCACTGAAAGGGGCCAGACATAGGGAGAGGAAGGAAGAGGAGGAGGACGCCCCTCCAAGAGGAGGAATGTCAGGAAGATGACGAAGGGGGGAACACAGGGTAGATACTAAACAGCTACCCAGAAACAGTCAATAGCCTCTGCTAACAGTTAATATCAACCCAACAGCTCTTAATACCTTTTAAAATAATACAAGTCAATTTGGACAGGAGAAGGGGTCTCACCACCTTCTCCAAAAGACGGCAGCTGACATTTTGCTAGTCCAGGAACCAAATATAATGATAACCAGGAATAACCCCAGCTGGATAAAAGACCTGAAAAACGACGCGGCTATACTTTGTAGAAATAAAAACTGTGACATAGTGGACCGCACTAGAGGAGCTGGCTTTATAGCCCTCAACTTCGCGAACTGGTCCATATTTAACTGCTACGTCTCACCCAATATCACACTACGCGAATTCAAGACATACATCGACGCCGTTATGCAGGAAGCTAGAAAGAGGCCAAACTTCATAATAGCTGGAGATCTTAATGCAAACTCCACCCTCTGGAGAGCTGGCTTCACGGACTCCAGAGAGGAATACATAGCTAAGTGGATGAGCACCTTAAACATGGTAGTACTAAACTCAGGAAACAATCCAACCTTCGCCAGGGGAAGACAGTCCTCATATATCGACGTCACCCTGTCCTCACAAGGGATTGCCGCCAAAATATCAGGTTGGGTGGTATCAAACTACTTCTTAACCCAGTCACTCAGTGGGCATAGTTCCTTTAAATTGTATACACTGAATTGTATACAAATGCCCATTTTGCTCGGAAATAATCCAGAGCATACAATCTTTACATGTCCTGGGTGAACCAGAGAACGAATGGACCCTTAAATAGAATTCGGAGAACTAAATCCACCTAGCATGATAGGTAAAATGATCAGAAATCCCCATCAGTGGAACAAAGGTGCAAACTACCTAGAGAAAGTAATGAAACAAAAAGAGATCGAAGAGAGAACTTTTCAAACACAAGCCAGGAGGTAAATGGAACAATTTGTGAGGTTTGGGAGGTCTCCCTAGAAAAAAACATGAGCCATAAGTCATACATACAAACACTAAAACTAAAGAATAGTACAATTTTAAGACATAAAACATTAAACAGATCAATTGTATAAAGATAAAAATAATTGTTGTGTAGAGTTCACATTTGAATGTATTTGCTGCAAAATTAAAATTGAGAAAAATGAAGAAAGTCACTGATGGAGTAAGGCTCCATGGCATACAGGTAGTTCCGCAACGAGGCTAACAATCTCTTCGTGCTCTGTATATTTTTTATCTCTTGAGGAAGATTGTTATAAAACTTGATGGAGTTATACAACGGGCTAGTCTCGAAAATGCTCTTCTTGTGAATAGGGTAATTATAGTTGTGTTTAAATCTGGTATTGTGTTTGTGGGTCGCTTTGAAACTATTGAAGTAACATTCGTGTGTGACAAGAAACTTGATGTTCTTGTATATATACACTGCTGGTACCGTTAACATATTGTTACTTTTGAATATTCCTCTACATGAGCTGTCTATCTTCAAATAAAAAATTATCCTAGTCACTTTTTTCTGGCATATAAAAACTTTATTTAGTTCGGTGCCCCCTCCCCATGTTGCTATGCCAAATTTCATTCTTGAATAGAAATTGGCGTAATAGACTGTCAGTATAGTAATCCGGTCAATGTTGTTTTAGTAATTTGTATAATTTATGGTCGATGCAGTCGAATGCCTTGGAGAGATCCACGAAAATACCGCAAGATAGATAACCGTCATCTAAAGCCTGTAACCCCGAGGTCATCATAGCCCTGGAAGCCGAATACAAAAACAAAAGGAAGGACGGAAATCCATCAACCGAGCGCAAAAGGAGGAATGGAACCTTCTATGCGACCGCCTGGAGGACGATTCCTGGAGTCAGGGATATAATATAGTGACGAGTGGACTAAAACATTTGAAAGCCCCGTATTGTGTCAAAGCCAGAAGGTCCAATTCGTGGAAGAATTGTTTCCACAGTATGACAGAATCGAATATGATATCCCACTGCCGGAGGACCCGCCCCCGTTATTCACTCTAGAAGAGCTGCAAAGCGCAGTAGAAAAAATTAAACTAAGGAAATCGCCAGGTCCAGATGGAATACTCCCTGAGGCAATCAGGATATCAGTGCACACCATTCCGGATGACTTACTCCGGGTACTAAATCATGGTCCAGTCTGTTTGAAGAGAGCAGATGTGTGTTAGAAGAGCTCCTACGTTTATCAATATCAACTTTGTTAAAATAATAATCAAATAATAATTTTTGTACACATAAGAATATACAGTGGCTGCAGTTGTGTAAAACAAGTATCGTCTATACAATAAAACAACCAAAAAGTGCATTTAAATATCAATTATTCATTGGAACAACCAACAAGTTTTTATGGCCTCAAACAGGTCGTTATAAACAAAAAAGGTCATAACTTTTTTGTATCCTTATCTCTGAATTTTTACCACCTGCAACATCACTAATTGTGTTAAACTGAATTTGGGAACCAGTGCCATACCCAGAATTGTTTTTATGGTGAAATAAAAAAATATGAAGATTAGCCAAAATGAATTGCTTTATATGTAATATCATTAAGCAGCCAACAAAGGACATACAGAATCCATGTTTCCAATGTGACTCCTGTAGAAACCTTATTTGTGCCGGATGTAGTGAACTAAGTACATCAGAACTGAGGTGTATCAACCTACAAATACGAACACTAAAATACAATTGCAAAAAATGCAGAAACCTCGAATTTCTAGAAGTACTACAGAACACAATAGCCGACAAAGAAAAAATTATAAAGGACCAATATACCATTATAAAACTACTGAACGAAAAATTAGAGAATCTACAACAACCAAACAAGCGTACTTATGCTGATGCATTGCAACAAATTCCAACCCCAAAGCCAGTGGAAATAAACATCCCAAAAATAATCATAAAACCAAAAAGCCAACAACCCACACATCAAATTAAGAGAGATCTAAATACAAACATAAATCTAGCTGAACTTAAAATTGGAATTACCAATATGAAAACAACAAGAAATCAAATGCAAAACAAAAAATGAATTGGATACCTTAAAGCAGGCAATAGAAAGCAACTTGAAAGAGGAAAATGGAATCAAAATGAGTGAACTGAGACAACCACATATCAAAGTTGTGGGTTACACCCAAGAACATACACAGGAGAAAATTGAAAACTACATAAAAAAACAAAATGATTTAAGAGGCGAAATCAAAGTAAATTTTATTCATAAAAACAAAAAAGGCACCAAACCAATTTTTTGCGAAGTTGCACCGAATGTATTTTATCAAATACTAAATCTAAAGAAGTTATGTCTAGGATGGGAAAGACTCATGGTATCCGAGGACCTAAGTGTACCAAAATGTTTCAACTGCCAAGGATATTATCACAAAAAACAAGAATGCACGCAGAAAAAGGTATGCCCGATATGCAGCAAGGAACATGAAGAACCAATGTGCCCCAAGGATAGAACATTTTGTAAAAACTGTGATATCTCAAACGCAAAATATAACACAAACCACACCATGGATCACCAAAGTAACACTCCTGAATGTCCCAACCCTCAAATATCACATTGAAATACTCAGGAGCAAAATTAACTATCATCAGTAAGGGGATTTTCAATATTTATTTATATTATGGTGGATTTATGCAACACCAATTAACAATTATCAAGTAACAATTAACAATTAGCAATTATAAGTTGAACCATCGTCTTACAATGGGCGTGTTTATGCAGACAAGTAACAATTATCAATTAACAAGTAGAATGTTGGCTAACTTTTAACTTCTTACTTTAATTGAACCAAATTTTCTTCTAGTGCGCAACTAGTTCGCAGATGACCGTAGATTGGCCCGTGCGATGACGAAAGCTAACCTAACTTTTAATAAATAAAATATTCTGGTTTGTTTTTGTTGTGGGTTGTGCTGTCTTTTGGAATTTTATTTGTTTCTGAAAATATACTGTAAAAATGAAAATTGATGATGCCTATTTTGATCGACCTCGTTCGGCAATTTCCCGCGTTGTATGACTTGTGCGCATGCTTACTTTTCTTCTTTAATTGTTAAATGAATGTGTGTCATTTTCGTTACTTGTTAATTGCTAATTGATAATTATTACTTGATAATTGTTAATTGGTATTGCATAAATCCACCATTACTTTAATAGATATTGCTGAACTAATCAAATGAAATTGGATTTGAAGAAAAATACACTCAAAATAATATAACTGTAAGACATAATGTGGATGAATATAGGAAGTTCTGCTCTGACATGGCTGATAACAAAAATGTACTAAAGCTTATTCACATTAACATCCGAAGGGCACATTATAATTTTGACATGTTTCTGACCTTCCTTGAAACAATCCAAATGAAATATTTGGATTTTATAGTTTTTGGTGAAACTCGAAATATTCTTAATAGTAATAATTTCACAATTCCTGGATTTAAAACATGCTACAACAGCAGTACCAACCAGAATGATGGCGTCCTCATTTTCATTAGAGATTATATTAACTTCGACATAAAACATACCATTCTACCAATAACTGAGGTAACAATTTGTAATATCACATTTAAATTATGTGATATACAAGTTTCAGTTAGGCCTTGCTATAGATCTCCCTCCATAAATGAAGACCTATTCCTAACTGACTTATAATCTCATTTTAATAATAAAAAAAAAATGAGGTAGATATATTTATAGGTGATATCAACTTCGACATCATCAACCCTACAAAATCAACAAATAACAGTTATTTATCTGTTATTGTGTTTTGGGTTCAAGTCCTACATAAATTCTCTCAATAGAGTAACCACTGAAACTAGCAACTGCCTTGACCACATTTTCGTGAGAAAAAAATATTACAACAAATTAACACTCAATTCACTTGTCATTGATATACTACGGATCATTTCCCCGTCTTCTTGAATATTAGATCAAATGAGACTAGTAACGACAGCACACACCTTAAACTAAATACTATAGTTAAGTTTGACGAAGAAAAGTTTGAAAATACCATCAAAACGGAAATGGCTTACAATCTTTTTCTTGATACCTTCATGTAGCTAAACAATGAGTGTACCTCTACTAAAACTGTTCCTTTAAAACAACATAAGAAATTGAAACCGTGGATTACACAGGGAATAATAGAATCTATCAAACATAAAGACAAGCTAAAAAGACGGGTCATAAAAAACAAAATTATTTAAATTTACTCCAAGAATATAAAACATACAGGAATCATCTCAATTGAATGCATAAACAACTACTACATAAATCAGGTTAATAAGAACATTACCAAAATAAGAAAAATGTATGAAATAATCTCAGATGCAGCAAATGACAAAAAAACAAAACTAATAACTACTTACTAATTACAGATGAAAACAATGAACAATTCAATAATTATTATGACATGGCAAACTTTTGCAACAATTACTATACATACACATTCTAGATCCTTTAGTTCACATCATGAATAAAAATTTTCTAACAGGCAAGGTACCATCCCAATTCAAAATTTCTATCATAACACCCATATATAAAAAGGGCTGTAAAACTAATATAAGGAACTATCGATCGACCCATTAGTGTAATTACTACCCTCTCAAAAATATTTGAAAAATGTCTCAAAAGTTATTAGATTACTTAACTTCAGTGAATGTACTAAACGACAACCAATTTGGATTTATGAAAGGTATAAGCAGAAATGATGCCATGTTTGAACTCGTGAACAATATTAAAAAAAGTCTTGACAATAATGAAAAAGCAATTGCCGTTTTCCTAGATTTTGCGATGGCTTTCGATACTGTACCTCATAAACAACTTCTGACTTACTTGAACAGTATGGTGTCAGAGAAGTGGTATTTGAAATCTTAAAAAATTATAAAAGTAACAAAACAAATAACTAATATTAGGAATGTAAATAGTGACCCCCTTGAAACTAAGATAGGTATTCCGCAGGGAACAGTGCTTGGTCCACTTCTTTTTATTACTTATATCAACTCACTACTAAACCTAAACATAAATGGTATCTCTATCTCCTATGCAGACCTTTTAAAGGTTCAAACTGGGAAAAAGTTAAAAGTACAGTGACTCACAGAGTTCACCTTGTATAATGTTGGATCGACAAAAATAAATTAAATTTAAATTCTGATAAAACATTCTATATTGCGTTTTCTCTGACTGATTGAAAGAGACCACATTTTAATTCTATCAAAATAAATGATTTAGTAATAAAATAAACTAATTCCATAAAATATCTTTGACTATTGATAAAAATCTACAATGGACTATTCATATTCAAGACTTAACCAACAAAATAAGACGCTTAATTTATAAATTCTATATAATACGCAAAATCTTGACAAAACAACTATTTTTGCAAATCTACAAGTCCATAGTAGAATCACTTCTAAACTATGGTATCATAGTGTGGGGGGACTCTATGACAATGCATTAACTCAACTAAATGTAGTACAAAACTACATACTACCAATGATATTATTCATAAATAGACTAGATTCCACAAATTGTCTTTATAATGAGTCGATTCTGAATGTCCGATGCCTATAATACCTTAGTAACTGCATCTTCTGCTTTAAATCTACGAAAAAACATTTTGTGAACAGCACACAAACAAACATATGGTTGTACCATTTAGAAGATATGATGGGAACCAAAGGTTTGTTACAACCCTAGCACCAAAGATTTGTAACATCCTACCTAATGAAATTAAAGAGATAACTAAATATAACAATTTGTTAACAAATGCGAATACTTTATTTATCTAAAAGGAATAACATACATAAGATATTGTGAAAAAAAATTAATTTAACATAATTTAATTATACTACATATTTTCTGTCATAATTACCATTTATAATTAGTATTATTACTATTTTTCTGTTATGATTACTATTTATATTATTAGTATTATTACCATTTTCTTTTTGAACTCTTCAATGCATGTCAAAAATAACTTTTAAATTTCGGCTTTCTACAATTTATAATATACTTGATATTATTGCACAAACAGGTGTTAACTCACCTAGGTGCATTACTTGAAAATTGTACTATGAACATATTATTACCACCTATAAATGTATAAATAGAATCCACTACATGGAAGAAAGCGAAGGTAGTCCTCATCCCAAAAGCTCGTACAGTGGAAGGAGCAGTAAAACATAGACCGATATGCCTGCTCGATGTCTTGGGAAAGCTCTACGAACACCTAACAAAGAGCAGACTCGATCAAAAACGGGGCCTCTCGGAGTCTCACTTTGGATTTAGAGCGCGAAGGTCTGCCATCACAGCAATAAAACACGTCGGCAAGAACGCCAGAGAGGGCACCCTGCCATGGGATACAGCTATTTTAATAGACGTAAATCAATCAATCAAAATATACTTTATTGTCTGAAGAAACTTAGGTCTTATTGATAACGCTTTAACTTGATAACTAAAATGCACATGATCAGTGGGTAAGGTCTCAAAGGTGTATAATAAAGGAGTAAAACGAAGCACGCAAGGAAAACAGACTCTTGGAGAGTAATTATATATAACTATGTACGTAATTATGAGGGAATCATAACTAAAGATAATCATGTAAGTAACTGTACAGACACACTAAAATTCCGGGGTTATGGGGAGTAATAATAACAAACAAACGAGCTTATGAGTAAACAACTAGGGAAATAGAACCAAAAAACAGGTTAAAATGGTTTACATGATTCATTAGAATAGATAAAAGGTGTTTGTAAAGATACTTAATAATACTTAAAAATTACTTAAGAACTATTTTAGAATTAATCTAGGTCAGGTTGTCAATGTAATATTCATGCAGGCTATAGTAGCCTTTCTTCAAGAGTTCACGTTTAAGTGTTTTTCTAAATATGGAGGCATTCCTCATGTTTTTAAGGAGGATGGGTAGGTGATTATAAATCTTTTTGCTCTCGAATATAAGGGAGTTTTTTGTCAGTGTTGTAGTAGGTCTAGGTAGAGCAATATTATTGTTTTGACGTGTTTAGTGCGGTCGGTCAATACCAACAGGTATTTTTGTTGTATGCATTAGGCAGGCAGTCTTTAAGATGAATATGGAGGTTAGTATTAAAATGTGGTGTTTGATGAATAGCGGCTTACAGTGGTCTGAATACCGAGCTTTGCATAAGTGTCTCACTGCTCTTTTTTGTAAAACAAATACCGAGTTCATCAAATGGGTGCTGCAGAAGCCCCAAAAAGCAGGTGAGATTATACAAGAGAGAAATAAGTCATCCTGCCTGCACTGAACCCAAGCTCCTTGGTTATAATTCTGATGGTATAACATCCTGAGGCTAGTTTATTATTCAGGTTTCTTACGTGATCCCCAAATCTCAGCTTAACGTGTAGATAGATACCCAAAAATTTTGAACATGCTTTGTTCTCTATAGTGTGATTGCCTAAAGATAAGTTATTATACTCAAACTTGAGGGTCAATACGTTCGTTTTATTCACATTGAAACTGAGCAGTTTAGAGTCTAACCATAGTTCGACTTTCTCCAAGTAGGGCAGGATATTTAATTTTAGTAATTCAACGTTATCACCATGCCAAATTAGAGTGGTGTCATCGGCAAACATGGTAAATACTCTTTTAATATCAAGGTTGCTCAGATCATTCAGATAAATGAAAAAAAACGCCTTCAATACCGCCAAGTGGCACCTGATTGTGAACAGGTTGATGGATTTGGGAATAGGAGCCTACCTGACAGAACCCTGCAGATTGGTACGCAAGTATAGTATTTCTAATCCCAATTGGACCGACCTAAAAAGTTTCGAGAAGGAATTTTTTTTCCAATTGCCGCCTTGACATAGGCGACGGTATATTATTTTTCAGTGGTATTTTTTCAGTAATTTATTCTTACAATCATAGCAATTGATCACCCCATGTAAAAGTAGACACATGTTATCTCAACTGAATTTAATTTTTTGTTTCGAAAGGTCTCCAGAAAGCCATATTGATAGAATAATTTCAATGGATAATTCCTAACCTAACGGCATTAAGGAATATTGTGAACTGGGGATATGCGGCTTCAGATAACATGTGTCCAATCCAGCTAGCCGAGCTTTTATTTATTACTCAAATATATTTGATAGCGCCTTTACTAATAATCTGGGCAACCAGGGCAACACGACAGAACTTTTTTATGATTGTACCAGGAATGCTTTGAAAGTAAAAACACTGGTAGTATATAAATTTCCCATTTGCCGGGCAGTGCATATGAACACTCCCCGTAGTGCTCTTATTTTTATTGCCGTTCCAATTGGGATTAGAATAGCTATAAAAGAGATGATGCAGGGGGTTCTGCAGGAATAGGTCCTCAGACTGACGTTGCTATAGCCTATGCGGATGACCTGGCACTAGTAGTAAAGGCTGATAATAAAGATAACCTAGTGAGGAAAGGGAACTGGGCCACCAAGAGTATTAAGACATGGATGTCGAATAACGGCCTAGACAGCGCACCTCAGAAAACCGAGGCGATAATCCTTAGAGGCCCCAGAAAGAGCGAAGGCATTCAGGTTCATGTACGGGGGACCATAATAATTCCAAAGATATATATTAAATATCTAGGTGAATGGCTGGACAATAAGTGTATATGGAATGAACATGTGAGACAGACGCGTGCAAAAGCTGACCGGCAAACCGCAGCCCTTTCGAAGATGCTGCTAAACATCCGAGGCCCGAGCAGCGATAAAAGACATCTCTTATATGCGATGGTACAATCGGTACTCCTGTATGCTTCCCCGATCTGGGAAAGAGTACTGTCAGTGCAAAAGTATAGGAAAACCATAGTGGATGGCAGCACAAAGAAAGATGATCCTGAGGGTGGCATGCGGTCTTGCAGGAAGCAATCTGCTTCCTGACCAGTACCCTGCCCATAGATCTTCTGGCGAAGGAAAGATCTCAGTGAAACCACTCGGCCGAGGCGATGGTAGCCGCCAAAAAAGACGGAAGACTTCAGAGATAACGCCCTGGTTAGACTGCCTATTTAAAAATATAGACTACCACATCACGAAGGCCCTTAGTGGACCTTCAAGATAAACAAAGTTCCGAACGAACATTGCATCTACTGCACAGAAAGGGATGACCCAGCTCTCACCATTTTTCACTGTGTCAGATGGGTACAAGCCAGGACCAGCCTGGAGATATAGTGGGACACTCGGATAACTCCGGACAACCTAATGTTAAATATGCTTCAAAGCCGGGAGAAATGGCAAAGCGGAGCCGGCTTCCTACGCTAGGATATGAGGGATAAGGAAAAGGTAGAACGATTAAACCACGAAAGGGAAGACCCAAGATAGAAAGACTCTGGTGATACGTCTTAAGGCCAAAGAAGACGCCTGCTGCACTTATATATCCTCCTGGACGGTTCCAAGTACCTTGGAGGCACGGAGTGGTTTTAGCCGGTAAGAGACCGGCACTATTGGCTCGTGATTGAACATAAGCTGACAATGCCCATAAAGGTTGCCACCCCATAAGAAAAAAGTCGCTGTCCAAAATATACCGCGTACCGCACTGCACTAAATAAAATTTCATCAATACATATTAGATTTAAATAATACATATTATACAAAAGAAAAAAACTAAATCTAACACTAAATTAGGTCTATACACTAACAACCTAGAAACACATCATTGAAAAGTCAAATACAGTGCAATAACTAAAAAAGAAAAGCTAACATCGGCATCATTTGAAAACAAAAACAAAAAAAACATTTGAGTAATCATTTTATTACTGTATTATATTATTCATTTTTATATAATCATTAATTTTGGATTTAAATATAAATAGACTTTTGCTGTTTTTTATGTCTTGAGGTAACTTATTGAATTGATTTAAGCCTTTATAAAATAAAACTTTCATTGAACTTGTTAAGCTGCATCTTGGCAGATGAAAATCTTTGATCTGTCTTGTCTCATAATTATGGGTACTATTTCGATATATAATAAATTCGCCAAAATATGATGGTGGCATATCGTTAATAGTTTTGAAAACAAATATTGCTGCTTTGTAAAGCCTATCTTGTACTGAAAACCACTGTAATGCATCTAGCATGAATGCTATACTGGTATACCGATTGCACTTCAGAATCACTCTCATGCCTCGATTTTGTAGTTTTTGTAATGACATGATTTTGTTTTGATCAAAACCATATAACAGTGTGCTGCAATAATCAATATGTGGCTGTATAATCGTATTATATATAGTGATCTTGGCAGCAGTTGACAAGAGAGTGGAAAAAAATATAGTTTCTTTGCTATCTTTTTGGTTACATATGTATGGTGTGCATCGAAAGATAAACTGTTGTCCAACATAAAACCCAGATAATTAAACTCGGTAACAAGATTTTGTTATTGATTTCCAGTAAGCATGAATTTATTTCAAGATGTTTATATTTGTAAGGTGTCGTTAGAATCATAGCTTTTGTTTTGTATATATTTATTTTTAGTTTATTGATGTTCAAGTAATCATCAATTTTTTCCAGACAAGTATTCATTTTAGTTAAAGCTACATCTATACTTTTATGAGTTATAGACAACAGTGTATCATCAGCAAATAAATTCATAAAATCACAGCTGAGATATAATCCGATATCATTAATGTAAATTAAAAATAGCAAAGGACCTAACACACTACCCTGAGGTACACCGAATTTTGTTTCAATAGGATTTGAATTAACATTATCTACTTTTGTGATTTGTTTTTGGTCATTTAAGTAGTCCTTAAACCATTTTAGTACAGTTCCTTTAATTCCAATAGTTTCCATTTTTTTAACTATTCCGATCGATTGTTTCAAAAGCTCTTCTTAATTAAGTCCAAGAAAACAGCAACAACATTGTTTCCGTTGTCAATAGATTGAGCCCATTTACTTATAATTAGTTGTAAGGCCGATTCGCAAGAGTGATTCTTACGAAAGCCTGATTGATTGGTCATGAGAAGATTATTGCTTTCAACATAATTCAAAAGCTGATCATACACAGTTATCTATAGCATTTTCTCAATGCCTGGCAAGGTGTTTATTGGACGGAATTCGCTAGCTTTATTTGTATTATTGACTTTGGGTATAGGTGTAATTATGCTAGTTTTTAGTTGATCCGGAAATTGACCATATTGAAGTGAAATATTAATAAAGTGTAACATAACATGACCTATCACCCCAAGAGTGTTTTTTATAAATTTCAGCCCCAGATTTATTTTCCAGTCTATTAACGATTAGAGTGAGATCTTTTAATTCAAGTTGTTTAAAAAATTATAAATTAGACTCCACAATGATTTCACCTTGCCATTCTTCAGTAGCGTTAATCGAGTTAACGATATCTTCTAAACTCGAATCAAAATATTTATTAAAAGTTTCTACTATTTCAGTCACGTCTTTTACTTGACCTTCAGTTTCAAACTCTATATTGTTTATAGCACTGATATTTGTCTTTGTATTTATTAACGATTTGATGGTTTTCCACATAAGTTGCTGATTATTTGCACTCAAATCAATTTTGTTAAAATATTATTCTTGTTTTTTCATTTTAACTAAACTAACTACATCATTTCTAAGTCTTTTGTAAGTAACCCAATTATTTTCACACCTGCTGTGTCTATAAAATTGATATGCTACATCTCTTTGTTTAGTTAATTAAGTATTTAAGATCACTGTCAAACCAAGGGAGAGTGTTTTGGTGAAAAGAGTATGTTTTAACAGGAGCAATTATGTTGACAGTTTCTTCATTTTCACTAATAAAGTCATCGTAAAATCTTTCAATGTCTACGCAGCTTAGTAAATAATGATTTTCAATTAATTCAATACAGATTTTATTCATATTTCTCTTTCCCAAATTACGATAGCTTTTCAAAGTTTTTGGCGAATCAATTATTTTATTTAGTAAATTTACTGAGACTAAAGAATGATCAGTTAGCTTAGGCACATGGTGAACTACTGTTTGAAGCTCAAAGTTACTTATGACAATCTATTAAGCTTGCACTATTATTAATAATTCTAGTGCATTCTTGCACACTTTGAATTATTCCATACATGTATAATTTATTTTTCAGACGTATTGAGTAAAGTCCATTTTTTTTAAAGTTAATATTAAAATCTCCAGCTAGAATACATTTTAAGTATGATTGGGAAAGTTCCTCACATATATTTTCAAAATGGTCTAGAAATATTGTACTCTCATATACTTAAAATATCATCTTCAATACTCAAATTACAAAAATTATATTTTAGGAAGTAACTATCGGTGTTCCGTAATAAAAATAAAGTACAATAATACTAAAATGTTAATTGGTGCACTTTATGGTGAATGATAACATTTTAGTATTATTGTACTTTATTTTTATTACGGAACACCAATAGTTACTTTATAAAATATAGTTTTTGTAATTTGAGTATTAAATGAATAAATACCATTTATTTAGCTCCATAGCTAATTTGTACATTGCAATTTATACTAATATGTGAGACAGTATCACCACCATCTTAACCTAACATCTATGTAATCGTGGCAGTAATAATATTATACATATTTTTGTTTCAATAAACGTTTGAAGGAAATTATGCTTTCTGTGGCATTAATAACTTGATCCAGTCCATTATATTTACTTATACCTTTAGAAAATATAGAGTTCTGACCTGCAGCTGATCTCACTCTTTGCAGTACAAAATTCTGTCTTCCCCTTGTATTATTTATATCCATGCAATTTTTCAAATGTTTGACCAATATTTTGTAAATATTTTGGTGTTAGGCCCGACCTGATTTTATGAATAAAAACCAATGCATTATACTCTAAAAAATCTTGAACACTCATCCAATTTAACCTATCTAGCATATATTTAGTGCTTGTATACCTATCACAACCTATTATTAATCTCATTGCTCTATTTTGTAATTTTTGCAACCTATTTATATCTCCTTGGCTTGTAATTTATTTTAAAGTACTGCAGTAATTTAAGTGTGGCAGTATTATAGCATTATACACTAATTTATGTGTTATTGGTGTTAAATATCCACTGGCCCTTCTCAGAACCCCTATTTTTTTTCCAATTTTTTTGCAAATGTAATCAACAAAGACATTACTTTTATCATAACACCCAAGTACTTAATTTCATTAACCAACCAATAACTTATCATTTAATTCAATTTTAACTGATTACTATAATACAACTCTTTATATGCCCTTTTTCCAATAATCATTCCCTTGGTTTTAGATACATTCAATTTCAATTTATTAATTTCCATATACTCCCCAACATTTTTCAATATCCCATTGATATTATCAACAAGATATATAATTGAATTGTTAGATAGGTATATTATAGTATCGTCTGCAAATAAATGAATTTTAGCATTTTCGAATATCAAAGATATATCATTGAGATATAAAATAAATAGGAGTGGTCCTAAAATACTGCCTTGTGGAATACCTATATCAATCGATTGTTCATCTGATATATAACCTTCATATTTCACCTTTTGTCTTCTATCCCACAAATAATCCTTAACCCAGTTATATACCATCCCACCAAATCCCATAAATTTTAACTTACTAAGTAATCTATTCCTATCAATAGTTTCAAGTCGAGAAAAATGATAGCTGTCGCTTTACCATCATCTAAAGCCGACTTCCAGTCATTTATGCTGCACTGAATTGCACTTTCACAGCTATGTTTCTCCCTAAAACCAGATTGATAATCTGATATTAATTTATTTTCTGACACATATCGTAAAATTTGTATATAAACTACTTTTTCAAGTATTTTCTCAAAAGCTGGTAACATATTAATAGGCCTGAATTCTTCGGCTTTTATTGTCTTTGCAACTTTCCTCAACAGAACAATTGTAGATACCTTTAACGAATTTGGGATCTTACCAGTTAGTAAAGAAGTATTTATTATGTTGATGAGCGGCTCGGCTAGCTCTTCAAAAAAAGTTTTATATAAATGCATACCAATATCATCCAGACTACTTTTACTGGATAGAGAATAAATTATATCTTTAAGTTGCGATTTTTCAATCAGCCTGAAATTATTAAAACTGTTTTTACTTCTGATGGGTGGTATTTCATTATTATTTGTGGGTATTGTACCTATAATATCTTGTACACTTTCAATGAAGTAACTGTTAAACCTGTTAACAATAACATTTAAGTCAATTTCTTCACCATCAATTTCAATTACTTTAATATTATCTCTGAGTTTTTGTCCTGTTATTTCTTTCAGTGTTTTCCACATTTCTTTTGCATTTCCCTACTAGTACTTACAACTCTGTTTCTGTATTGTTTATACCTTACCCATTCGTTTTGTCCTACGTTCAATAAGTACTGCTTGTAACACTGATCCCTATCTTTAATTGCATTACGAACTTTACCATTGAACCAACCATTATAGTTGTTAGAAAGCATAATTTCCCGTTTAGGCATAGTATTGTAACGAACCTAGGCCGGACCTGTCGCCTCACATGTTGCCATCGACAGCGATGAGATCATCCCCGGAGATGTTCGAGAACCATCCAGTGCGCTCTGCCGCGGAAGACAACGGTCAATATTGGAAACAATTGGAACACGCCGGTCGCCAACGGAAAGAATTCGAAACATCGAGAATGCTGTATCGGAGATAAATAGGCAACCCTCAAGTCTCAGAGACACAGTCTGAACGAGCCCATACCATCGAGCTATACAGTGGCGTAGTAATATAAATTAAGTTGTAGATTCAGTGTGAAATAAATTATTTAAACCAAGTTAAGTTTATTTACGTTACAATTGGTGTCGGAAGTGAGATTTTGAAAATAAACAAGTGATCGTGGAGTGGATAGTCAGAAAAATAAATTGATAGACCTTTCTGTACGCCCAAAATAGACAGTGGCCCGGTTTTCGCGAAGTGGACAATTGTGCGTGGGAATATAAACTGATACGCTGTTGCGTGAAACAGAAAATAGACAGTGGCCCGGTTTTGCGAAGTGGACAATTGCGTGGGAATATAAACTGATACACTCTTGCGTGAAACAGACAATAGACTGGTGGCCCGTGGAAAAGAATTCGCAAGTGAATTTTAACAAACTGATAACTTTTCGTGTAAAACAGACTGATATCTCGTCAAAGACAAAATGTGTTCAAGAAAAGTAGCCTATGGATTTGAAGGTAGCGGAATTGAAACAGGAATTGGAGGAAAGGGAACTGGAAACAACAGGTAAAAAGCAAGTACTCCAGGAAAGACTTGCAGAAGGACTTATACAAGAAGGTGAGGACCCGAAACATTTTATTCGAAGTTCGGAGGTGATTTAAGTTTGGTAATGAATAAACTCGAAGAAACTACTAAATCCGTGAAAGAAGAACTGCAACAAAATTCTAGAAATCTGGAAGAGAAGCTTTCTAGAAATCTGGAAGAGAAGCTTCAAGAAAATTCTAGAAATCTGGAAGAAAGCTTCTAGAAAATTCAAGAAGCCTGGAAGAAAATGCTAGAAATCTGGAAGAGAAGCTTCTAGAAAATTCAAGAAGCCTGGAAGAAAATGCTAGAAATCTGGAAGAGAAGCTTGAAGAAAATTCTAGAAATCTGGAAGAGAAGCTTCAAGAAAATTCTAGAAATCTGGACGAGAAGCTTCTAGAAAATTCAAGAAGCCTGGAAGAAAATTCTAGAAATCTGGAAGAGAAGCTTCTAGAAAATTCAAGAAGCCTGGAAGAGAAGTTCCTGGAAAACACAGAAGGCCTAAAAAAGAATTGTGTGGTGTGGCTAATTTCCTAGAAGAAAGAATGGGAACCGTTGAGACAGAGATAGATAAAATTAGGGAGCAAATGAACACGGAGGTAGATAAAATCAAAGATGGGGTCGAGGCAGAGATGGACAAAATAAAGGAAACGATCAGTAAGCTGGAAAAACAAATTAATAATGCGTCCTCCACAGAGATGGTTAACGAAAATGCAATGCTGGACTTGAGTTTGAACGTGGATAAAGTTCAAGAGGGTATAAAAGATGTCAAGGTCATTTCAGAAATAGGGAAGCTTTCCATGAAGCCGCCTCAGTTCGATGGAAAAACTCCATGGGCAAATTACCGCCGGCAGTTTGAAGCAGCGGCCAAAGCAAACGGATGGAATGCAGGGGAAAGAGCTGTAGCACTGACACTTGCATTACGTGGAGAAGCGACAAATATTCTACAAACTCTCACCGCCCAAGAACAGGAGGACTATGATCAGCTGATTAAACATCTAGAATTACGATATGGCCACGCCCATTTTGGAACACGTATACCACTCCCAGCTGAAAAATCGCTGCCAAAATCGGGCGAATCCTTACAAGAATTCGAAACTGACATTGCCCGCTTGGTTCGTCTCGCATATCCAGCCACACCAGAAAATGTAATGGAGCGACTAGCGGTTCAAGCGATTCCTGGATGGACTCCGTGACCAAGAAACCAGACAAGCGTTGACACTAGCCGTCCAACACATCTACGTAGAGCGCACTGGCAGCGCTTTGGAATTCGAGGCAGCGAAACAATCTTGCAAAAGCCAGAGTAAAGTCCGAATGATTGAGGAAGACTCACAGGAGCCTGCTAATTTGGAAGCTGCCATAAGGAAAGTGATTAAGGAAGTGTTCCTGAGAAAAGACAGATAAGATGCTGGAATTGTGGCAAAATTGGACATGTCGTAGCAAATGTCCAACATTCAAACACGACTCCGATGCAGGAAAACTAAAGAAGGTCGACGAGAAGGGGCAATCGTCGGCCTGTGTCCAGCAAGCCCTGGTTAACAACGCATATGTCGCTATCCTGCAACGACAGAACAGAGGTGTTTTCGTAGGCGGTCTCATCAATACGAGCCTTGCACCATGCTGCTAGATACAGGTGCGACTAGGACAATTCTCGGACCTTCCTTTGCCAGAACACCGGAACAGATTGAACCGACAACTGGAAGCTCGCACAGCAACAGGGAGCCAGCTACTGTATATGGCGAGCTACCGATTGAAATAATTTTGGGCAGCACTAAAGTGAAACATCAGGCACTTGTAGCGGACATCGAAGCGATGCAATCATCGGAATGGACATCATGAATTCCAGAGGGTTTGAATTGGATTTCAAAGGCGGCGTCCTACGTGTCAGCGGAGAAGAGCTGGTACTTCATGGGAGAAGTGAAGAGTTGATCCGTGTGCTGTTGGCTGAAGATATAAGCGTACCTGAGAGGGCTGAAACCATCCTGGAGGCTCGCCTGGACGGGAGTGCGAGCAGTGGAGCGTGATGATGTTCGAGCCCAAACTTCATGATGAAAATTGGACGAGGATTGCCTAGGGAAAACCCTGTTGCGTGCTGAAAAATTTGTACGGTAAGGGTCATGAATGTCAATTACTTTCCAGTGACCTTAAAGAAAGGAACAATTTTAGGGCACTGCTCGTCAGTTTCATCTGTGATCCGAGCGTCAGTGCGATTAGCCAACCAACAACTTGCCCACAGAACTAGAAAAATTAGTTGCCATCTCTTCCAAAGACATAAAACCAGCTCAACAGCCCAAACTAAGAGATTTAGTCAAAAGTACCAAGACATCTTCGATACCGGACAAGGAAAAGGGGGTCGAACTAATGTGGTCCAGCACAAGATTGATACTGGGGGTGCCCGACCGATCCGGCAATCAGCAAGAAGACTTCCTCTTGCCAAGAAGGAAGAGGCTGACAAAATAGTCAGCGATATGGGAAAAGAAGGAGTTATCGAGCCATCTGACAGTCCCTGGTCCTCTCCAGTCGTACTGGTGAAGAAAAAGGATGGATCGACACGCTTTTGTAGAACTATCGCCAACTTAATAATGTCACGAAGAAGGACAGTTACCCTCTCCCGGGAATAGATGACACCCTAGACACGTTGGCTGGTTCCACGATTTTCTCGACCCTTGATCTGAAGAGTGGATACTGGCAAGTAGAACTCGCTCAGGAAGATCGAGAAAAGACTGCTTTTACCATCGGCTCAGGATTGTGGCAGTTCACCGTTATGCCATTCGGGCTCTGTAATGCTCCCGCCACATTCGAAAGATTGATGGAGACAGTGCTGAAAGGACTCTCATGGAACCGTGTCTAGTGTATCTCGACGACATAATTGTGGTCGGCAGATCGTTTGAGGACCACGTGAAAAACTTGGAGAAGTATTCCTGCGACTGAGGAACTCGGATTGAAGCTGAGCCAAAGAAATGCCATCTGTTCCAAAAAAGTACGATACCTCGGCCACGTTGTCTCTGGAAAAGGAGTAGCAGTGGATGACCAGAAGATCAAAGCTGTTAAGGATTGGCCCATCCCAAAGACATTCACCAACTTCGCAGTTTCCTTGGTTTATGCCCATACTATCGCCGATGTGTGCTGGGATTCGGCAACATCGCTTAACCACTGACCAGGCTCACGGAAGTCTGAACCAAGTTCCAGTGGTCCGAAGAATGTCAAGATTCATTCAGGAAGCTGAAAGGAGCTTTGATCAACGCACCTATACTGAGCTATCCCCTCCAAAGGAAATTCATTTTGGATACGGACGCCAGCAACGTGGGACTTGGAGCTGTCTATCTCAGATCCAGGAGGGACAGGAGAAGGTCATTGGTTATTTCAGCAAGGCGCTTAGCAAACCAGAGCGCAATTACTGTGTCACCAGGCGAGAGCTGTTAGCTGTTGTAAAGGAGTGGAACACTTCTACAAGTACGTGTATGGAAGAAGATTCCTGTTGAGAACTGACCATGCAGCTCTCAAATGGCTCTTACAGTTCAAAAATCCTGAGGTCAAGTAGCACGTTGGATCGAAGACTCCAAGAATTCGATTTCGAGATCGAACATCGAGCCGGAACTAGCCATAAGAATGCAGATGCCTTGTCGCGAAGACCATGTCAGATGATTGCTCACATTGCCGACGAGCAGAAGAAAGAAGCAACACTTTGTAGAACCGCGGCAATGGATGACAACTGGAATGACAGCAAGATCCAGAAAGACCAAGAGAGAGACCCGACCTTGGCTTAGTCGTCAGCTGGAAGAAGGGCAATCGAAGACCATCATGGCAGGAAGTCGCAGGTTACTCGCCGGCTGTTAAGTCCTATTGGGCACAATGGAACTCTCTTATTCTGGACAATGGGATCCTGAAACGTGTGTTGGAGGCCGATATTGGTGGGAAGACAGACGCCAAATAATTGTTCCCAGGAACAGAAGAGAGGAAGTGCTGCGGAAATCCATGATGGAGTCGCCGGAGGACATCTGGGAGTGACGAAGACCCTGCAGAAAGTGAGGCAACGGTTTTACTGGGCCAATTGTCAAGCTGACGTCAGGACTGGTGCAGGAAGTGCGCTGTATGCGCTGCTAGCAATGGACCTCGAATACGACCCAAGGCCCCGATGCGTCAGTACAACGTAGGCAGCCCGTTCGAGAGAATCGCCATTGACATCGCCGGCCCGTTTCCCGTATCCGAGCACGGGAATAAATACATCCTTGTGGCAATGGACTACTTCAGTAAGTGGGCGGAAGCCTATGCCCTGCCAACCAGGAAGCCATCACCGTCGCCGACGTCTTGGTGAAAGAGTGGATATGTCGATTCGGTATTCCAATGGAGCTGCACTCGGATCAAGGCAGAAATTTCGAATCAACCTTTTCCAAGAAATATGTCTACTGCTGAACATCCGCAAGACAAGAACCACGGCCCTACATCCGCAGTCCGATGGAATGGTGGAACGGATGAACAGGACGATCAACCGCCACTTGTCCAAGGTTGTCTCTGACCATCAAAGAGACTGGGACCAGTATCTTCATTTGTTCCTGATGGCCTATCGATCCGCGGGACACGAGTCAACAGGTCAAACTCCTGCTAGTATTATAATGGGCCGAGAACTGCGACTGCCTTGTGACCTGAAGTTTGGGATACCGCCAGGACAAGACACTGCGGGAGAGGACTACGTCAGCAAACTTCGGCAGAGAATGGACGACATCCACGAACGAGTCGGTTGAACATCAGAGTGCCAGCGATAAAATGAAGAAGACCTATGACATCAAGGCCGACGCTGGAGGATTTAAGGTTGATGACCTGGTTTGGCTGTACAACCCCAAACGTCGTCGTGGACTATCACCAAAGTTGCGGAACTCGTGGGAAGGCCGTATAAAATCGTGAAAAGGATAAACGACCTTGTGTACCGAATCCATAAGCCCCCGAGGAAACCAAGGGTCGTCCATTTCAACAGGTTGGCCTTCGCTGGAAATCCATGACCAAGTTCGCACCCTCAAGCCACGGAGGATGATATGACGTTCGAAGTTTATGTCCTTGTATTCAAACGGGCAGAAAGTTCTACATGGGGTTACTAGAGAGGAGTCACGAGACCTTTTCGAGGTGCCTGCTGACTACGCACTAAGCGCACTGTGTGGCAGAAGATCTTCGAATGTCCAGGGGCATCGCCGTGAGTGTTCTCCAAGAAATTTGGTCAACTCAAACACTGCGGGAGCAGAATCCAGAAGTTGGTGGGGTGCTACAGTTGAAGAGAGGCCAGAGAAACATCTACTACCTAGTTACCAAGAGGCATTCCCAAGATAAACCGTCCTATGAAGATGTCTGGAAGAGTCTCACCAAACTAAGAGATACTATGGTGGACCAGAATCTGGTGGATCTAGCAATTCCAAAATTGTCCTGTGGTATTGATGGGTTGGACTGGAGAGTCATAAGAAGTATGCTGGAGGCGATATTCAGATCCAGCGGCGTCAAGATTTTGGTTTGCTGTAACCCTCTTCCACGACCGATCATGAAGACCGTGGAGTGTTACTTCCATCGAACTTCCGGTGCAGATATGGGGAGTCATGCAGATATCGTCACACTCAAGGATGAAATTTCGGGACGAAATGTCTTTAAGAAGGGGCAATGTAACGAACCTAGGCCGGACCTGTTGCCTCACATGTTGCCATCGACAGCGATGAGATCATCCGGAGATGTTCGAGAACCATCCAGTGCGCTCTGCTGGAAGACAACGGTCAATATTGGAAACAATTGGAACACGCCGGTCGCCAAGCGGAAGAATTCGAAACATCGAGAATGCTGTATCGGAGATAAATAGGCAACCCTCAAGTCTCAGAGACACAGTCTGAACGAGCCCATACCATCGAGCTATACAGTGGCGTAGTAATATAAATTAAGTTGTAGATTCAGTGTGAAATAAATTATTTAAACCAAGTTAAGTTTATTTACGTTACAGTATTATCTACATTTAACAACCCAGTAAAAAAAATTTCATACCTACTGTCTTAAGTTTTCTACACGATAATCAAATTTGTTTACAAAATTTATAGTTTCCTTACGAAATTTTTCCACATCTGTCAACTTATTTCTTACAATTATTTTTTTGAAGTTTGTTGATTTTGTATAAGATTTATTTTTATGCAGTTGTGATTACAAATATTTGGTTCTTGCAGTTGTGATTACAAATATTTGGTTCTTCTAAGACTTCTACCATTTGTTTGTTAGTAAAAACCAGATCAATCATCGACATTCCACCTTCATACACATGTGTGGCATTCTTCAGTCCATAATCTTGTGTTAAACTCTTCAATTTATTTGAATATGTTGAATTACTAAACCAGTTAATATTAAAATTACCAACTATTAAAAAGTGTGTTCAATAATGCTTAAATGATTTTCTAACCAATCTTCTATAAAATCTAAGAATACCACTTGTGACTGATTCGGAGATCGATATAATCCAGCTATAGTGAAGAACTCCTTTCCAATTTTCAATCTTATAACTAAAAACCATACATTCATTTCAATTTCATGCTGAAAGTAAACCCTATGTCCTACATCAAGATGAATATAAAATAACACACCTCCAGTATGTCTACTTTTTGAATCTATCCTTTCTATCCTATATCCACTTATATTTATTTCATTATCTTCTATGTCATTTGTAACATGGGTTTCGGTTAAACACATAGCTATAGGATTTTCTTTTTGTATGAAATATTTTATTTCATCATAATGTTTAATTAAACTTTGTGCATTCATTACGAAAATATTGCTGTTTGATTGCTATTGAGTAACTTTAATATTACGTTTCTGAATCGCTTGTTTTCTTTGCAGTATAGGACAACATTGATCATATATGAAATGACTACTATTCAAATTCAATTCTGGATTACTATCATTAGCCTCCATACAGTTTCTACATTTAAAGTTACCTGAATCACAATCATTGGTACTATGAGCACCCATACAGGACAAACATTTTTCTTCTAATTTACAATCTTTTGCCATATGATTAAAACCTCCACATCTAAAACATCTTGTTACCCTTATGTACTCATATACTGTGCAGTTGCACCATCCAATGCTCAATCTCTTTTTTCCCATAATGATATTAAATGTCTTCGGATCACGTTCTATTTTTTCATGCACTAGATAGGGATTTTGTTTCATTATAGTGTTTTTTAATTCATCTGTTGAAGTTTCTTCCTCTATTCCAATAATTTTAATGCAAGGATTCTTTCTGCTAGGGATGTTTACATTATAATCAACTAATTTATTTTTTCCTTCTTTTAATTTTTCTACTTTTTCTGACCTACACTCAATGATGACAGCTCCTTCTTTCATACTTCTGATGTTATTAATTCTTACTTGTATCTCAGATGGATTAATCCTTTTTAGAATATCATCTTTAGTTTTGGTACTGTCTTGCTGATTTAAGCCAACTATATCTTTTACTGCACCTGCATAACTTTTTTGTTTGATTATCAATAGATGTTTTTATGTCATTTTGACATGTTATAATATTTTCTATTTCCTCCAAAACGGCACTGTTTAAATTTACGCTGCCTAATTTTTATATTTCTTCAGATATTACATCTTTTATTTTATTTGAAAACTCATTATATATTCTTTTCATTTCTTCCATTGTTTCAGTTTGAATAATCTTCTTTTTGCTAATAGCATAACCCTTACTTCACTGCTACTTATGCCTGAGCATTCTTGTCACAATGCCATTTTACAAGTATCACATTTAATCTTTTTATTGATTTCTTCTTGAGTTAGTGCTTTCTTACATTTTGAACAGCTCATTTCAGTATAAACCAATGGCTGGTCACAACAGTATATATTTAGAATATCTTCTACTTCCTGGCGTATTAAAGATGATATTTTAAGTACGTCACGATAAAGAATCACACATAATTATTTTATAGCCAGGTAGCATTATTTCAATGTCCTCAATTTCAAGAGTAGTGCGGCTTTCACTGAAAAGCATTATAGATGGTTGCTAGGGTGAAATTGAGTGAATTACTTCGTCTCTGTGAGCAGTAAAGCTTTCTATATTACCGTATATAATGTCTGATATCAGCGATACATTAGGATTTTTTGATAGTTTTTTTATTTAAGTTTGCGTTTATAATGGTAGGTATATTATTTACATATTTGATTGTTTTTGTATTATCGCCTTTTAATTTTACATTAAAGTAATATTCTTTTTGTTTCTTTGTTTGATCACTCAATAGTCTTAGACCCTGTGGAATACTATGTCTATTATTTTTTATGTTCCTAAATATAGTAATTGCATCACTTTTATTCTGTATGATAACTTTTATTCTGCATGATAACTTTAATTAATCTATTTTTGACGGGCGCAACTTTTACGACTCTGAATACCGTTATGTTGTCAAGATTAACATTTTTATTTTGAAATTGATCTTTGACTATTTTTACATCATCTTCTATCCGTTGCAATGGGGTGGCTTCCTGTGACTCTCGTACTTAGCTATTCTCTCTTTTGACTCTCTAACAATTCCATAAGAGTGCTTTCAGTTGAGCTAACTAAAATCGCTTCACCTCATTTTTCAGCGAATTCATCTCAATTTTCAATGTGTTATTCTCAGTGATTAGGAAATTGACTTCTGCTTCAAGAGTGTTCATTTCTTGTTTCAAGGAGATAACTTCAGTTTTAAAATTTCTTATTTCTCTTAATAGTGTCGGAATATTCTTAAAAGAAATGCGGCATTCTTGACAAAAATATACCAGTGTTCTTTTTGACAAAACCACAGCTCGAAGCTCTGATGAACTTAGACCTGTGCAAGACTCTACAGGATGTTGTACAGAGTGACAACTATCGCAAACGGCATATTTATCATTTATTTAGATCTTTACAAGTATCACTCATCCTGATATTAGTAAGTGGCAAATATGTGTCCTCAGCTCCTGGACTATGGTGGATCCGAGAGTGCTCATCTTTAACCAGTTTTTATAATCACTGATTAAAAATTAGTTTTGTTGTTTTTATGTTTTGTTGTCTATTTTTATCTCTTTATCTGTTTTTTTGTATAGTCACTTTCACTGGTGGTTTATATCAATGCAATGTTAATTTGTTCAAACTGCACTGATATTTTTAAATTCACTTTGTAATGTTAACTCATTCTGCAAACTACATTCAACCTACACTTTTTGATGTTTGTCCTAGTAATAACTATGATCTGGTTCTCTGATTATTCGACTTTAAAGCAGGAACACAATAAAGTCTGACTTTCTGAACTGATTTCTTATAATGAAAAAAAAACAACCCCAAAATCTTTTATAATTTCCACTTTGCAGTGACTAATTTCCTAGTTTATAGAGACAGCAAATAGGATGAATATTTCTGTGGAAGGTAACTTTTGTTCAGGTTAATTTCATTTACCTCTATCTAATAAAATTATAAAGATAACTTTGAATTGAATTAATATCATGCCTCAGTAATAATTCTGTATCTGTTTTTCATCAAACACCTATTTTGGTTGTTCAGGTTTAGCAAATACATTGGAGAGTTTGAATTTAAGAATGGGGCGATTGAAAACAGGAACTCCACCCAGGTTGAAAGCAGACACAATCAATTTTGCCGTTTGCAGTGTACAAGAAGGGGATGATCCACCTCTCCCCTTTTCATTTATGAACAACAGAGTTTGGATAAATGTATGTAGGTATTCTTTCTTTGTATATATTTTTTTAAATTTCATTTTATCCTTTTCATTCCTGGAACCGGATGAATCTGCAAATATTTTTTGTGCTTCCAGCATGGAGGTTAGAGGATGGGTTAAATGCGGGAAACATTATTATTATTTGCCCTTCTGTGTCATAGGCTGGTACTGGGTTTCTGAGTATTTTTCAAAATGTTATTTGTATTTTTTGTGGAAATTTGTTTTATTATCTGAAAAGAAGATTGTTTATTTCAATAATTATTTGAATTTATATGGCTAATTAAATCATTTTCATGTAGAAGCTTTCAATTATGCATGAATCTTCGATGTAGTTAGAATAACTTCCTCCGATTCAAATTGTAAAGTGTCATTAAAAATGTTTTATGTCGAACCATTGATTATTTTAAGCCTTCCATTTCCAGCCGAAAGATCAATTGAAATGTCACCTAACTAAAACCAGCCTAGCCATAGAAAAAATTGTAAAGGACAATCTCCACTTGGATAGGCATGTGTTTGAAGAAGTCACCGGTCCTAGATACTGCCCCAGCATAGAATCAAAAGTTCTCAAGTTTCCTGGAAGAGAACATCAAGTTTGGCTTGAACCTGAAGGTCTCAATAGTGACATCATCTATCCGAATGGACTGTCTTGTACTCTACCTGAAAAATACCAATGGCAACTCATAAGAAGTATACCAGGTAAGTTTAGGTAAAGCATTGAATTTTATCAATTTTCAGGTCTTCATTTATTTTTTGTTTACTCTGGGTTTAATTGGTTTACATAATGATATTTTAAAGATGTATCGATTTATTCAGGAAATCGGTGAAACTCATTCTTATGGATGAAGTATTTTAGGAAGATTTCCTCAATAAAAACATGAGTGGTCCTATTAGTTAAAATTTTAATCTTTTTTAATATATATATTACTTCAACCATACATAAATTATTGTTATAAGTTAATTAAATATATAATCAGACCTTGAATAAAAAAGAAGTACCTATCAAATGCTCTAAAAAAATAAAACCTTGGATATCACAGGCCATTGTTAATTCTATAAAACACAGGGACAAAATGAAGTTTAAAGCGCTCAAGAGTAAAATTGAATTACTATTGAATTAATATAAATCATACCGAAATCAACTCAACAAAAAATAACTATTACAAACAATCAGTCAACGAAAATAAAAATGATATCAGAAAACTGTTTAAAGTAGTCTTAGAATCAAGCAATACCGACAGCTGCAAAAAAAAATTATACAATAGAAATTCATGATGGAAATGATGTAAGATTTAATAATGATGTTGACATGGCTAACTATTGCAACAAATATTTCAACGAAATTGGTTTAAAAATGGATAGTCAGATCAAAAGATCTGCTAATGACTACAAAAATAGATACCCAACTATTTCTGAATCTATGTTCCTATATCCAGCTACTGAAAATGAAATAATCCAACACATTAACTCCCTAAAAAATAACTCTTCTCCAGGAATAGATGGGATTACTTCTAAAACATTAAAACTTATACATTGGTATATTATATCCCCACTCTTATATATATAATCAACTTAATATTTGAAACTGGCATCCCAGACAAATTTAAAACTTCAATAATAACCCCAATCTATTAAAATTGTAATGTGACAGATATCTCTAATTATAAATCCATTAGCATAATAAGTAATTTTTCCAAAATTTTCGAAAAATGCCTAAAAATTAGACTCTATGATCATCTAAATAAGCATCAAGTATTATATAAAAATCAATTTGGTTTTAGGGAAAGTAAAAGTACCTCTGACGCAATATATGAATTGTTAACTCAATAAAAGACAGCTTGGAAAAAAATAAAAAATGTATTGCAGTCTTCTTAGATTTAGCAAAGGCTTAGATTTAGCAAAGGCACATAATAGACTCCTCGAAGTTTTGGAAAATTACGGAATCTGTGGAACCGTGTCAGAAATCTTCAAGAACTACCTCAATAATAGAAAACATACTGTACAAATTAGGACTCAGTAAGTGAACCTTTAAATACGCAACTAGGCATCCCTCA
This sequence comes from Gonioctena quinquepunctata, assembly GCA_018342105.1. NCBI lineage: Eukaryota > Metazoa > Arthropoda > Insecta > Coleoptera > Chrysomelidae > Gonioctena > Gonioctena quinquepunctata. The sequence goes on along the minus strand of JAFIRS010000222.1, from coordinate 889,013 downwards.
GGGCACTGTATTGGGGCCATTACTCTTTATCACGTACATACATTCACTACTAAGCCTCAATATAAGTAAATCTACAATCTCATATGCAGATGATACTGTATCAATCTTCTTGGGATGGTGTAAAAGTAAAAGCGGCAGAAGGTGTCCAAAATATTAAAGAGTGGCTGGATTTTACTAAACTCTTTAAAAAAAAAAAAAATTTTCAATCACAAATTATAATAGACCTAATTACAATATTCTTAAAATTGAGAACTCTACTGATCTCATAACAGAATGTGACAATATCAAGTATTTAGGTGTTACCATCGGTAAACATCTTAAATTGAATCTACATGTCGTTGAATTAGTGAAAAAAGTCCGTAGACTCATATACAAAATGTACCATATCCATAAAAACCCAAATAAAGAACATATAGATACTCACTTAAGATATGGCATATTAGTTTGGGGTGGATCATATGAGAACACCCTTCATCGACTAAATGTAGCCCAAAATTACATACTAACAGTTATGTTCAATAGAGATAAGCTCTTTTCAACCAAACATTTTAAATGTCAGATATCTTTATTTCATAACAATTTCAATATTCTACTACAAAAATAGTCAACATCTCCAACAAATATCTCATTCTTATAACACAAGAGCAAAACATAATGAATAAGTAGCAATTGAAATTAAAAAAACTTTTCGCAAAGATTTGTTCATTATTTGGCACCAAATTTTTTTTTTATATTGTCATGAAGCATAAGTTTAATAAATCCAAAATTTAAATGTTTCCTCTCCTAAAGGCCACAAGGGCATTTCAGTTCCTGTTCTGCACTCGTTTGTATCTCATAATTAAATCAATACCCTGTATAGAACATTGCAGAGAGAAATAGCAGGAACTGAGGTGTTGAATTACATTAATTGAACTCGATCAGCAAATAATGCTGGTCAAAGATTTTCGGAAGGAATGACCTGTGGAGAGGGGCATTGATTGTCGAGTTTTGCTAATAATTGAGGAGAATAGAACAGAGGGTTGATCTCGAGTTTTAATCGAGTAAACATCGAAAATAATCGGCAGATGACACTTCTCCCAATGGCACCCAAAAGGGATATTATAATGTATTATAATGTACAATTCAGGGTTGTTAAAGTTAAATGGGGTTCGAGTAGCCGATAATGATCATGGCTATTCTCGATATTAGAAAATGTGTTGTGGGCTTGGTAAAAGTCCCGACATAGAAATAAGAACATCTAGCACTGTGAAACTTTTCAATAAAAATTGTAAAAAATATATTTGTACAAACTACAACAAGTTTGAAGCTTTGTTATGAAAGCCATTGTACACTAAAAAGGTATTCAACAAATATAACCAGATACTCGACCTATATGTTAAATTACAATAATCTAGTTAGACGATATTTGCACATACAAGTGTTATACACTTAGGTGCAAAAAAATTCATATTTTGATTGACTAGTTATTTTTAATGAAATAATGTAATTATTTTAAAAGAAATAATGTAGTAATTTTTTTTTCTTACAGTATTCTATTATATTTATTTTTTACTTTATATTTACCCTGTGTTATATTTTTGGTAACAGACAGTATTTTTAATAATGCATTGTGTGTTTTTATGAATATTTATATAGATAGATAACTATATAGACAGTACTTGGTGTCTATTGTTAATTTTATGACCTAAGTTAAATATTTGAATATCTGTTACTAGTATCTAACAAACAATTTTATAATGTATATATTTTTGTATTTTTTAGTGCATGCTTTGTCAATAAGATTTCTGTCTTCGACAATAAAGTATTTTTTTGATTGATTGGATCGTCAAATCAAGTACCGAAATGTTTATATTTTTTTTATCTACCGTGCTTGTTGATTTTTTTAAATGTTCATTTTACACTTTTTTCATAGTTTTTTATATTTTTCTTCAATCTGTTTGTAATTTCATAACTTTAAGTTTATGTTTGGCATATACTTACTTTCATCAATAAATGGGTTTTCATAAATTTACATCTTAGCCCATTCAGACTTTTCAATAATATATACAATGTACACAATGGCAAATTTTTCAATTGTTAACGTATGTGAAGGATAATAAACAAGAGTTCTCCATAAACTGTGATATAAAGTGATGTAGAAATGATGTACCCTTTTGAAGGTTTAGCCCACAATGCTCCAAAGGGTATTGGGCTTGGTATTTTCATAAAATAAAAGCAGTCGTTGATACCACCACAAATAAATGATCCTTCAAATCCGTTAAATATAATAAATATTGATGAATTACTCAATTCTTAACTAAATCAATCTCATATGTAAAGTGTTCTAATACCTTCCAATATTTTCGAATGCTTTCTAAAATAACCTATTTATAATGATTTCAATTCATAACTTCCTTCAGTCCTATTTTATTAGTCATCTTTTGACTAGTATTTTATGCATTCTGTAAATCACTTGGTTTTTATGTAAAATTTGACAACAAATAAATACATACCTACTATATAACTGGACAGGTTTTGTTTTTGATGACATGATTCAAAGTTGTTGATTATAAGCTGTTGATGTTTGAAAGAATAGACTTTTGGTGGAGTTTAAATTTAATAAATAGTGATTGCATTGCTTTACGATATTCTTTATTTAGAGATGAAAATACAAATACTTACTGAAACACCATAATTTTGAAGATTGGGTTATTTCTATATATATAAGTCATGATTAAGTAAAAAAACTGGTGATGCCAGTAATTTGACACTGTTCTTGACATCTTTTCTTATTTCAACTACTGATTTATTTCTATAGGTCTTGAAAATGCAGAATTGGTGAGACCAGGTTATGGAGTGGAATATGATTTTGTAGATCCAAGAGAACTTCAACTCAGTTTAGAAGTGAAACGTGTAAGTGGATTGTTTTTGGCTGGTCAAATAAATGGAACTACAGGATATGAAGAGGCTGCTGCTCAAGGCATTCTGGCTGGAATTAATGCTGGTGCAAAGGTACGATTGCGCATGAAAATGATGTTACAATATTAGTATTTTAGATAAGGTTGACAGTGGCAAAGTAATTGAATATTTGAATATTATTTGTTTTTGCCAGCCTCAAAAAACTCTGATATTAATAGAAACAACAAGAATTGACGTATTGCTATCCTTTCAGTGCAATCTTCCTTAGGCATTCAAAAGGCTCAATCAAATTCTTGGCTAAATGATGTCTCTGTTGTGCATCACATGTCTCTCACCAAAATATATGTACGATGAGTCTCATGTTTATTTAGTTTGTACGAAACAAGTTCCCCCTAAAGAGATTTTGGAAATATAATTGCTGTTCACTCTCAATAAACATTCCATAAAGTGGTTTGTCCTGATTCTCGTCCATTTTTATATTTTTATAAATAAACGGGGAAATAAAAGGAGTAATACATATATGAATAAAATGAACTAAAAGAAAAATATATCATAATACAAATACAATGGGGCAAAAATACATTGGAATCAATAAATTAGAATGTTAAAAAGGGAAACATTATTGATTGAATATTATTATATTCTAAAAGTGGAATAACTCGGTATAAGTAGTGTGAAAGAACGTTTATATTTCTGTGGAATAACTGAAAATATAAAGTGCTTGGCTGCATTCTGGGTTTCCTGTGGACTGACTGAGGAGAGACATTCATCAGTGACTTGTAGTGATTTGGAAATTCTAATCATTTTTTAATCCTCTGACAAATAATGTCTGTTTGTCAATTTTGTCAAATCAACTTGAAAAAAATGAATCCAGTGGATATGAACAAATATGCATAGATTTTTAACCTACAGAGAAAACTAAAAAAAAAAAAGGGGGAACAGTGAAAATATAGATAAAAAAGACAATTCAATATGTAGCAGAAATTCTGAGGACTTTTCTGAAGACTCGAAATTTTAAATGACTAAATGACTAAGAAATCAATAAATTAGAATGATTAAAAGTTCCCAAATAGTATCACAAAACATCCAATAATCATTCGAATAGTCACAAACAAAATAGTAATGAAAAATAAATATAAGCATGACTACTCCCTTAAAAGTGAGTTTAGTTGAATTTTATTCATATTAAATATGTCTAGATCCTTATTCTTGCTTTGCATAAATCTGTTAACTTCTAGCAAGCACTGTTCTATTAGTGAGTTTATATTTGAAATTTTGAAAGTGGTTTTCCTACGCCACAGTCTTATTTAATATTAACTTCTAGCAAGAGATCTGTACATATATTTCACCTTGCAAAATATTGGGAATAAAAATAATTTGTGCATTTTTACTAGGTCTGCTTAAACAAGTAATTGAAGTCTGTTCTTTGAGTTCCATAAGAGACATGAAGAGGATACACCGTATTTATTAAAATGCATTGACCTTAGAAATGGTTTGTTTATTTCGAGTATTTCAGAATGTATCACAGTTTGTGGATTCCATATTACATAGGAATGAAGATATGTATTGTATAATGTGATGCAGGTTTCCCAACTGAATATCTGTCCTGTGTATTCTATTGCATTCACAGACTAGTTTTCTGATGATCATTAAAGTAGAAGTTTTTTGAGAAAATTACTCCCATATCTTTGATTTCTTTGACTACCTATATCACAGTTTGTGGATTCGATATTATATAGGAATGAAGATATGTATTGTATAATGTGATGCAGGTTTCCAACTGAATATCTGCCCTGTGGGTTCTATTGCATTCACAGGCTAGTTTTCTGATCATTAAAGTAGAAGTTTTTTAAGAAAAATACTCCCAAATCTTTGATTTCTTTGACTACCTCTATTGCAAGCCCATTAATGTAGTATTCTGGGTTTCAGGACAGCAACAGAGTGTTCATAGAATCATATGTGACTGAAAAATGAATTTTAGTCAATATCTTCCATTGTTCAAGATAACCTCTTGGAGGTATTCATATTGAAAAGGGAAACATTATCCATTCAATATTGAATAGAAGGATTTTTTCGAAAATTGAAAAATTTACGATGAAAATGAAGGTATTTCTTGTAATATCTAACAGAAAACAACTACTTCCCCGGGGAAATAGATTTGTTAGATATTACAAAAAATAACTGAACCGTTGAGAATGTTTTCCTTTTGAACATGAAAATTTAGCTGTTGAAATGTGCCTCCCAAATCTCTGATCTCTGCTCTACATTGAATTTCATTATTTTTAATGTAAACAGTTCCAAATTTTTTGATACCTCTGAAAAAACTTATGTAGTAATACTTTTCACAATCAGATAAAGTTTATTAGTATTACACCATGACATCAAGTTATTTAAATCACTTTGTAATAATTGTTTGTCAGTTACTGAGTTTATAGTTTTATAAAGTTTAAGATCATTGGCAAATAAAATATATTCATAATTTTTAGTAGAAGTCAGAAGTCCCATGTCGTTGATGAACAGGTTGGAGTGGAACTCCAGAAGTTTCTTCGAAGATGTCTGAAACTATTTTAACTCTTTGATTACGTCCTTTCAGAAGGAATGCCATCCAATTCAATAAGGTTCTATTAAAGCCCAAATCATCTAGTTTCATCAACATAATATTATGATCTACCCTATCGAATGCCTTTAAGAAATCTGTATAGAGTCCACTTGCCTCCTCGTCTCTAAACTATCGACTATGAAACAGTCATACAGCAGAAAATTCGTAACAGTGGATTTTTTGGATGGAAGCCATGTTGTTTCATATAATTTCTTTACACTTAAGACTTCATTGATCGAATACTAAACTGTCGAACAATTTAGGGATCAAATATTGATTAGAAACCATACAATAATAATAAAAAAATCCTCATATTTATTGATAGGAATTACATTACTTTCTTTCCATGCACATTTAAAAAAATAATGCCAGTATGTTATTTTATGAAAAGTTCAATTTAAAAAGTTTTCTAGGCTCTCAATACACCACCTTTGATTATAAGCCGTACAGAAGGATACATTGGCGTCATGGTAGACGATTTGACAACCCAAGGTACCACAGAACCTTACCGAATGTTTACTAGTAGAGCCGAGTTCCGTTTAACCCTGAGACCAGACAATGCAGATCAAAGACTCACCCTCAAAGGTTACGAGGTAGGATGTGTATCTAAGGAAAGATATGAAAAAACACTTCAAGTAGAGAAGCAACTTCAAGATGGAATTGCATTGTTGAAAAGTGTCTCGAAAAGCGTTAGTCAATGGAGGAATCAGATTGGAGCCACACCATCCAGGAGCCATTTACAGAAGAGGTAGGTAATATCATGTTCAAATTATTCGGGGTTTTATTCAAGTTCAAAACTAAGTTCCCAGATTTACCTCCCATGGACTTTTTTCTCGGGGTTACTTAAAAAGTAAAGTGTATATAAATCGACTTACCAATTTGGAAGACCTTAAAGAGAGAATTAGAACTGAAATTCAACGAATTACACCAGAGATGTTGTCAAACGTAACCCAAGAATTGATCAGACGTCTTGGATATTGTCAACTAACCCAAAGAGCTCAGTTCGAGCATTTGTTGTAAATTTGTTATTTGTTTATTTTTACTATTTATGATATTTTCTTTGCAAAATAAATATGTAAATGATTGTTAAGAAATATGAACTCCGGTTTCCTTTATACTCAGTATACTGTAACTTGAAGTGTTACATATGACGTATGTGGTATGGTTGAACACAGAAAAATATGAGCTTTCAATTTTTTATATACAAATATACTCTATTAATTTAAAACAAAATCGATGACATCATATCTTGTAAGGTGGTGGGGGAAAAATTCAATTTAAAAAAAAGGTGGAAAACTAAAATACAAAATCGACCTGTCCGAGCTTTACCTCCGAAAATGATTAGCTCGTAAGATAATGGAGCGTTTCCACATTTTATGAACGCACTGTATATATATAAACCTGGCAATTTATATCAACAATTTATTTAATCATCATTTATTGTACTATTTTGTCATTTTGTTCATCTTATTGAGACAGAAGAAACATGTAAGAAAAAATCAAGTGATTATCATCGGCTATTCTGCGTTTTAATAGTGAGTGTCAAACATAATTACTACTAGGATTACTTGTTTTGAATGAATTGATATATCTAGAATTTCTGGGGGTACACAGAGATCAGTGAGACTCCAACAATTTCGAGAACACAGTTTCAAGGTTTATTCAAAACTCGAAAGTCTCTTGAGAGGACTGGTAATAATAGTACTGGTGAGGGATGGCTAGTGTCAGCAACTAGGCTCCACAGTCCCTTATTTCCAATCCCTGCTTTTCCCCAACCATGTACTACCGATTTATCCTATTCACTTTCTCTTTTCAAACATCCTTGACCTGCTGATGAAGAGGTAAATATGTTCCTCCATTGCAAGGAATGCAAGTTCTTCTGCAGCATGGCAGTTTCTGAAGATATTTTGTCCCACCCTACCACATGTTTTCCTGATGAGAGGATTTGAAAGCTGGACTTGTTGCTAAATAAGTTTTATTCCAATCCAACATTTCTTTCACAATTATGAAGATAAGTGAAGAAATGTTTCCCCAAAAAACGTTAACAATATTAATATATGACATATGGAAGTTCCTTGAACGTACTGTTATTTTGGATATAAGAATTTAAACGATTTCTGAAGCAGTTCCTATTCATAAAAGATGTGGGTATCCGGTTATTCTTGTCTTCATACTAAGATTATTTCCCTAACAAAGTGATTTTATTTCAAAATTGAGCTCCTATAAAACTTCCATAACTAATCAATTTGAAGTTAGTTTAACTGTTTGAGAGTGCGAAATTTTTGAGGTTCTGGGTTGTTAGATATTTCCTCTTCTCCTTATAATATTCGATGGGAAGCTCAAGTTTTCAACTATGGTGGTTGAGTTCAAGAAAAATGTGCCTTTTTATTCCAAGTCTTGAAGTTTATATGAAGGTTTATTTCAATTGTTATGGTAGTAGTTTAATAAACCTATATCATTTTACCACGTTTTTATTAGCTTGCTTAAGTGTCTGTCCGGCACAAATCTTGCGATCGATTTTAAACTAACGTCCTGATGAGCTAGAGACTTGAAACATCAGAAATGGCTCAGTACTCGATGACAATATAATATTAACTCGTTTTCTTGTCTGTCTGTTATTTTTTTTTACGGAGCACAAAAAGTGAAGTTGGGATGACACAAATACCGTTCTCAGGCGCTGCGGCCGGAGACAGGATAGCAGAAAGCTGAAGAGCTCATACAACACACGAAACACGCGGATACATTCGTCTCAAATAATTTAAACTCACAATAATAGATGACTAGACTGATCGGTCGAGCAGTTTGATGCAGGGCTTCCAAATATTCACCCAATATAACAGGGAAATTATAGTAAAAATAAACCGTTTGTAATAATAATAATAATATAAAGAAGCAATCGATTTTAAACTATTTTCCCGACGAGCTAGAGATTTGACACTTCTAACATAATAATAATATTAGAGAACAATCGATTTTAAACTAATTTCCCGATGAGCTAGATACTTAAACTTTAAACATAGCTCAGAACTGGTGAACAATGCAATATTAACTCGATTTTAAACCACACGTCTCTATCATAATCATGTTTGAAATCGATTGCAAAATTTTACACACACGACTAAAAGCAGAAAATAATTATTTAGATAAGAAAATTTTTAAATATACGTTTATAAAACTACTAAAAAATATAAAATAATTATTTAAATAAAAAAAATTACCACGTTTCTAAAACGGACTAAAAAGTAAAAATTAATTTTTCCTTGCCCCATACAGATTTATAACTCCATACTGATTCTTAACCCCATACAGGTTGTCATGAAAATTTCTGATTGTGAATTTTGAATAGCTATGAAAATAGTTGCAAGGTTTAAAATGAAAAACATGGGGCTCATGCAAAAGATAATAGTAAGTAGTGTAGGGAGTAGCTATCATTGAGAACACACTTCATATCATTTGTAGTGCAATAAAAATTTTAGTGACTTAGGTGAACTACCCGTGCATCAATTATCAATCAATCAAAACTGTGATTTATTTTCTAAGAATGATCCCAAACCGCATTCAATATTCCTTGAATGATCATGGAATATTCTTTCTGGCATATTGGAATATTTTTCAACATGCTAGATATACATATCTTTGATAGAATATTCTCTGAATGTGCTGCTGGGGGAAAGTGGAAATATTCCCATAATATTCCGTAAGAAATATTCCATGTATATTCGGAATATACTCATAATGTTCCAGAATTATTCTGTTTAGAATATTCCCTGAATAAGATTAAGAAATATTCCTAAAATATCCAAGGAATAAAAAAAATTGTTTGGAAATATCACAAAAACATATTTCATGAATATCCCCCGGATATTGAGAATAATCCTGGAATACCTTAGGAATAATCCAGGAATACCTCGGAATATTTTTCAAAGATCCTGCTACTACAAATTTCCTTGGAAAATTTCCACCATTTTGAAAACCAGAAAATCATACCCCATCCATTATACTTACTCATGTGGATCGATGATCATTTTTTCTATCATCCATATAAGAGTGTGAGAAACATATTATACCTGTATATACCATACAATGCAGAAAAAAATAATTCGTGTAAATATTCTTCAAATATTAATTCAAAAGACCAACAAAAAATATATTTTTTTTTCTGCCTTGAATCTAAAAATAATTCAACATTGTTACTATTCCCCACTGATGATTATGAAATTATAGATATAATTAATACCCTAAAAAAAACATGCCCTGATCCAGAAAGTTTTATTAAACGAGATATTGTAGAATTAAAAAATATTTTGGCAGAACCATTAAGTAAATTAATCAATAAATCTTTCATAACAGGAATTTTTCCCCATGAATTAAAACATGCATCAATAAGAGCAATATATAAAGGTGGAGATGCCCAGAATCCAATCAATTACAGGCCCATAGCATTAATAAGCATATTTTCCAAAATAATTGAAAAAATTATAAAAAAAAGAATAGTAAACTTCATAAATAAAAAATATGGATTTGATTTGAATCAATTTGGTTTTCAAGAAAACAGTGGAACACAAGCAGCAGTACTACAAGTAATTAATTTTGTACAAGACAGACTTGACAAAGAAAATTATGTAGTAGCAATTTTTATGGACCTTAAGAAAGCTTTTGATACAGTTGATCATATCATTCTTTTGAAATATCTCGATTTAATGGGAATTAGAGGAATGGCAAATAATCTAATGAAATCTTACCTTAAGAATAGAACCTTTAGAACTAAAGTAAACAATTTTGAATCCAAAAAATTATATATAAATAAAGGTGTTCCTCGAGGATCTGTGTTAGGTCCAATTTTATATTTATTATATATTCAAAATATTTCTAAAATAAATTTAACTAGTGAATACAGATGATACAGTTCTTTTATATGCAAATAAAAACCCTACAATTCTAGAATATACGATAAACGAAGACCTAAAGAAAATAGAAAAATGGCTATATTCTAACCTACTTTCTGTAAATTCCAATAAAACTCAGTATATGATTTTCCACCAACGAAATAAACAAACTATTAATCTAGATATCCGTATAAAAAATAATTGCTTGAAACAAACGTCCCAAATCAAATACCTTGGTATTTGGATTGATGAGAAACTGAAATGGGACAAGCATATTGATATTCTCAAACAAAAAATATCTCCCATTATTGGTGCATTGAGAAGATGTCCCAAACTTAATATATATGTAGCAAATTTAATTCTTCATTCTCATATCCTCAGTCGAATAAACTATTTAATAAATATTTGGGGATCTTGTTCAAAAACTAATTTCAACAAAATGTCAGTATTATATAAGAAATCATTAAAAGTCCTGTATCCTTCCATATGATATACCAACAAATCAACTGTTCGATAAAACGAATACATTTTCTTTAGAGGAACACTATACAATCAACACTCTGAAAATTGCTTATGATATTATTAATAAAAGGCTGAAATCTAATTTCATATTAACAAGAAACTCCGAAACTCATACTCACCACACTAGACAATATGACTGGTTCCATCTTGAAGCTATTAATTCTACAATAGGTCAGAAAAAATTTACATATGAGGCAATCTCAAAATTCAATAATCTACCCGATGATCTAAAAAAATGTAACAATATATTTCAATTCAAAATTAAAGTGAAAACATACATTCTATCACAAAGAAATAACTGATTCCATTCATTTTACAACCTCCATTTCTTCTTTTTATTATTATCCTATGTTCATTAATTTCAAATGAATTATTAATTTTTTTTCATTATTTAATTTATTAATGTCTGAATATTTGTTATTACGTTAATATGTTATTATTTTCCAATAAATTTAATTCTATTACAAATCATTCTAAAACCATGTATAATCTTATACCAGTTAATAACTGTCTGGTTATACATAATATTCTATTTTTGTTTTAAATTTATATGTTCCATTTCAATTGTATACACAATTTTTGTAAACCCAAATATGAAAATCAATAAATTTTTAACTTTAAAAGTCAACGTTGTAAAATTTAATTCAATTATATTGAAATTACCAAAATTCCGTAGTGCAATTTTGACAAATCTATTAAACAAGCTAGTGATAATTGATTTCCTCGGTGGTTTGAAATAATAGGGAATACTCCAATAAAAAAATAATTGTATAAATAAATCTGAAATTTTTAAACTTTCGGTCTAGGATTCTGAAATATAATCAAATATATTAAAATTAGTCTTTTATTCTCAAATAAACATAACTTGACATAAACAAATATAACTGGACATATACTTCATTAAATTAAAATATAACAAATTATAGGTCTATGTTCCCTTTTTTTTTCAACTATTCGCCATCTCCATCCTCTACTGGGATATCTCTGGAAAAAAAATATATAAAATAAATGAATTTTTCCATACCTTACCAAAACTGTTGAATATTCGCCAATTGGTGTATTGTGAATTGTTCTCCACAAACATTTAACAAGCATGATAGATGTATACTTTATTGTCCAAGAATAAATTCTCATTGACAAAGAGAAAAATGAAATAAGCAGTTGTACATATATATATATAAATAAATATTCGTCAAACATAAATCAGTAATAAAACAATAATAAAAAATAAAAAAAAAAGGTAAAATAAAATACATGCACAAATTGAAAACACATATATCTAGTAAATAAAATTATAAAATGGTTAAGATTGAAATATATGACTAATTTTTATTTTAAAATTAATATAAAATGTTAATGAATTATATATTCATTTCTTGCAACACTTTCAAAATGAATAGAGTTAGCTTGAGAGTATTTGAAAGTAATAAAGTAAATGTTTATAATAATTTTATTGAATATATTCACCATTTTAATTTTATTATCTCAATTAGTTGGTAATTAAATTTTGAAATGCTATTCGATTTAATCATCAAGAAAATAAGTTCTATAATAAATTACAAAATTCACCTTGCCCTTTCAGCCTAACTTTTGATTTGGCCAGATAGGCACTGACCACAATTTCAAAATATTTTAATGTTGTTTCTTTATGGCATTGTATTGCTCTGAAAATAATTCCAATTGATTAACTCATGCATGCAGTTGTTCATTATCACGTTCTAATTATTCAAGGGGACTCATAAACTGAGCGGTCAAACTAAACCTGGGATTTCTCCCGAAAAATTAAAAGAGATACAATGACATACCCAAAAGCAAGCACTTCTCAAACTTTTAAAAACATGTTTTTTGTTTATGACCCACAAGACTATATTGGGATGATTGAACTAATTGAAATTGTAAATGATATGAATATTTACTTACGTGATGTATTAAAAGTAGAAGGGCACGGTTCAATTAATTATAAACTATAACTTTTTATGAAAAGAGTTACACAGAAACGCAGAACTCCAAACACAAAAACTAGTAAACATGGTGGCACATAACGTATACACGAAACACGCAGGAATGAAAACATCAAAGTATAACAATTAAGCTATGTTTAGCTGATGCTGACCGTTCAGAGATTTTGAGTGGTTCTCACGATGTTCCCCGATATTGACAACCAATCACAATTCGAAGAATATATGTAATGCATTTCATTCAGATGAAAAATATTTTATTTCCATTGAATATAGATATTCATACCCAAGTGGTGATATTCATGAATTTTTTTTTCATTTCAAGTACTTTTCTATATATATATATATATATCACGCTCACTATAATTATGATTAATATTCATTGAAATACGTATAGGAATGATCTGTGAATATTTCATGAACACGTAAAACAGAATATTCAATCGTGAATATTCCATGAAAATTCGTACAAGAATAGTCCATGAACATTCCTACAGGAATATTATATGAATATTCATGTGGGAATATTCCAAAAATAATACTCCTGGTATATTCATCTCGGAATATTCCAGATATATTCCTTTTTTAATATTCCTTGATGTGCCCGACGCATATATATTCTAGGCATATCTTATTAATATTCAGAATATATTCTTCTTTTTGGGGATATTTAGGGTTGTGTTGTGAGGGAGTAACTTGAAGTGGAGGGAACCACTGTGTCCAATTCAAAAGTAACTAATATATGAAATAAGTATAAATATCAATAATGTAAAATACATATCAATAATATAAAATACAACAAAATAAGTCACAAAACAATAATAACATTTGTATTACATTTAGCCGGAAGTAACCATAGTATGAATATACAAAACAGCATCTAGATATAAAACTTATAAGATAAAAACTTAAAGATAAATAACATCATGCATGAAGATGGCTTCAAAATTTGTTGGCGTAATATTTCTGCAGGTCATAGTACGCTTTTGGAATGAGGAATTATTTTATTTCCTTCCTAAATCTATTGCATACGCCACAAGTTTTTCGTTTTAAATCGTACAACTATTTTCATAGCAATTAAAAATCCACAATCATAAATTTTCAGAACTAGCTGTATGGGGTTAGGAATCTGTATGGGGCTAGGAAAAAATATGTTTTACTTTTTAGTCTGTTTTAAAAAAAAAAAATAATTATTATTTACAAACATTACATTAATCATTAATGCTACACAAGTCCATATTTTCTAAAAGCTCGTAAGAACTTTATTTTTGAAACTAAAAACACTATTTGACTCTTTCAAGCGGTAGATAAATTTATCAAATCCAAATCCTTTCAAAATTATTTCTACATGCATTCTATCCAATTAGATATGCTCAGTATCATACATTTGTTATTTTTGTATCTGAGAGACGTTGGATTGAATGAAAACAGCAGAGAAGCATAATAAAATGTAGTTGTTGAATTACATAATTATGTGTTGTTAGTTTAGAACATGCTTTAATAGATTGAAACTTTGTAAAAAAAACGTTTCTTAGATAATATAATCAGCATTGTTATTCAATGTCATAGAATGCCAAATAATTTATGAAATTAAGGTATATTATTTCAGACACAGTTTGAATAATAATAATAGAAATTAGAAATAGCAGAGAAAATAAATTCATACTTTTCAACTATTGGTGAGAATACAGCAAAAGAATTAAGATCATTTTATAATAATATACCTAATGATAATGATACCACAAAAAAATTTTACTAATCCCCCCTGATGAATATGAAATTATAGATATAATTAATACTCTCAATAAGAGCAATATATAAAGGTGGAGATGCCTAAAATCCAATCAATTACAGGCGCATAGCATTAATAAGCATATTTGCCAAAATAATTGAAAACATCAAAAAAAAAATATGTAAATTTCACCAATAAAAAATATAGATTTGACTTAAATCAATTTGGTTTTCAAGAAAACAGTGGAACACAAGCAGCAGTACTACAAGTAATTGATTTTATACTAGACAGACTTGACAAAGGAAATTATGCAATAGCAATTTTTATTGACCTTAAGAAAGCTTTTGATACAGTTGACCATATAATTCTTCTGAAATATTTCAATTTAATGGGAATTAGAGGTATCACGAATAATCTTCTAAAATCTTACCTTGAGAATAGAACCATTGGAACTGAAAAAAATAATTTTGAATAAAAAAATGTATATATAAATAAAGGTGTTCCTCAAGGATCTGTGTTAGGTCCAATTGTATATTTATTATATATTCCAAATATATAACTAGTGAATATACCATATATGCAGATGATACAGTTCTTTTATATGCAAATAAAAACCCTACAATTCTAGAATATATGATAAGCGAAGACCTAACTAAAATAGAAAAATAGCTATATTCTAACCTCCTTTCTATAAATTCCATTAAAACTCAATATATGATTTTCCACCAACGAAATAAACAAACTATTAATCTAGATATTCGTATAAAAAATAATTGCTTGAAACAAACTGGACAAATCAAATACCTTGGTATTTGGATTGATGAGAAATTTAAATGACACAAGTATATTGATATTCCCAAACAAAAAATATCTCCTATTATTGGTGCATTGAGAAGATGTCCCAAACTCAATACATATATAGCAAATTTAATTCTTCATTCTCATATCCTCAGTCGAATAAACTATTTAATAAATATTTGGGGATCTTATTCAAAAAATTATTTCAACAAAATTTCTGTTTTATACAAGAAATCATTAAAAGTCCAGTATCGTCTTCCATATGAAATAACAACAAATTAACTGTTTGATAAAATGAATACATTTTCTTTGGAGGAACAATATACAATCAACACTCTAAAAATTGCTTATGATATTATTAATAAAAAGTTGAAATCTAATTCCATATTAACAAGAAACTCCGAAACTCATACTTACCACACTAGACAATATAACTGGTTCCATCTTGAAGCTATTAACTCTACACTATTTGTTTACATATGAGGCAATCTCAAAATTCAATAATCTACCCGATCTAAAAAATTGTAACAATATATTTCAATTCAAAATCAAAGGGAAAACATACATCACAAAGAAATAACTGATTCCATTCATTTTATAACCTCCATTTCTTTTTTTTATTATTTTTATCCTATGTTCATTAATTTCAAATGTATAATATTTTTTTTCATTATTTAATTCTATATCAATATTAATAATGTCTGAATATTTTATATTATGTTCATATATTATTATTATTTTTCAATAAATTTAATATTAAAAATTAATCTGAAACCATGTATGTATGTATGTAGTTAATAACTGTCTCATTATGCATATTATTCTATTTTTAAATTTTTATGTACAATTTCTTTGTATATATATATATATACAATTATTGTAAACTCGTATATGAAAATAAATAAATGTTTAAATGTTCATGTTAAAAATGTATTGTACATAGTGCAATAATAAAAGAAAATGTCGCAAATGTTGAAAAATTTAAATAAAAAAATCCAACTAAAAAAAGTTTTTTGATAAAATGATCTATGAATATGTGGTATCACAAATACTTTTGAGATTTTTGAATGCCAATCTACATGATTCTCGATATGCAAACTTAGCTATGATCCTAATTGCATATTTTTGGGGTAAAAATATCTTATTTATGTTGGTTGCACATCCCTAGTTAACTATGCTGTTACGAGTACACTACGCCACTACATGCAGTTTAAATAGCCCACAAGTGGTGATGTCATATTGAGAGCTCTCGAAAGTTTCATAACTTTCCAGGGATTTCTAGTACTAATGAGCTCTTTATATAATACATTGCGTGCGAGCTATAGACAGTTAGTTAGTTGCTGTTCCAGAGAGAGAAAGAAAGACCAGACAGTTGCAGTGTTGCGTTCGTAACTTGGACAGTGAATTATTAAGTTGTATTTTGAAGAGGAATTGGTTCAGTAGTTGAGTGTCACGAATCCCAGATTCGTAACAATGCCATATCGCAAGTGACAGTGAAAATTAGCGTAATTCATTGTCAAAAGTATTTGTTTACTACATTGTTTTGCAATGAAATTATGTTAATGACAGCTGGTACAAAGCTTTTTATATTGTGACCTGTTGAGATGCTTGCATGGAGAATTAATCAATTTGTTTAGCATTCAGCAATATGGTGATAGAGATTACAAACAGAGGCCCTAACTCGTACTTTACTGGTGTCAGCAATAAGAATATTTGTATAATGAAAAGATCCACATGGAGATAATTTGTAAATCAACAATTCATGATTGACATGTCAAAGGCACATGGAAGAAAAACAAATAAACTCATTACATGTATTCTATTACCTAGAAGCATTATATGAAATTCATATAATGCAGTTTCTGTACTATTGTTACATGTGAAACCATATTCCATGTTGGGAAGTTGAGAATAAGGAACAAACTATTAAAAAAAGAAACTAATCTATCTCTTCCATTTTAATCACACATATTTTATAATTATTTGCCAGAACCCTGATAGCAGGTAATTTTTATATAAATTAGGTTCTCTCTTTTTATAGATAGGTGTTGCTATGCCTGTCTCAAGTGACAAATTTAGTAGATACAGCAATGGCCGATATACCTCAAAAAATATTTTTTCAATTCGTTGAAAATATGATCATGACCTGCAGAGTTAGGTTTTTTAAGCTTGTTTATCGATAGCAATATATTATTTTCATACAAGGGACTCATGAAAAGTGACCTATCATTCAATATATATTCATATCAGTACAATTACGCATTCACTTGAAATTGAAATGGAGTCAATGAAATGAGTATTGAAGTTTTCAGCATCTATTTAATTTGGAATATTAACATAATTTCCAATTATAACAATATATTGGGTTTTGTATCTTATTTATGATTTCCCAAGTATTTTTTGTGTTGTTATTACAGAATCATCATATGATATTTGAACTAGCCTTAGTTTTTCCCTATAAATATGATTCTAATAGTTATACATATTTTTAAGTTTATCGAAATGTTACCATAAAACGTAACAAGATTTCTGAGCTCATTGAGATCAGGAAAAAAAATTAAATTATTTTTATAATGTGAATTGTATTTTTTTAGTTTTCATGGCTTATAAGCATTTTGAAAGTTTCAACATTATCAGGACTATCGATTCTTTGATAGATAATTGAATGTTTTTGTTTTTATGTATTGCATGGTGATCAGACAAGCAATGTAGTTACTATCGAAATTTAATAAAAATGTATATATCTTACTGGAGTTGGAGTTATCCGGGTGTTCACTAATAAATTAGAAATCATTGTTTCAAAAATATCATTGTTTATCAATATTTTATTACTAATGCATTGCATATTATTTATTATGTCACTAGTTCCTGAATAACTCTCTTCAACATAAGTTTGGTTGTCTTCAAATCACTCTGTGAGACTAATTGAAATTGGAAAAAAATCATCCTTATTATTCTGTTTGTTTGTCCAAAAAATGATCTCTTTTTAATTAAAATTTAAGCGGTCGAATTGCTCAACTTGAGGCCAGAATTTTATTTCATAAACTATATCTTTCAAGTTTGGGAGTACTCCTATCAAGAATCAATTATTGTTATAAGTTTTATACCATACACACTAATGAGAAAATCAGCCTCTCAGTTTTCAACTTGTTAATTTAGTAACTATTCATTTAATTTTCTTATTTTAGTGCTTTCGACATGGTAGACAACAATGAAAAGATCACAATAAGCGTGCTGGCCAAAGCTGCACCAGAACTCATTTCCCTGACTTATGATGTCTCTTTAGAAAATAGACTTCACATCGAGGCGCTGTATGAGTCAGCGGCTGCTGGACAAGCAGAAGAGGTTCAAGAAGTGAGGAGAGATGAGGCGTTGATTATTCCAGAAAATTTGGACTACAATTCGGAATCACTTAATCTCAGTTTTGAAGAAAGGGAGAAGCTTTTGGCAGTTCAGCCTCAGACGGTAATAATATTTATGTTCAATGATAAGGAAAAAATATATTTTAATCCCCAAAGTAAAGTAGATCGAGGGTCAGTATTGCCAACCTCCTGCTACCTCACAGTCAAAGCTCAGCACATTTTTTCATCAGTTTTCCCTCTCCTCTATATAGGAAAATCCCATCATTTATATTGTATCAGCTTACAACATCCCACTTTCTATTATCAATAACAAAATTATCCTATTCTAAATTCGGGCTATAAAAATATAATTTCTATGCAATTTTGTATTTTCACCCTGCCTGAACAGGATGGCAAGTTTCAGCAAAGAGTTATCTATGACTGGATACCTCTTTGCACACACTAAGATTAGGAAGAATACTATCAACTACGAAAGAAGCTGAAAGAAAAAACCACCACAAAGTAATATAATTTTGAGCTAAATAATGAAATAAAAAAGTTCAATGATCTGCGCTTTTTCATAGAAACTCTACCCTCTTTCAATAAGGATTGCAGTGTGCAGTGTAAGTGTTACACACTTTGATGAGGGTAACTACAATATAACTCAGTTTTTTGACCTAAGCAAAGCCCTTGACTGCGTCTCCCATGAGATTCTGCTAAAAAGCTAAATTATTATAAGTTTCAAAAGAATAGTGTAGATCTAATTGAATTCTATCTTCAAGAGCGACCACAGCATTTCAAAGTGGGCGACACCATGTCAGCGGAGAGAGTGATGAGACTAGGAGTTCCTCAGGGGCCTATCCTGTTTCCGATATACAGGGTGTAACATAAGTACGTTAAAATATTCAAGTGACGTATTCCTGAGACAATTTTAAGAAAAAAAGTCTATATAAACTGTAAAATGATTCATTTCGGAGATACAGGGTGTTGAAATTAAATTTTTTTGTTTGCTTTTTAAAAATAACTTGCAAAAAATAAGTTATTTGCACGAAATTTGGTACCCGGGGTTTTTTTGACGTGGGAAATCATAATTTCGTATTAATTTTCATGTAACATCTAGAGGGCGCTGCGTACGCTGTCATTATTCATTTCAAATTGCCCTAACATTTTTGACAGTAAACTTTTGGTACTTTTCATGAAAAAACCTTATTCCCACACCTTTTCCAAGTAAAAAAGGTACACTTCCTCAACAACGCTGGAGGTGATCGTTTTCGAGATATTTACAATTTTCTATATCGATGCATGTTACTTAGCTCCTAGGGCGCTAAGTGAAGTTGCTGAGAACATTACAAAAACTAAGTATGTGGTAGGTCCGTCAAAATAAACTACTTTTTTCCTATGAAATGTTTATCGAAAAATGATTTGTTTTCGAGATACAGATTGTTGACATTTTTCAAAACATGGTTGGTTTTTGTCATAAGTTTTTTACAATTTTAGTTATTTTCATCAAACTTTTTTCGCAGTATACCCGAACAGACTTCTTCTAAACTGAGCATTATCAAAGTGCTTAATCAGTATAGCCAAATTTGATTTCAATAATTTTTGTCACTCTCCACTTGCAAATTAAGTTAATTAAATCGAGTAGGCTATGAACGTTCGTTTATAAAACTAGAAGTTCGATGTCACATTTTTAACTATTCATTGACAAAATCACAGTTCGGAGTTTATAAAGTGATTTTTTGGTACGATGCCCGACTTTACGAATGCTGAAATGGCTGATATGGTTTTTGCATACGGCTTGGCTGACGGAAATTCAACCGAGGCCAGACGCATCTATCAGGAAAGGTATCACCAACGCGTCACTCCTTGTGCAGCGACATTTGCTAATCTTTTCCAAATCTGGAAGCTTTGAAAGAAATTCTGCAGTAGGACGGCCACGGACTACAAGAACTGTGGAATTGGAGGAGGCGGTTCTCGAAGAAATTGGTGAACATCCAGAGATAAGTACAAGAAAAATTAGTCAAACTTTAAATTTGAGTCACATGATTGTTTACAGAATTTTAAAGGAACAGCAATTATATCCTTATCATATTCAGCGTGTCCAGGCACTTACGCTACATGATTTTCAACCACGTATCGAATTTGCTCAATGGCTTCAAAGAAAAGTCGAACAACATCCCCAAATTTTATCGAAAATCCTCTTCACAGATGAGGCTAATTTTTCAAGAAATGGTATCATGAACTTCCATAACAACCACATCTGGGTGGAAGATAACCCACATGCGATAAGGCAAACTCATTTCCAAGACATATTCTCTTTTAATGTATGGGTAGGCATAATTGGGGATTATTTAATTGGGCCCTATTTTCTTCCCTTACGTTTGAATGGAGATGCTTACCAAAATTTTTTGGAACACGAGCTTCCCCAGTTTATGGATGATGTTCCCATTGGTCTCCAAAATTACTCTTGGTTTATGCACGATGGAGTCCCTGCTCATTTTAGTCTGATGGCAAGAAATTTCTTAGACGTAGCATATCCCCAACGATGGATAGGAAGAGGAGGCACTCAGCATTGGCCCCCGAGGTCACCGGATGTCAATCCCGTCGATTTTTTCTTTTGGGGACACCTAAAATCACTAGTTTATGCTAGCCCCATTGGAAACGAGGAAATGTTAAGGGATCGCATCATAGCTTGCTGCGAAACAATAAGAAACACTACCGGCATTTTTCAACGGGTGCGGAATTCTTTGATGAGGAGAGCAGAAGCTTGTATTACTGTTGGGGGGTCGTCACTTCGAACAGTTGTTGTAATAGTTGTATCGTTCAATTTTTATATGTTTAATTGCCTAATAAATAACATAGTACTTCTCCGAATTGTTTTTTTACAAACTCCGAAATGTAGCACTTTCTAATTGAATAATTAAACCTGACAAATTTTTTTAATTTGGATTGATTAAGCAGTTTGATAATGCTCAGTTAGAAAGAAGTCTGTGTTTAAAGTTTAATGAAAATAACTGCAGTTGCAAAAAACTTATGACAAAAACCAACCATGTTTTGAAAAATTTCAACAATTTGTATCTCGAAAACAAATCATTTTTCGATAAACATTTCATAGGAAAAAAGTAGTTTATTTTGACGAGACCTACCACATACTTAGTTTTTGTAATGTTCTCAGCAACGTCACTTAGCGCCCTAAGAGCTAAGTAACATGCATCGATATAGAAAATTGTAAATATCTCGAAAACGATTACCTCCAGCGTTGTTGAGGAAGTGTACCTTTTTTACTTGGAAAAGGTGTGGTAATAAGGTTTTTTCATGAAAAGTACCAAAAGTTTACTGTCAAAAATGTTAGGGCAATTTGAAATAAATAATGACAGCGTACGCAGCGCCCTCTAGATGTTACATGAAAATTAATACGAAATTATGATTTCCCACGTCAAAAAAACCCCGGGTACCAAATTTCGTGCAAATTACTTATTTTTTGCAAAAGTTATTTTTAAAAAGCGAACAAAAAAATTTAATTTCAACACCCTGTATCTCCGAAACAAAGCATTTCCGGACACAAGTTTATTAGACTTTGCAACCACAAATACTCATGATGTTTGTCGGAAGGTAGCTGAGCTGAAGGCATTGGAGGCGCAGATGAGGGCGAAAGCTTGGTTCGATACAAACAAATTGTCGCTTAACCTGGACAAAACACAAAAAATTGTATTTGCTCTTAGAGAAATTTATGGTACTAAGAGCCAAGAAGAATCTGTCTAATTTTTGGGCATTCACTTTGATCCAAAATTTAAGTGAGATATTCATTCTGGAAAGATATGAAAAAAATTAAGCAGCACAATCTTCTTACTGAGAAATCTAGCTGGATCTGTCTCCCCGGACACCCTCAAGAATGCTTACCATACACTTTTTCATTCAACTATGACCTATGGCATCATAGCATGGTGAAAGGCAAACACTACTAGCAGAATATTTGCACTTCAACGAAGGGCAATTCAAATTTTGGCCAACCTTCAATACCCTGAAGACTGCACAAAAGCCTTCAGAGACCTGAATATTTTGACTTTTCCTGCAACTTATATTTATGCGTGCGTTGTCTACATCAAAGAAAATGAGGGAAACTTTATCACACAACGCGACATCCATAACTTCTGTCGACTAAAGAAAAATGAAGCCAGTCCTAATTTTACAGGAGTGCATTACTTTAACAAACTCCCATGTAACATTAGAGGTCTACCAATTACAAATTTAAAAAAATCAATGAAAAACTATTTTATTCAAAATGTTATTAATTCAGAATCTGAATTTATGACGTGTGATATTAACAATGTAAATTTTAAAGTGTAAAATGTCTTTAGTGTTTTTAAATTGTAATATGTGATAGTTTGTCAAATGATTTAGAATTCAATACTTATCATTTCAATTCTATAACAATAATAGTTAGCACTTTAGGTTTTAAAATCTGAATCTTGAATTTTAATTTCATAAACTTAAACTTGGATAGGGCAATGTATTTAAACTGTGATAGATCCAAGTATCCTAGATTAAAGAAAAACACTTGTCTTTACTATTTAGTGACGTATGTGAAAATTTATTTTTGGAACATCTACAAACTATCTATGTAGCTATCTTATGTACAGAATGTGGAATTCTTACAAACCTAATTCTACTTCGAACTTCAAGGGATGTACATGTCTAAAGGACCTGTACTTGTCTTAATATATCCTGCTTTGTGATCATAGTTAAAAACCCCGCATTGCAATCATAGCTTTCCAGAATATGAGAAATAATAATATAATGTACACCGATGCTCCAAAATGGAACATGCTGTGGGATGTGCTTTCACTGTGAATGGATTCACACACTCTTGGACACTTCCGGTGACTGCCGCTATACTCATAGCAGAACTCTGAGATATGGCAAGCGCTGAGATACATAGATATGTCCACCAAAATGATGCAAAACTGAAGTCGATCAAACCCGAGGTTGGGCCTTGGAGATTTTCTTCTAATCTGAAAGGGAGAGAAAAGGTAGCAATCACCAGGCTACGTATTGGACACACTCTGGCATCATCCTCACTCCTGACGGGTGAAGGACTACCAGGGATATACAGTACGTGAAAAACCACTCTCTGTGCAGCACATTTTCAAAGAATGTGTGCTATATGAGGATAGCATCAGGGACCTCACGATTCCAAAAAATATATCCCAAGTTCTCAATGATGATATTAAAAATATCCAGAGATTGATTCATTTCATGTACGCTATTGGCCTAATACGGAAGTTTTGATTTTTTATAAACATGGAGTTTTAGAGGCGAGAAAAATGGCTAATGAACATGGCAGGCGAAGCCCAAAAAAAATACATTAGCAAAGATAAATTTCTCAACGACCAAATTCGAGATATAATTCTGAGATAGAATAGTGAGATGTATCTGTAAGTACAGAAAAATACAGACAAACAATCACGAAGGTGAGATCATTGGTAGTCTGTTTTCACTTTTTCAGTACAGAACACTAAAAGTCTAATATAAATCTGGTAGTTGGAAGTTTATTGCCTACCATGAGAAGGAAGAGTAATTATTTTCAAAATATTTTTTGTTTTCAGATTGCAGCAGCCAGTAGAATACCTGGAGTTACACCTTCGTCTGTATTTAGGCTACTTAGGTTCGTGAAACAGAAAGGAGAAACACTTGCAACAGCTGTGTGACTTATTGTCTGTTGCTTACCTTAAATGTGATATTGTGGTTCTGAATCTGTTTAAAGAAATAAAAAAATAACACCTACACAAATAGTTTGGACTGGTTAAAAAACAAGAAAATTAATGATTTTTCAAGGTTGGCAAGTGAGCTTATGTATGCCATGATACTGTGGTGGAACACTTTGGTGATAAATCATCATGCTCCTGTACAGTAGCACGTCATGTACAAAATTCAATATTCATCCCTTATATTGCAGAAAGTGATGTAGCCAGGATAATTTTGAAGATAAAAAATAAAAAAACATCGGGATTTGATGAAATTTCTTCTAAACTCTTAAAAACAATACCATATATTATCGTACCTCCTTTGACTTGCATGATAAATTTATCCTTGGAATCAGGTACCTTTCCAGATATATTCAAATTAGCAATCATCTTTCCCTTATATAAAAAAGGAAACACAGCTAATATTGAGAATTACCGTCAAATTTCACTGCTCTCTGAGATTTCCAAAATTCTTGAGAGATGCGTCTACAACATAATTACGGATTTCAATGATAAATATAATATTCTTACTGCGAGCCAACATGGGTTCAGAAAGAATAAGTCAGTGGAAACTGCTACTAACCAACTCATGGATTATGTTTACATGGAACTTGACAGAGGCAATTATGTCGTCTCCCTTCTCTTCGACCTGTCTAAGGCTTTCGATAGCTTAAATTCTGAATTTATATTGAAAAAATTATACACCCTTGGTATAAGGGGTATCTTACTAAATTGGATTGAATCTTACCTACAAAATCGACTACTTGTTGTAAAAATTAACAACGAACTCTCAGAAGAATTCCCGGCTTCACTAGGAGTTCCTCAGGGTTCGGTCTTGGGACCGCTATTGTTCCTACTGTTTGTGAACGACTTACCAAACTTTATTAACGAAGGTATAGTTACAATGTTTGCCGATGACACAACAATTACAGTTTCTGGCAAGTCTCTTGAAGAAGTTCAAACCAAAATTCCTAAAACATCCAAGGAAATGGAGATCTGGTGCAACAAAAACTCTTTAATATTGAACAATGAAAAAATTATATGTGTAAATTTTCATCTTCATAAAATGATCCCAAAGTTAATACAAGAACAATTTCCTTTTACAACCAGTGCTAAACTTCTAGGTACCTGGCTCGACTCCGATTTGAGCTTTAATAATCACATAAAACACGTATGCAACAATTTAAACGAAGCTTTTCATGGAATTCTTCAAAGGAAATCATACGTTATTGAGAGAACTCTGATAAACCTATATTATGCACTCGCTTACTGTCATCATATAATATAATGTCTTGGGGTTGTGCCAAGGATCTTAATAGAGTTCTTATAGCACAAAAGAGATTAATGAGATTAATTTTCAACCTAGACTATCGTGCAAGTTGTAGAGAAACATTCATGAAATACTCAATTTTAACTGTCCCTTCTATTTACATCATGAAGTGCGTTAACTTTACCAGGAAATATTTCAACACTTTTCAACAACAATCTGATATTCATGACTATAACACAAGGACCAAAAATCTCCGTTTACCTCTTCACAAAACATCTATGTTTCGCAAATCTCCCGTATATAAATGCATTGTTTTTTATAACGCTCTACCAGATGACATCAAATCAAAACCCACCTACATTTCATTCAAGAATGGTGTGAAATCATTCTTCCAACAAAATCCTTTTTACTCCATCAAGGAATTTTTGTCTCCTGATGATATATAAGCATGTTTGCTGAGTATTAACTGCACATAAATTATGTATACTGTAAATCTTTTATCATATTATTCTATTCATATATTTTTATATTTTTTTTCCATTTATCTGTACACACACACTATTTACACCTAATTGTATCAATTCTTTGTCTGACTTACCTTTTGAACTTTGTATGTTATTTAAGGTACATTTCTATTCTATGGATCGGTTCAGAATAATTTGCAATTGAAATAGATATCTTGTTAGATGAACATATCAGGAGCATTAACCAAATTCAAACGAACTCTTAAGAAATACTGGTGTTTTTACAATTCCTTGAATCAAAGTAAAAAAAAAACTTATTTTTTCATAACTACTATTGAGCAGTTTCTCTCAGATTTGTACTCAGGGTACAGTATCACATTTGTTCCATCTTCTTCGATTTACTTTCACATACAATGTGTAAGTATTTTATGAATTGCTTTTATGCCCATGCATCACTTTTATTTGTCGGCTGCTTTCTTTTTTATTTGGAAAAGGATACTGTTAGATTTATTCCATGTGATTTTTTTAACCTGAAAGAACTATGAAGGAAGGTTCCAGAGTAGTATCAATTTTTCTTATTCAATGTGTTTACCCTTTAAAACTAAAAAAAAGGTATTAGTAATATACAAATAAAGTTTCATACTATCAGTGTTTTCAAGCCAGAATCCTGAATCTCATTCACTTTTGAAAATATTTGCAAAATGTTTCATCACCTAGTCAACGAATAAAACGGAAAATGTCAAGAATTCAGATGAAATTCTAATAAAATAACTATTTTTATGATATTTTTTAACTTGAATAATTAACCAGGAAAATTATATGAGGCGTTAGGTACTGTGCGTTTGTTTTTATGCTGGTGGGATTTGATAAAAACATGAAATTGTAGTTATTAAAAAAATGTCTTCAACACCTAGTGTATCCCACAACCAATGGAATTATTACAACATCAAACTCATTCTAGTTAACTAAAATCTGCTAACCGATTTGTCTGTCTTACTAGAGTAACTCGGTGACTCTAATTCTTGATTAACTTTTTTGTAAAAGATATCTCAAATGTTTTACTGAATGTTGTCATGATGAATAGAAAATAATAATCTAGAATCGATACATAAATATATTTCCGAGGATTATAGAAAGACTTTAATGAAGGGAGACATTTTTTTTTTTTTAGATAATGCTTTTTTATTTAATTAAATAAAAAGTCTACAATACAAAAAAAAATTTAAATTTATCAGACTATAAAGAATAACAATTTCAGCAATGTATACATGCATATATCCACATATACACACATATACATAAAAAATGTGTTCGGAATGGAGTAAACAATTCTTTCTAAAGCGTGTTGTTCTCATATTTTCTCTCAGAACTGTCGGCAAGATATTGTATATTTTCATTCCTTTATACGTTATTGTTGTTTGACCTATAAAATAAATAATATTGTACAAATTGAGATTACGCAAAAATTATAATTGGCTCATAAAAACATAAAAATTGGTCTTGTTAATATTCGATCATTGTATCCTATAATAATAATAATAATATAACCTTTATTTCGAAAATAGGTAAGTACAGCAATAAATCGCAGTATCAGTACCCAGAACGAATTAGGCGTCCGTGCATAAATATACAAATCTACAAACATTGGACAGAAATTCTTATTTTTCCAGGTGGCATTCATAAATTCCTTCACATCATAGGGTTCTAGTTGTACTAACAGTTTGTGAATGCCTTTTTAAAAATAATTCGAACTTGTGATAGATTTCATGTTTGGAAGCTTATTGAAAAATGTGATGCAACTATAGTGAGCTTCTTTTTCTGACATTAAAAGTCTGTGTATGGGATAGGTATCATTTAATGATTTCATACTATATGTGTGTACTGTCTGATTTGTGTTGAAATATTACCTGTTTTTGAATAGAAATAATAAGCATTCTTGGATAGATACTGCTGTTACTGTTAATATTTGTTTTTCTTCAAATGTACCTCTACATGTCTCCCTGAAGCCCAGGTTGAAGATTGTCCTTATTGCTCTTTTTGTATGCAGCAAAGACCTTTTCAGTATCACTGGATGCTCCATAGAAAATCACTCCATATCGATATAGTGCTTCAAGGTTTGAGAAATATATTATTTTCATTACTTTTTGATCTACATATTGTTTCATAACTTTCATAGTGTAGCACACCTAATTCAGCTTTTTACTTAGTATACTTATGTGTTCTTTCCATGACAAACACTCATCTAAGGTAATACCCAAAAATCTGGTGCTGCTGGTCAATGTAATTGCTTGATTATTTAAGTGTACAGTATCTGGCACAAGCATGTTGGAACGGTTTGTTTTGAATAGTATACAACTTGTTTTCTCTGTATTTAAAATCAATCTTTCGTTCTTGAACCAGTCACACATTGAAAGAAAACTTCAAATGTACCTTTCCAAACCTTCAGCCATTACCAATAAGTTTGTGTCATCGGCATAGTTTGTTATTGAGCAATTCTCTATATTCACGCACTTTGACATATCATCAATATATAATATGAATATCACCGGACCAATTATACTGCCCTGGGGAAAGCCCAAGTTTATTTGATTTGAATTTGATATGAAACCTGTATCATTTTTTGTGACCATAACCTTTTGACTTCTCCCAGAAAGATAAGACTTAAACCATGAAAGTGCCTTCCCCTGTATCCCATATTGTTCTAGTTTTTTCATTAACAGTTTATGGCTTATGCAATCCTATGCTTTGGTTAAATCTAGGAATAATCCCAAGGCTACTTCATTTTTTTCCAGTGTTTCATAAATGACCTGAGTGAACCTATATATTGCAGTTTGGGTTCCTTGTATTGTGGATGTGAAAATGCTCTTAATGAATCATGGTCTGGATGTTCTGGGTATTACTGAAACATGGTTGAATGAAAACGTATCTGATACTGCAGTAAACATTGACAACTATAATTTTATCAAGTCAACTCTTAAGGCTTAAGGCCCCAGTATGAGGTGAATATTGAACAACTTTGGGTAGTGATTAATATTGCAAATAATAAATATTTGATTGGGATAGTCTACAGACTTCCAGGTGGTCAAGTTTTGAATGCTATAAATTCTCTAGAGCACTCAATGTTACCCGATACAGATCAAATCTCAACTTGAATTTAATGCAAGTGACGCCAGCAACAGACTTGCTCACAGATTTGCTGGATTTATTTAATATTATTCAAATAATAAAAGCCCCAACACGTATTACTAAAAACTGTAATACCATAGCAATTGGTGATGTTGACTTGATTGATGGTGAAGCCCAACAAGTCGACATGCAACAAGTCACAGATCACCAACTGGTGTTTGTCAACTCAAAAAAGTTCCTCAAAATAATATCAAATATATAAATTACAGAGACTTCAGTGCATTCAATCAGGTTGATTTCGAAATGGAATTACGAACGCTGAATTGGCAAGAAATATTTTTTACAGAGGATATTGACATGAAAGTTGATATATTAGCTAATAATATTGAAACTGTTTTTGATCATCATGCTCCGCTTAGGAAAGTAAGATCAACTAAACCGAGGGGTCCTTGGTTGACTAATAATTTGAAGATTATGAAAAAACAACGAAACAAACTACTTGCCAAGTACAAATCAACAAAAAACTTGGATGATTGGGAAGCATACAAGCGAGCGAGAAATGATTTCACCGTGGCAGTTAAGACTGAAAAACAGAATTATTTGAATGAAATTCATAGAACTAAAAAGAATGGGAAAGATATCTGGAAAGCACTTGAATAGTTGAATATCCATTCTAAGAAATCTGATATATCATTACCACCTGAATTAAATGAAGCTGAAGCTACCAATTCCCATTTCATTAACTATGTCAATGCATTAGAGTGTCAAGTTTATTATGATCTTGTACAGTATTATAATACCCATAAACCTAGACCACTGCACAATTGAACCCTTTCGGGAGCATGACGTTCTGGAGGCTGTAGATAGTATCAAATACAGAAGATTCTGATGGAATAACCCTCCTATGATATAAATGTGCAGCCCCTTTTTATTGCCATTTATCGCTCACATATTCAATTGTTGCCTTCTTGAAGGATATTTTCCTATAACACTATAATCCAGCCAAATCTTGATTACTATGCTTCCATATTCAGAAGGGGATATGCGTCGAGAGCGCCCTAGGCTAGCACCTCATAGGCGCCCCTCTGGTGGCCATATATTTTGCAAAATAATTAGGTAGGCTAGGACACGTGTCAATCTCAACAGGTGGGCGTGAATGAAAAATGTGATGAGTTTGAAGAAAGCAAGAGGGATATGATAAGCATCTATAGTACTGCCGAGAGAATATCGTGGAAATTCAATCCCCCGACAGCTGCTTGGTGGGGCGGTTGGTGAGAGACTGATTAGAATAATCAAAGACCTTCTTCGAAAGGTTTTGGGGAAAGCTAGTCTCACTTATGAGGAATTATCCACTATTCTTTGCGATTGCGAATCAATATTGAACTCTAGACCCCTGACATATATGCATGAGGATAGCAAAGATCTCGTACCATTGACCGCTGCTATGTTTCTGAAAGAAATTCCTGAGTGTGGAGTACCAGAAAAAAAAGGAGATGAAGAACATTCTGAAAGTACCGAAACACCCCCGATAAAAACGAGATATGGAAGAGTAGTCAAGCCTGTTCGGAGACTTTCCATGTAGTATATTGAGTTGTTGAACTATCTTCAATCAACTCAAAGTGGGAGGATGTTGAAGATAGTGTGTTGTTTTGTTGTATTTTTGTTCACTTTGTATATAGGAAAAATAATGTTAATCAGTAATTGTCAATTTTGATAGAGGTCAAATTTGTATTGAACGTTTTTTAATATATCTGCAAGTTATTAGTACTATTCCCGTTTAATTCCATATTATATCCTTCATAAGACGTATTCAGACACCGGGTAGGTGATTCTCGAATATCTAACATTTGGCGACCGTGACAGGACCCCGACTATGGAAAAGGTGAAGAAGATACTTGCAGTGCAAAGAAGTTCATTTGACCATACTTTTGACGATGTTTTGAAATTGTTCAACGAAACAGACTTGCATAAGATTGAAATAGTCAGTAGAATCGAGATTTTGATTGATTTACACAAACAGGTTTTAGATTTTCTGTTGGAAGATGATGATGCTTTGCAAAAGGAGATCTCAAAAGACGACGATTATTCTGCAAAGTATTATAAGGTGAAACTTATGACTGATAATATCTCAAACAAAGATTTCATCGCAGATAATCTATCTCAGTGTTCTAGTAACTCCAAAAGAAAACTAAAGTTACCAAAGATAGAATTCAAAAAGTTTGGTGGTGAAATAAGAGACTGGTTTTCTTTTTGGAGCCAATTTGAGAGAGTTGACAGTGATGAACTCATTGCTCCAGAAGATAAGTTCCAATATTTGATTCATGCTACAATACCTAATTCGAGAGCTCGTCAGCTTCCCCAGTGCAGGAAATTACCCTAAGGTAATTGAAAGCTTCAAAAACAGATTTGGGAGAAAAGATCTTCTGGTAGAATTCTATGTGCGTGAATTGCTGAAGCTAGTACTTAATCATCTTTCAAACAAAAATAGACTAAGTTTTCTTTACGACAAAATGGAATGCCAGTTACGTGCTTTAGAGACACTCGGTGTGAACTCAGAAACTTGTGCGGCAATGTTATATCCTCTAGTGAAGTCTTGTCTTCCTGAAGATCTCATACGAGTGTGGCAGAGAAGCACCGGGTAGGTGATTCAGACACCGGGTAGGTGATTCTCGAATATCTAACAGATAGAATGTTGAAATTCGTTGTCTCTGTGCCTTTCCCTTCGTGAAACAGATGTGTAGTTAATTGTTAATATAGTAAAACTTGTTGCCAGGCAATAGACTTTTGCCAAATGGCAACAAGTTTGAGAAAGAAATCTGGAGAATTATTTTCTAAAAGTAATTTAATAAAATTGTATAACTTGATACAAGTATTTAGTGTTTACATACGTTTAATGTACATGTGATTGGAGTATTTACTATTTATATACATTACAGAGAGACAATAGGGAAATCATATGCTCAGCGTCAAAAAGAGTATTGAAAGAGACAAAAAAGTGTAAGAAACTTCGTTCCTGTCGGGGGTCCCCCAACCGCACACGAGTTTTTTGTAAAGAGATATTTTTTCTTTTAAAAACCTCCGTGCGTGCTTATTTGTAACTTCGCGCCCCTAGGCACGTGCCTAGTTTGCCTTATGGATAATCCGCCTTTGTCCATATTATTTATGCTATATTACAAAAATTGCAAAATTGTGGCATGCGAATTATTTTGAAATCAAATCGATATACCTCTATCATTTTTATGCAAACAACTTTGCAGTGGTTCTCTGTTACCGAACGTCTTCATTATCTTACAATAGTAATCATATTTAAAATATCAAACAACTTAGCTCCTTTATATTTTCAGAAGTATTTGGTTTATCAGCATGATGTTCATTCCTATGAAACTAGAAATCGAATGATTTTCATATTGTAAGAGTGAATAGAGTACAATAATTCATATTTTTTAGAGGTTTCAAGAATTCAACAAATTACCTGCATCCCTAAGAAATATTAGTCTACTAGTAAAATTCAAAAATAGCTTGAAAAATTTCATGAGAAATGTTTGAATATTATTCTTTTTTGGTTGTTTTTTCCTAATCTGGTTAATGTTACATCAAATTGAAAATGGATCAGTTAGTGGATTCATTAGTAGCCCCATGGCATAAATATTAATTTTTCAAATATCTATTTATGAAAAAAAATTTGAACAATTTAAAGTGAACAATGTGTGATATATAATTTTAATTTGTGAACTGTAAATTAGGTTTCTTTCCTATTTGAAATAAAGATATATCTATCGAAAGACTGATTTTCAATGAAATTTTAAGTTTTCTCAGAGAATGAACTATTTTATGGTTTACGGTATGAAGTATTAGATGATATGTTTCAGGCAACTGATGATAGCAATACATCATTACTGGTTACATTAGACTATAGTAAAGCTTTCGATACCCTGGGTCATAATCTATTATTGGCAACACTAAATTATTACTGTTTTTCTAAGGAAACCATAGGATTAATTGAAAGCTATTTCTCCAACCGATGTCAGTATGTTGTTCTAGAGGACACCAGTTCAGGTGCAATGACATTACCTCGAGGAGTTCCCCAGGGCTCAATACTAGGCCCACTACTCTTTTTTCCTTAGACTATGGATTTGAAAGAACTCTCGGGTGACTGTTATATACATCAATTTGCTGATGAAACTCAAGTGTATGCAAGTTTCAACAAAGATAATGCTGATATGGCCATTACAAAAATCAATGATACCCTGATAAAATATTGAAATACTCCAATAAACATGGTGGGATTTAATTTCAATCCCACTAAATTACAAATGATATGTTTTGGTAATATTGATTATGTATGCTACTGATGAAGTGGTAATTAATGGTGTGAGTATTGAGCTCTGTATATCAATAAAAAATTTGGGACTATTCATTGATGATGATTTACGGCGGTTCAAAACGCATATTAAACAGAAAAGCTATGTGCCATTAAGAAATCTTCACCGCAACAGGACAATACTAAACAAGGAATTGAAGAAACAGTTATGTGAAACACTAGTTTTGAGCCACTTGAATTATGGCTATTTGATTTATGGACCATGTCTTGATATTCAAACTTCTAATAGAATTCAAAGAATTCAGAACTCATGTATTCGTTTCATCTGTTCACTAAAGGTACCATTACACGGCATGTGAAGTGACGCGCCTGGCGTGTGAACTGACACGACACAAGTCCTGAGAATGGTGCGACGTGACAAGTTTCGCACGGAGCCATCGGCATGGCACTCCACATGCCAGGCGAGTCACTCCACATGCCATGTAATTGGTACCTTAAGATCACGAAACCACATAACTCCATTCAGAGCTGAACTAGGGTGGCTTGATATGCAACACAGAAGAAAACTTCACCTTGCATGTTTTATTCATAAAGTTTTAGAAAAAGGAACTCCCTCGTATATTAGAAAAAAAATGTCATATAGGTTGGTTGTGCATGATGTAAACACCAGAAGTAGAAACCTACTTGTAATACCCAGGCATAAAACTGCTGCATTCAAAAGGAAATTTTCTCATTCTGTAGTAAAAATATTTAACTCCTTACCAACACCTATCAAGAACAATTAATCTTATGGATTTAAAAGAGTCTATAAGGAATACCTTCTAGTTCTCTAACATTTTTTTATATGTTGTAATAATAGGTATATACATATTAATGTTCTCCCTTTATGCATTCTATGAACTATTTACATTTTAGTTGTTTGAACCTACCTGTTAGTCTCGTGACTGTTTAATTATATTATATATATATATATATATATATAGGAATTTTTCTGTATGAAATAATTAATTTGTAACTGGTACTGTTAAGTTGAGCAATCTAACTGGATAATTAAAATAAAGACATTTTATTATTATTATTATTGATTAGAATATTCGTTAAATAGTGATATTATAGTTTCTTTTGAAGTAAGTTGGTTATTGATGATCTATGTAATTGAAATCTAGATTGTTTTTTCTATACCTATATAAAATGGATATTTTGTAAAATAGTTTTCATATATTGGGTATTTATTTTTGAAAAGGGTGTTAATGGGAGATTGTGTATCTAGATTGAATATACTTTTAATGATTCTCTTTTAAAAAGTTCCCAGAGTTTTTAGTTTGGTTGAGTGGACTTCTCCCCAACCTAGGATACCATGTACACGTGATAGGTGTGATTGTACAAGAGCCAATACATTGAAACAAGTTCTTTAACATTCACTACGTTTGAGTTTTGTGAATAGGCAGGAGATGGATCACAGTTTATGAAAATTCCCAGATATTTTGTTTTTTCTGTTTTTGTAAATTACCATTGTTTATGTTTTCGGAAAGAATACTTATACGTTTGCTTTTTAGAAGTCCTGTTTTATTGTTTGCATATGGTAGGTATACGGTTTTCTTCATGTTAATAAATTGTCATCTAATTCTATTATTTCCCAGGGTGTCCTATGAATAGTACTATGAGGCAATGTGCTTAATCTGATGGAAAGCTATATATCTAACAGACAACAATACATCAAAATAAAAAACTATATAAGTGACGCTTTCAAGGTTAAGTTCGGAGTCCCACAAGGTACCGTACTGGGGCCTATACTATTTACTGTCTATATAAATAATCTATTTAAATTGACTAGTCGTGGAAAAATAATTAGTTTCGCAGACGATACAGCCATTTTATACCAAGCAATAGCTGGAAAGAACTCAAAAACCTAGCTGAAAATGACATGAAAACTATTAAATATTGGATGGATTATAATTTATTGACAATTAACTTCGAAAAAACTAAATATATCACATTTACATGTATAAATAGGAACTTACCAGACTATGAAACCCTAAAACTTTATCAGAATTATGTGATTAAAAAAACAGATCATATGAAATACTTGGGCATAGATAAATGTCTCAGATGGGATAAACATATCGAAAACATAAGTGGAAATCTCAGATGATTAATCTATAAATTTAAACTTCTAAGAACCATACTAGACACTATCAAACTCAAAATAGTCTATCATGCATTAGTAGGTTCCTGACTGAATTATGGTATCATAGGGTGGGGTGGAGCAATGAACACAAACCTAAAAAAAAATTAGTGTAATACAAAAAAAAATATGAAAACTCATACCTACCCGTCAGATAACCTCTACACAGAAGCACATATCTTCAACATAAAGCAATTGTTTTATCGTTCAATTGTGGTATATCAATTCAAAAATAAATCAGATCTCCAATCTCTAACACATCAATATAATACTAGGAAACATCGCACCTGCTACAAAACTCCATTTTCAACAGAAACAGTTGGCCAGGCAACTTCACTTATCTAGCACCAAGAATGTATCAAATTATATCCAAAGACAAAACAAAACTCCTTAGCCTACGCTAATTCAAGAAAAAGGTGAATGAGTTTATTGAAAATTACCCGAGAAATGAACTCTTCAAAATAATAGACATGCGAAAATAATAGTTTTCCTGATATTGTATCGTATTGCATTATTTTTCATTACAGACATTACATACAAAGCTTAAGGTAGTACCGCCACGAGACAGTTGAATTAGGAAATTATAAAAATTTGGCATACGTATTGTTTAACATGTGAACAACACCTCTATAAAATTTTAACAAGTTTCACCATCCCGAACCCGAGATATATATAATTGAAGTTGACTCAATTAACACGTAACATATGGACCATGCATAGGCAAACAGCACATTATTAATTCTACCGTTAGTACTAAAATTAAGAAGTTTATGAAAAACGAGGAGGATCTAGAGCAGGATATCACAGATATTGTGAAAAAAATCTAGTTTGACAGATATAATCAAAACTACTCTCGTTATTCAAAATAGTCCACGGGGAAGCGCACAGCCTAAAGGGGGGGGGGGGTCGTAGAGAAATGCGGATTGTGCCAGGGGACTTTTTAAAGAAATACAAGGGACCATTTAAGGGTCTGAACGCGAAAAAAAAACTTCTCCTAGTTGACCCCATCGATTTTAACGATACCCCCCTTCCCCCCCCCCCCCAAAAAAAAGTTCAAAAAGAGTACTACAAAAAAGTCCATTGAAGTTTTATCAAAAAAGATAATTTTTTCCCATGACGTATGATTTCTAGTGAGGGGGGAAGGGGGGGTCTGAAAATTGTTTTTTGCTGCGCTTTTCGGGCACATTAATTTTTTGAGTCGCCGACTTTCTATAACGAAGAAATTTTCTAGAGTCGAACCTTATTTTTGTACCTTATATCCAAGCACATGTACTCAGAATTTTTTGTCGCGGGGGATGTCCAGGTCCAGGCAAATGATTAAAGTATCGCATGAACGGATACGTAAAAAAATGGTATATTACTCAAAGTATCAGAATGTGGTGAGGGGGGGGGGGGAAGGACCCAAGTAAATCTCCACGAAAACAATATATATTTAATTTACTTTATTTCCAAAGTGTATGCATTTCGGAAGTTTATACTTCCATCATCAGTACGAATTCAAAGAGTTCAACACATGGTCACTCTAAATAAAACAAATGGACTAAGGACAAATTTCGGCATCTACACTTTACATATATATTATTATATATTATCTTTTACTTTGTGTATAATAATGAAAAGGGGAAATCTAAAGCCATCGTATTTATACGAGTCTGTCACTATGCCTCGTATGAATACGATGGCTTTTGTTGTCACTTCTTCATTCTCATTGTTATTCACAAATTAAGAGATCATATGATAATAACACATATGTAAAGTGTAGATGGCGAAATTTGCCCTTTGTCCATTTGTTTGTTATTTTATTTATGGTGACTATTTGTTAAACTCCTTGTATTCGTGCTAATAATAAACTTCCGAAATTCATACACTTTGAGTTCCTCCCCATTTGGATACGTAAAAGTTTCTCGGAAATAAAAAACAAATACATTTTCTCAAGTTATTTCACAAATTCGCACAGTGGATTATTTGAGGCAAAAACCTGGTCAAAAAAGTAAAAGTTAAAAATTGCACAACAATTGTTAAAAGTGCATTTTATCATTACTGACTAAGTGGTGCGTGGATCACATCATTTCCAGGAGCAAGTAAAGAACAGGTTTCTTTGAGAGTGGACGTTCTATTTGATTACGTTTCAGCAATTTATTTTTACTGGCACATTACAGGTTTTTCGTTTTTCAACATCTGAAGATGGAAAAGGGAATAAGTTGACTATCTTTGTACGAAGTGATTAAGGAGTCAGCTGAAAAAATATTTACCATTACAAAGTAAGTCAACAGCAATGGTTTTATTTTCAAAACACATGAAAAATCTTGTTGGCCAGGGTTTTGTCACAAATACTCTTCTGTGCGCCGCTGCGATGACCGGTGAGATGCCAAAAGGCGTTTTTGGCGCTGTATTTAAGGATTTTGTGTGGTATCTAATCCCTATAACATTATCGGGGGGTCTGGACCTCCCCCTGGGGTACGCCCTTGCTTATATCTATACACTTTTATCCATCCATTTTTTATATACATTGTTGTATACAAACCCTTTAAAAAACAAAATAAAATATAAGAAAAAAAATTATCTTGCATGTACCAACATTATATAGTTACGTTTATTATTGTAAATAGCATTTCAACAAATTAAATAAGCAAATAACTTGGAAAACCATTGTAAATTAAAATGAATAAATAAAGCTTAACAACTCACATTCAGGCAAACTGCCTTAGTGAGTTTTGCGGTTTATTGAAGCTATGTTACTAAAATTGTATTAATTTCAAAAAACTCTACTTTTCAATAAACTATATATTATTATTATCTGGGTACGAAATCACTTTGCCCATGCAGTTGAGAGTTGGCATACTGTCGTTGTAGGTCAAATATAGTATCGGTCCAAGAACAATGCCCTGCAGTACCCCATATTTGATAGCTCGACTTGTGCTTTTAACATTTTCTATTTTGACTCTGACACCTATTTTCCAGATAGCTCTCAAAAAGTTTTTCAGGCACACCTCTTATAACTATTTTTTTATTTTTTTTTCCCGAAGTAATGTATGACTGACCGTATCAAAGGCCTAGGATGAAAGCTAATTTCAATTATCAGGTTTATTAAGCTATTTCAAGTTGAATTTTTCAAAACTTCAAGTTGAATTATCGTATACGGATAGTACAGGACGCCTGGTGTATTAGCCCCTGGTTCGTATATCCTAAACCAAATGCCTTGAAAATGCCCAGAAATGAACACCATAATAATTTAAAATTATTTTTCAAGATAATTTTTGTCCTTTTTTTTTATTGAATTCAGATTATCAAATGCAGTTGCAGTTAAACCAATTAAAAAAATAGATTGTTTCTCAAATCGCAGAAAATGAGATCAAGTAGTGGGCCTCAGAGGGGAGCAATAAAATATCAAGAGCATTCATTTTAGTAGGTGAAATAAAATCCGAAATAGTTCAGAGGTAGATGTTTGGATGAATTTCGTATCTAATATACCACACAATGATCTGGTTGATGAAATATTTCTGTTGGTTCAAACATTTGTTTTCAGATCATTTGCTTTTATGTAAAGGCAACAAAAATGAGCTTTCATATTCTTTGCTAAAAAACAAATTGAAAGTAAAAAAGTAAATAACATTAATACAATTTCTTAATTGAACTTTAAAGGTACCTTAATATAAAAATGCTTCTATAGGAGTAAAATAATAGACCTTCTATTATGCTAAAATCTTTTTTTTGGGATAACAGATCGATCCTCTACCACAAAAACACTACTATTAAAATAAATATGCTCTTTTCAGAGCACATGCCTTTACATATTGTAAGTTGCTTCTGTTAGATCTACTAATGGATTTCTTTTTATCATAGTCATTCTCAAACATTTCAATATAGAAAGGGTCTTTTACTAAATAGATGGTTATCCTTATTGTTTCAGAGTGCGGCTACAAGATCGGCCTAGTTTTTAATATTGAGAATGAATATAAAACAGTGGCTGAAGCTAACCAAATTGACACTATAATTTTCAGAAATCATAATACATTTCTTAAAAATGTACAAGCCCCTAGACTATAGCTTCAATTCTGCCATCCATTGATCAATCAAGTTGCATTGACAACCGTTTGGTTGCCATTGGAGAAATAAACAGTTGTTTGTTTTACATTTTATTTTTCAATAACTGTTTTTTTGAAACATTCAAAATGTCATCTCCTTCAACACCAGTGCCAGTCCTTAATGAGACTGAAGGAGATAACAAAGATTCTCTTTTTTCTTCGGAATCATCAGAAGGTGAGTCCTCTTTCCAATTATTTAAAACTGAAATTTGAATTGCATTAATTAGTACGGTGCCATTTACCTAGAAGACATTTGTGACTCACCTTGCTTGAATGTTATGTGCGATTTAAAAGCTCAGGGAGTCATATGGAAGAAATTCCCTTCATTAAAATGCATTCTATGCTACCGTTCTTGCTCTTGCTGAATTCTCCTATTAAAAAAAACATTCGGTATATGTGAACAACATAAAGAATTGTTTATAGAAATAAAATCAGTTGGAAGTGATAATTTTCATCAGTTTTTGAGAAATAAAATATAGAACTGATTCAAATTGTGAACTGTAACCATGGAAACACATCAATTTTTGTTTTCACTTTTTCAGAGCTGTACAGGGTTGTATGCAAATGATGCCAGTTCAGCTGGAACATTTTTAAATATTATTTTCGGTATTAGCCGAATGACAGACTCCTTATTTCCAATAGACCTTTTTCATTCAGTTGACAAATGAGTAACGTCTTTACATTCGAAGAGTCAATGACAGGACAACACATAATTTTTTTGTCTTCAGAAACGAAAACGTTTTCGACTATTCCTAAGAAAATTCTAGTAATTGAGGAGCATTTTATAGGTTATAGGTATCATTACTAACATGTTTACCTTTCCAGAACCATCGATGGTGACGCCGGAAATATTTTTTAAATTCACATGTATAATAATTTACAAGTTTTTTTCTCTTAAATAATAATCTACAAGTTTGAAATTCGAACTTATGGAAAGCTCTTCAGTAGAATATTTCAAATTTAAAAGATATGGAAAGAGTTGAAATTTACTATTCAAATGTGTTTCAAGTTGCTTTTTATTGATTAGTTTTGTGATTGCCTCTGAAGTCGTCCATTGTGCGAAATTTCAGTATGGCTTTGAAAATTATTCTAGTGAGTGCTCAGGTGTTCCAAACTCCATCATGAATGGTGGAAAGTTCCTAATTTAAGAATCTGGTGGGGTTCAAAAACGAAAATGTAATCGACATTTTCTTTATTGATTGAATTAACTGTGATTTCCACATGAGTTTTAATCCAATTTACATATTATAATGGAGGATGAGTAGAAAACCAAATATTTTTTTGAATCTTTAATCATTACCAAAGCCTCTTTATAATGATTATAAAGCTCGACGTATTTCTTTGAGAATATGAAATAGACCACAAACAATATAAAATTAATTTTTTTTTCATTACATTAATTTAATGATATATGAGACTACAATAGTTCCTAACCCAATTGCCAGTACAAACAAAAATGTATATTGGGGTATTGCTATGTCACAAAAGATATATAATAGAATTTGTTTGATTTTTATTTAAATATACGTTTTTATAACTAATTCCAACACTGATGGAATAACATATATAGATATTTCAGCAACCCTGAATGTATACATGAAGCAAACCTTCTGAAGGCACTCAAAAAAGGGATTTATGATAAATTTCTAGTGGAAGGCAATAACCAATAACAATGAAATTTTGGATAATTCTATGGTTCATTTCATTCTGATCTGATGAAAATATTGAACAAAAAACCTGAGGGATTGAGTGTTGATAAAGGTTTATTTCTTATGGGGGAACAACCATTCTTGAGATATATAACCTTCCACAATGTGTGAAAAGTAAAATTCCCAAATAATCTATGCAGGTGGAAGAGCAAAAAAATGGTTTGTCACAAAAAGTAAAATTTCTGTGCTTTTAAATAGATTGTGAAAAATATTTACAACAGAAGATTAACTTTCAGAAATCTAGGTACTGTTCTTAAGAATCATCAACATATATGAAAAATGTAAAGAAAAATATTACATATTTTTGGAATTTTCATTCAGAAAGAAATGAACATCATTTACTAGAAAGGCTTATCCATGAAATCATTGAAAATTTACTTTCTCTGCTAGGAGAGCTTTGATTTGGACGAAGTAGGTTATGTTCGCTCAGAAACAAACATTTTGTAATTTGTGGGATACTTGATTTATCGAATGATTTCATCCAGTAAACAACGTGAGTGCGGCTTCCGTTTCATTCTTCTGGTATTGTGCTTCAAAGTTTTGGTTTGTCATTTTTCTTACTGCAGTTCATCCTCCATATACTTCACGTGGGAACTCCTGTCCTGTATTGTATGAACC
This sequence comes from Gonioctena quinquepunctata, assembly GCA_018342105.1. Lineage (NCBI taxonomy): Eukaryota > Metazoa > Arthropoda > Insecta > Coleoptera > Chrysomelidae > Gonioctena > Gonioctena quinquepunctata. Next base: position 846,757 of record JAFIRS010000222.1, on the reverse strand, counting down.
TCTGAAATCAAAAAGGTGTGTCAGAACTAAACCTAATCAAAATATCTATATTTTGTCAGATTAAATGATAATTTTCATGGTGGAGTCTTGAAATTTCAGCACCCATCAAATAACCCACGCTAAGGTATTTTATTTTTCAACAGTTGACTTTTGCTATTTGCTATATATGTTGGTAGAGTTGATAAAGAGGGGCTGCTAGGCTCATGACTTTCCTTGACAATAATAAAAGAGAACATTTTATTTATTGTTGATTCAGGTAATAAACATAATTCAGACTAGGGACAACACATACCACCTATACTTTTTTTCGGAACTAAATTGTAATCTAGGAACAGTGTCATAGCTCTGAAATAACATTTATATTGAAATAGAGTTATTCGGAAATACTTGGGTAGCTCTCCATCAAGGAATGATATTATCTTCACATCAGATTTATTTTAAAAATATATTTAAATGTTATTTGTTACATAAACAAATATTCAAATGAGTTTAGAGCAAATATTGCAAATACTGTTTTGTTATGAAAATTGGCTGACCACAAAAATTTGCTACACAGTTTAAAAGAAGACTAAAAAAGACTACGGGAGAAAAACTCTTAGATTCATTCATTCATATGGAATGGAAGTTTTTCGAAATTATGGTGAATGAGATGCATGCTACATTTTGGTGAATATGCGCATTCGCCATATCTATGAAATGTAAATAATTTTATTCTGATGATCTTGGTGAGAATACCAGGTCATAGCTATGAAATTATTGTATCATCGGTTCTTAATATGTGTGCAAAATTTCAATTAATTCAGTCATCTGAAAGTGGGTGAAAATTAATTTCAAAGATTCTATTATCTACATTCATACATACATACATACACATACCTACAGGTGAAGCTAATAAAGCGTGTATTAAAAAAAATTGTAGTTTTTTTGCACACGCTCCACAAATGCCATTTTAGGGGACTTGATTTAAAGTCGCCACTTAAGTGGAATGAAATTTGTTAAATAAGAAAACTTATAATTAGTATTCTAAAAAAGTTTTAGGAGACAGAATCATATAGATTATTTGAAATATTTTTTTGAAATACTTTATTCAGGAACAATAAACACTAATATTTCAAGTAGCTACATTTTTGCAAAGCTACCACCTTACACCACATATGGTATGGATGACAATTGAAAATGTATATCATAATGCAAGAGTTCTTTTGACACATATTTTGAAGGAGTAATTATGAAAATAAAAAAATATATTTATGCGCGCATGTGTCTGTCCGATCTTTGCAGAAATTTGCACCTAAACCAATGGAAATTTAGTGTATTGTTTTTCTCCATGAATTTTCCAGGTCCTCTGTTTTATTTTGTGACTTCAAAATTGAGAATAATATACTGGAAAAAGCTGATAAACATATATTTTTAAACTTCTGCAAATATTCCTCTCAAAATGTCTATAGACTGGTCTTCTAAAATTTTCAGAAAAATATGTCAACTCAATTTGCCGTAAAAAATTGGATGGAAAAACCCCTAAAAATATATTTTCTAAAAAATGTCTATTAGCATTTCTCAAAAATGCCTTAATATAGGAGTGAACAATATTTCACGATTAGTCAGAAAAAAATCTGTAAGCACAGTGAGAAAATATGTGTTGCGTTTCCGTTCAGTTTATTTGGAAAGCTAATACAAAAAAATGTATGCTACTCGTACACAAATGGCTTTAGCGGACATCATCTTCATATTCCAGACTCGTATCGATTCATTCGTTAAAGCCTAATGTGTTACATAATAGTTCAGGGAAATAAAATGGCCGCCGTAAAACATGAGGCTACAGTAGCGATTTTTTTTCCACGTGATAGGGGGGTTGAATCTGAGTATAACTCTGAGTTGGCGCGGCACAGGGGGGTGCGTTAGCGGCCATCTTGAAAAACGAGTTTTCTCAACGGTTTGTCGGACGCGCAAAATACAAGAGATTTTTTTTTTTTAATATTGAATGTTCGTTGTGTCGCATGCATTTTCTGCGAAAATTCAAAAACAATTGATTCTACGTGAAAAATACTTATTTTAAAAGTTTTATAGAATTGTTTACAAATTTTGTTCTAAACTTTTTTCCTATCTACAATAGTTTTGGCACAGTAGAAAGCCAAACGAAATTCTTCACATATAATGATGACAGATGCACAGAACAGGTAAATTGACTGGATTGTGTAGAGGTATTAGATGCAATTAGCACCAGGCCCATCAAAAATAAGAAGAATAAAATAAATAATGTGAATTACTAATGTATTTTAACTTATTACAATGTACATTATATGAGGAAATTAAAATAAATATGATCGATTATGTAAAGAAATATTCAAATAAAAAAAGCAATAACACTCATTATTCTTTAAAAAAATCATTACAAGATTTTCCAAATCATTCAGCCTTTCTTCGGGCTTTAACCCCCCCCCCCAGTCGTTCTTGAATCACTCCACAGTTCTCCCGAATTCACCTGACAATTATCCTTCATCCCTTTATTACCTTTGCCTATCGTCAACCCTCTCCTGACCCCCGTTCATCGATTTTTTATTCCTGCCAATGGCCCCTCATTTTTTACAACAAATTCTTTCGGAAATCATCTCTCTGCTCCTCGTTTACCTTGCCACTGTTCTTGTTCCTTGCCTCAGTCTCATTGTATGAAAATAATTTTCGTTTAGCTATCTACTGTGCGAAAACTATTGTAGAAAGAAAAAAAAATCATAACATAATTTGTAGAAAATTTTCCGCTCTACAACTTTTAAAATAACAATTTTTCACATAGGATTAATTGTTTTTGAGTTATTCGCAGAAAAAGCATGCGTTCCAACTTTGACTCAAAAACTTGCATAACTATGGATTTTACAGAAAAAAAAATTGAAGATAATGAATGATATGGTTGAAGTTGGTCCAAATCGATCCATTAGTTTCTAAATGGCGGATGTTGAAAGATTGACAAAAATATTTAATCTCTCATTTTCTTACCAATATCGGGAGTCGAAGTATGTTGACAGCTGACAGCGCCACCGTTCGTTGATATTTTTGAATTTCGGGGGAGAGTGTAGAGTGAATTCAGGTATTGGGACAGTACAATGGTAGGTAGAGAGGGGGAAAACATGAGTGGACATGATTGTCATCATGTTGCAGGCAGCAGTGTCATGTCATGACATGCAGTGGTTGAAACGCTACGTTTGTTAGGTTAATAAGTGGATATCTAGTGTAGTTTATTCAATTTTGTTTACTGTTACCTTGCAAAAATGCCCTGGGGTCTGGGCTAATTACTTTTCACTAGCTGAAGAAAGAAATTATGGCGAATGCTAGGAAATTCATGATATGTCTTGTGTGCCACTTTTACTGAATCATTTGGTACGCCTATGGAAGCTTTGCTTCGGACATCTTCGGGAGGAACTTTTCATTAATTCGGGAAAGGACAAACTTGCAAACATTAGGTTTGTTTTGGTTCGCAGTCAGAATGGTTCTGAATCGGTTCAAAGCAGTGGGACAGTCGTGGCATGGAAAACTTCGTGCGAGCCCACTTTGAATATACGAGTGTGCGACTGTTTTGAACGGTTCAGAATCGCTAGAACTGTGAAGCAAAACAAGCCTAATGCACTCTAGAGCTTGTCGTATAGTGTAGCCAGTATGGATTTCAGTGCAGTTTTTGTAAAAAAAAATAGATTAAAAAGAATTTGTAACGTCGTTGGTTGCTCGAATTCTGAGTATAAAAATCCTGAGCTGAGTTCTATACTGATAGTTTTTATCCTTTTCCGGGGCAATGGTGACAGAAAGAACAGAGAGAAAAGTGGATAGCCGCTGTTTGCAGGCAAGAGACTATTTATTAACAACATTAAATTGAAAAATATATTATAATTTTAAAATAATGATTGTTGGGTGGATTTTGTTCGAGAAAAGTGAGTAATCCAAAGTAGGCACAGAAATATTTGTAGGTTATATTACATTCTGTGTTTGAAATGTAGGTACAATAATCATAATTCCTCCGATCGCATATCGATAAGTATGTTCTTTGAGTGATATGATTATCATTATTATTAATTTCAAAGGAAATTTGCCTATTTTTCATTTGGAAAGTTTTTGTATCAAATCTTCGACGAAGTAGTTGAGTTTTGTGAAAATATATGGAATCGGAAAAGTTGATCTCATGAATGGCACACTTATTCGAGTAATTAATTTATTCTAGTCAACGCCATTGACTATGTAAATCTGCGAACCGAGTTGAATCTGATGTCAGTTACAACCAGTCGCAAGCAGAAAGATCTGAAATAGTAGAGGAGACTGTGGGAGGTCGACCTTCACCGATCTGATAACTCGATGAGACATATTTTTTATCAAATATAATTTATAAACAAATATGCCCATGATAACTTGCTTATCGAAAAGTGTTCATAGCTATTTTTAATTGAATTAATTTTAATCAATTTTCTTTCATCACCTTCACTCTTTTGATAACCGGATGAGTTTCACCTCAACACACAGAATATGCCTAGGTAGGCTTGCCTACTTATTTCTGTGCATGGCTACCTGGCAAGCAGATGTGAACAGGTAAGTCAATATAGGTAACTACACCGATCTGTTAACCAATCGAAATTGATATCATAGGTAAGATAATTTAATTACAAAACCAATCGTATAGGCTTGCCTGCAAAAAATCGTACATAACATATTATTGCCAAGCCAAGTTTTAGAATTTTAGCTATTTGATAGGTGCGAGAGAGAAAGTAGAGCGTCCGAGGCCCGTGTGATAGAACAGGGCACAACATAGCAGCTGCACACTACCTGACCGTTGAATGTATCCGAGTGCGCATGCTCGTGTACATGTGAGTGACAGTAACAGCATTTATTCACACTCGGCAGTAATTTTGAACTCTTTTATATGCTTTGTAATGAACGCTTTTAACTACATAAATGTATTAAATTTTATTTTTCTATATTGATGATTTTTTTAATTTATTATACTAAAATTTTAAAAGTAACACTTATTCTTTCCCGCTTTACAGCATTTATTTTTATTTTAAATAATAAACAAATTATTATTTATTTAATTTTAAATAAAAAATATAGATTTTTTCATCATCTTTAAATTTTATAATTTAGCTTTAAATGAAAAAAAAATTGTTGAATTTTTTTTTAAATTTATTAATATATTAAATTATTTATTTTTGATTATTTCATAGCTGTAAGTATATATAGTGTGAAATAATAAAAAATTATGATCGAAATTAGAGTTATAATAAATTAGAATTCAAAATTACTGTCGAGTGTAAATAAATGCTGTCACTGTCACTCACATGTATACGAGCATGCGCACTCGGATACACTCAACGGTCAGGTAGTGTGCAGCTGCTATGTTGTGTCCTGTCTTATCACACGGACCTCGGACGCTCTACTTTCTCTCTCGCACCTATAAAATAGCTAAAATTCTAAGACTTTATAGCTTGGCAATAATATTTTAGGTACGATTTTTTGCAGGCAAGCCTATACGATTGGTTTTGTAATTAAATTATCTTACCTATGATATCAATTTCGATTGGTTAACAGATCGGTGTAGTTACCTATATTGACTTACCTGTTCACATCTGCTTGCCAGGTAGCCATGCACAGAAATAAGTAGGCAAGCCTACCTAGGCATATTCTGAGTGTTAAAAACTATCAGTTGAGATGATACTCATTCGGTTATCAAAAGAGTGAAGGTGATGAAAGAAAATTGATTAAAATTAATTCAATTAAAAATAGCTATGAACACTTTTCGATAGGCAAGTTATCATAGGCATATTTGTTTATAAATTATATTTGATAAAAAATATGTCTCATCGAGTTATCAGATCGGTGAAGGTCGATCTCCCACCGGCTCTTAGACTAAAAATACTGTATGGCATCTTAAATTCGTTTATACCATGCCCCTAACTACTTAATAAAATCGGTATCCATGTCCCACCTAGGATCACTCGCTCAACTATTACTTTCAATATATCTTTTATCAGTACCAATTACGGCAACACACATTCAATTCGAGATCCTGTAGTCTAGCAAACCAGTATAACCATTTCCTTGATTTCTTTGATACTCGTAGTGCATTTATATCTCAATTGACAGATCTTATTGTGTAAATATTCATCTGTTTTTACCTAACTTAGTCAGAATTGTTTTTGTTGTTGTTGTTGTTTTTGTCTTAGTTAGTTAGTTAGTAGAGCTCATCCAGTATTGAAACGACCACTTTGGCCTTCCCCCACCTAACAACCAATTTTTATCCAAGATACCCGAACCATTGTCTAACTATAGCTATTAATAGAAATTCCATAGGCGTATCAAATTATTTGGTATAGGCGATTCACGAGACGTAGAGAACTTACACTCCTATAACTTTCCTAACACTCCTATTTCTTTTTCCGCTACTGAATAGTACTTACCACTGGGCATTTTGGCAAGGTAACAAGTAAACTATTGCAAAGTTGAATAAATAACTGCACTACCTATTTATTAATTAAACAAACTTAACCTTTCAAACGCTGCATGCCAAGACACTGGTGAAGATTCGCCATAGCACAGCAAATCGTGTCCAGTCGTGTTTTCCCCCTCTCTACCTACCAAACGGTCGTTTCAATACTGGATGAGCTCTATTAAGGATTTATATTTACTTTGTTCATCTGCATATGTAATTAACCAAATTGGGGATATCCCCGTTTATAAATAAATAATCTGAAGGTAATTATTCTGTGATCAGACATGGACGGTTAACTCGATACTCTCCAGTTTATCACTAGATCTTTTAGGCTCAGTGTACTTTCTTTAATATCTAATACTTCTTCCCTTACCCTTTTTACGAACATGGGAGTGTTTCCCATGTTATGTAAAATAAGGTTTCTTTCAAAAATAAATTCTAATGATTGCTCACTTCTCTCGTTGGTGTCCTTGCTGCCCCAAACAGTGTTATGTGCGTTGGGGTCACATCCTAGGAGTAGTGGCAGTTTCTTCCTCTGGCAGTACTCTACTAGTCTATGGACTTCTGGAGGCGGTACAGGCCCGTCTCCTGTCATATAGCATGAAGCTATTACTACTTCCTGGCGTTTATTCTTAAATCCGAGGTAGGCTCGGATAGGGACAAGATCTCTCGTCATGAATTCTGAAGGACAAAAGTAATTAGGGTTTTTCCTTCAATGCATGTTCTGGGTGTATTCTCACTAATGTGATATATTACTTTGGAGTCCTGACAGGTGAAGCCCCTTACCTGGTTTTTGTAGACCCAAGGTTCTTGGATTAGCACAATCCCTAATTGGTTTTTGGTAAACGTTCTAGAGATCACCGCCGAGGCTGCCTTGCGTGTTGAATATTCACCTGGGCAATGTCAATGCCCGCCATCTTACTGGTTCTCGGTGGGGGTGTTGTCCCCATAAGTAAGAGTTCCAAGATACATTGTTTAACACCTGCCCAATTATGAATTGGCGATCCATCACATTTAAACTAAAACTTGACTTATTTCATTTAAAAACTGTGAATATAAATTTTCCTGAAGAAATATGGGCAAATCACTCTGTTGTTTAAAACACCGCACCACACATTTGTCTTGAAAGAATATTGATCTCGTCACACACATACTTTGGGTTTTCTTGTGCCCACCACCTACAGTTTTGTGAATTGTCTACCCCATTTGAGGTAAAAGTTGGCTCGTCTGCCCATTAAATTTGACATGGAAACTTTGCATTTTCTTCTGTTGCAACCAAAAAGAGAAATCTAACTGTCAAAATGTTGATCTTTCAAAGTTTTTTTTAAATTTTGGTTTGAACGGCTTGAATTTATCATTGTGTAAAAAAATCTCATGGCTTCCCTTTTAGCAAATATATGTTATACTAGTTTGTCCATGCTCTATTACATCAAGCTACACTTAATTGAGTTCATCATAAACTCTTGAATTATAAGGTCTTTTAAAAGTATTTTGCACTGAACCCGTCGATGTGAACTTGAGATAATCTTGTTCACATATTAAAAATATCCGCAATATTTGTTCCTGCAAAGTCAGAATTTTTACTCTACTACTTGAAAAAAATTACTCTTCATGATTTCAACCTTGTTATTTCAATTTCCATTACATTCAATTCAGTTGTTTCCATAGCATACTTCTTAGCTCAATAGCACCTTGATGATTGATTTTTGAGTATTAGTTTGGAGAATAATTGAATTAGCAAGAATTTGATGGGCAAATTGATTTGAAATATTCAGAGTTATGTCACTTAACTGAAATGCCCTTTTGAATGCGATTAAAATCAATAAAGCGAGTTTTGCTGTGTGGAATGTTAAAATTAGAGCCACTTTGCATCAAGTATGACATAATTTTAGCATATTTTCATTGTTCTGATTATTGTTTATTTGAATATCCGATTAGAAACATGTTTAAGCAGAAAACAATCCTTTCAGTAGCTGAGTGTATTATGTCTCAAATGGTATTTTCAGATTTTATGAAATTTGAATTAACCGAAAAATTGTAAGGTTAAGAAAACCAAAAAATTTTCCAAATTAGTTCGAATTTGGTGGGTCGGTAGGAAACCTAAAAATAAACAACTTTTTCATATATTTTTCGAAATATTGAGAAATAACGTAACTTTTTCTAATTTTCTTGAAAAAAACATGTCAAATTTGACAGGTGCAGCCGATCAATTGAAAAAGTCGTAAACGCCATTTTGCATTATTTTCAAAGCAAAAACTGTTCATGAACGCTAAATTTGGGGAAACTGAATGACGAAAAAAAAATCCCATGTGATGCGGACTTAACAGTGACACTGTATATGCTAACTGCCATAATGAACATTTTTGATGTACTCGCTAACAAAGGACTGTTAAGTAACTCATTCGTTCCCCATTTCAGAGAAAGTAGATGTAACTCAAACATCCGAAGCAGTTGAAGAAGAAAAGCAAATCGAATATAGTGACGAAGAATTGAGTACTTTAATATCGTATGTCAAGGATTTGACAACACTCTATGAATTAACACCCTCCCATTGGACATCGAAATGCGAAACGGTGATCAATTATTGGTTCAATGACACCACCAAGCCGCTACTATGCATACACTTCGAAGGTGACACACTAGTTTGCGAAGTCGACGTACCGACGAGTCCTATAGATGTAAGTATTGTTAGGGATCTGTGGTTCGTAACTATTAAAATAGAATCAATTATTGTCCGTTTATTTACACCATAACACCCGGGACAATAATGTATTCTGACAATTAAATAAATAAATCACAGTTCACTGTTAAAATACCGCGCACGAGACTGTTGAACTTTACCTTGAATGAAAACTGCACTTGTTTCGTCGGTTAGGCTGTCTCTTATATAAAAGTCAATAGCGCCAGAAACTTCTCGGCGGTAGATTCTTACAAAACCATTGATCCTTCGCAAATCACACCATTACGTCATCTTACGTGGCACGGAACATCATGCAGTGGTATACTGTATTCGTTTTCATAACAATACATAGTATATCGTTTGGGGAAATGTTTGACCAACCTATTACCTACTATAAACTGACTAAATATAAAATTAAATTGATCACTGATAAGTTTTATTGCCTCCTCACTAATTAAATAACAATTTGCTGAACAGATACCTGCCAATATCTCAAAGATTTTATATAGCTTGTCAAGAATTGGAATGACGGTGAAAATCTCATTATTGTACCACCCCTTCGATGCGCACAAGACAATTGCCTTTGCACCCCTACAATTTATCATTTCCGTTTAGAAATCGGAGAGTGAACAAGTCATACATTCCCTCAATTGTTGAATAAAGAAATGGTGTTTGATAAAAAAATTCTCGGGAGAGATAATTTTATTCCAGGGGGGTAAAGGCTATTTGGTTGAGTTAATGAAAAAAAAAATGCTGTAATATAGTACCATAAGTAACTTATATTAGATTTCGAAACAAAACTAAACTTCTTTGGACAAACAAACTACAAATCAAACAACCATAAACGTCTATTATAAATAAAAAAAACAACACTAATGTTCTTTGCAAGAAAAAAGAAAAAATTTACTTTATTTACAAAATCAGATCTAAACGCCTCATTTTAATTTTGGCAAATATCTCTAGTATGTACAGCATATTTAAATCTATGTCCCTATGAATATGTAGCAATGCTAATGCCACACTAACTAACCTTTCTTGGCCCATTGTTGCCCAAGCCATGTTTTCAACCTTTTAAGGGTTCAAAAACTTATTTCTGAGCTAGCTACACTCACAGGCATGGCAGAGATTAAATATAGAACTAGGTTCATATTTGGATAAGTATCCTAGTTCTCAAACCTGTAAAGCAAATATTGCTGAACTAGGCCACATTTTCATCAGTGGCACTATGCCATTTTTTTGAACCAAAGCTCCAACTCGATATTTAAGAGAGACAAATTAAATTACCTACGGCGGCTAGCAATGCCGGGGATTGATCTTTTTTCTGCCTTTTTGTGACCGGGAGGGAGATGATTGTTGGTCTTATCGCCATTTTCTTTTATTTTTGCCGGAATTATTCAGCAACTTATATAGCATAGTCCTCTATTTTTCTCTCTCTGACGAAGAACCTATTTTCTGTCCTTTTTGCGTTAAACATTTTTGCTTAAAAAACATTACACTCAAAATCGACCATGAAATTTTACTCTCACAGCGTAGTTTCACTTCAAAAATACCAGCACCCATCTGAAATGATTGCAGGCGCAGATTCCACAAAGTAAAACTTTATTGTTGAACATGAAACCATATAACAATGTATAATGACGAATGAGGGTAATGAATAATCAGCTGTTATGTGGTCGATCATGAAAATATAGAGCGATAAAATTCTTCGGGAAGTTGTGGTTGTTTTTGCAGATCAGGAAACACGATAAAACAAAGACCTAATAATAGAGTAGAGTAATTTATTTGACCACTTTATATACAAAATACATTTATGGCAAGTCATATATACTATAGGTATTATGTCAAACACTTAAAATGAGCAACAACGTCTCTGGCATAACAAAATTTCTTGAAATGATCACAGTGTCACATGATTGGGAATAAAATAAAATATGAATATAAAAAAGTCAACAAACATGAGAACAGGCTTTATCACAGCTTTACAACATGAATCATTTTTCAAGAACTATGAATTGACCAGCTACAGCAGCATATTACTTCGATTGTGTAGAAACAGTGGTTGAGAAGATATCTCTTGATATTATTTTTGAAATTTCTGAATCCAAAGATTCAACTGAAGGATGGAGACAGTTGTATAAATTCAAATTTAGCGAGTTTTTTTGACTAACTGCTAACCTATGTCTTGTATTATTCAATAAACTTGCGGATCTTGTTGAATAATCATGATTGTGGGAGTGTTTCGGGAACATCTCAATATTCTTGTGAATCTCCAACAACACAACATAAATATATAATGTAGGAAGTGGTATGATTTTAAATTGAATAAAAAGAGGACGACAATGTTCCCTATATCCTACGTTTGCCATGATTCTCATGGCTTTTTTCTGACATCTGAAAATTGTGATTGAGTTTGTGGAATGCCCCCAAATCAAAACTCCATATGAAATAACTGAGTGGAATAGTGAATGATATGCTATTTTCAGTGTCATCAAACCTACAGCATTCCTCAACTGTCTAATAACAAATAAAACACTAGACAGTTTACACGAGTAGTCGCTTCAATATGGCTGGACCAACTAAGTCTAGCATCAATAAGAATACCTAGAAAATTAACACTGTCTCCTAGAGTAACACTGGGGTTTGAGGATATCACAATATTCTGGGTTTTTTCATCATTCAGTTTCAGTTTATATATTGTTTTGCTACAGTCTCATATTTCTTCCACTACGAGAACGTTTCCTTTAAATCTCCTGTGAATTGTAGGATCATTCACAATATTCGCTATTTATTCATAGCAGACTTATTTATGAAGTTTTTAGTATATCGTGTGTGCTTTTCCGGGGTTTTTGACGGACACTGTAGCAGCTTTAAACAAAGCTAGTTAATGACTACGAAGGTTGGTTTGTTACCTACATTTAGAATGTCTGAATTGTTTGTCATAACGAATTGTAAGTATTCATATCTTTTGTTGGCGTCTGGGCATCGGCAGAGGAGAACTGTTTACTATGATGAATTGCAAGTAATCACCTTCATTGGTGTCTATGTTCCCGCAGGTCAGATGCTCTGAAGGTCCTCACTGATGCACCAATTACAAGGGTTGGTTATGGTTTTTGGTCATCATAGGCTAGGTTTTACCTCCGTTATATTTTTAGAATAAACATCGTTGAATGGCAGTATGTACGTCCTTTTTCGGATCATTATGCTTGTTCTTGGGAGCTAGAAGATTCTGCTATCGATTTGTATCCCCGATCCGTTCCAGCCTAATTATTTTTTACTTATATACCAGGGTTCTTAAACTCCCATATAACCATGCAAAACTTATTAGTAATATGAGAAGGGCAAGGGTTATCAGTTTTTTTTCCACTTTTTTTGCCTTCTACGCGTAGATCTGTTTTTTTTTGTTCCATTGTCCGAGGGATGGAGACTAGTAACGTAGGTCTCCTTGGGCCATGACCACAAACAAGTCCTCCCAGACCCTAAGATCACTCCTAGATCCCTTAGATCCTCACATGATTCCTACGCTTAATATGATTCTGCAAAATTTCTCAATTCTCTGTTTCATGGAGTCGTTGTGTCCTTCCTGAACCTTTTTTGTCTCGGTCGGTAGATCTCTTGCTCTGAAGGAGCTCTCCTTGCAGTTCTTTGTAAGTTACGGTTTTTTGATTATCCACTTTACTGCAGCAATTTTTTACTGTCAGTTTGCGCTTTTATGCTCTTTACAGTTTTTTCTCCGGTCCCGCTCTTCCCCTTTCACTATCCTAGTCTGCTTGCGCCTCTGAGATGGTGATGTTGAAGGGTTATCTCGTTTTTTTTTTGTTGCTCTATATCCAACCTATCTGTAAAGGAGGGGCGATCATGTACAGATGCAGAGTGCTCTACATATGTGCAGGGCTAAGTAGTTTGAAGTACTCACTGATGACAGCAATTCAATATATGAATATGTCTATTCACACCATTTGCAATGCGATTGTAGATTGTAGGGGGGTCGATATGGCTCTTCAGCCTCTCAGTACCTCGACCTGTAAGGTCTTTTGTATATTAACCCCCATCTATTCAAGACCCGGGATTCCGAGACTCCTTGCGAGGGGCATCAGTTTCCTGGGAACTAAGTTCCTGATGTCTGAAGGCGTTCGAGGAACCGACATCAGAGTAATCTGATTGTTGGTAGCCAGTCTTAGGGAGAGTTTGCAGTCCCAAGACAGTCTAGACTCACAAGTGTGTGACTTTAGAGCTTTTAGTGCTGCTTGGCTGTCTGATATAGATCTTTGCCCCTCTGAGGCCTCTTTCAAGGCATTCTTGGGTGCAAATTCCTATAGCATGGGTTTCTGCTTAAAAATTGTCGGGGCTTTGTCTAGAGAAATCGAGATTCTAAAACTAGGACTCGTTAGTCCCTCTCCAGTCGTTTTGTCAATTTTGGATTCATGAGTATACCATATTGATGCATAATTCACTTCAAAGTTGTGACTAGCTGGTATAATATCTGACTTGTATTCTAGGAGATTATTTTCCAGAATCTTCAGATGTCCAATCAGATTTCCAGCCTTCAAGTTAGATGCCTGGTGCAGTCTGAAGGCACTTTTTGCCGCTTCTTCCATTACACACAAGTGCAATGTCGGAAGATTCATCATTACCTCTTTTGCTGCAGTAGGACACGTGAAGATTCCCAGACAGGCTAACCGCTGTACTTTCTGCAGCTTGATTTGTGCCGAGTGCTGTTGGGTTTTTGGCCACCATACTAATGATGCATAGGTTTGATAATCGTTTGATATAACCGGTATATCATTTTCGGCTTCAAACCCCATGTCTTGCCAAAAACTCTGCGGCACGTCCAGGTTGCCGCTGTAGCCTTGGAAATAATGTTATTAAAATGACTGTTCCATGTTAGTCTCTGGTCGATTATGACACCCAGGTATTTGACTTCATTGGAAAAAGTTAGCTGAGTTCCATTCAGGGTTAGAGCTTTCAGTTCGTACTTACGCTCTTTGTGAATAGAACCAGCACTGTTTTGCTAAGATTTACATTTGGTCTCTCTTTTGCGCACCAGCTTCTGATTAAATTCAGGGCTGTCTGCGATTGGATATTATCCTGACATGTTTGCCCCTAATAGCGACGACCAGGTGATCGGCGTAACCTTGAGTCGTAATTCCAGATTCATGTAGCTTCACTATCAGATTATCCACGGTCAGTTCTAAGTAGCTTTGTCAACAAAATTTTATATTTTATGACAATATAGCATTTCTGATTCTGACAGCAAAGGCTATAGAACCCCGCCTTGGGGACAACCTTTTTCAGCTGTCATTCTGACCGTTTCCTCTTCGAGAGCAGAATGATTCTGCTTTTCAGCATTGCATGTATCCATCTGATCACTGAGGTGTTTATATTCCTTTACTCTAGCGATCTGATGATGGAGTCATGTGAGGTGTTATCGAAAGAACCCTCTATATCTATGAATGCACATAGAGCCATTTGATTGGCCAAGTATGTCTTTTCAATGCATTCAACTAAGCATTGTAGAGCATTAATTGTTGATTTGCTGCTTGATAGGTGAACTGTTTTTTGTGAAGCGGTCTGTCCAAAAGGATTCCACTTCTTATATAACAGTCTATAATTTTCTCCATTGTTTCCAGCAGAAAGGAGGTGAGACTGATGGGGCGATAAGAGAATGGAACTATTAAAAAATTGTGCTCCTTTTTTAAAGCTGTTGTGTCACAGGAAAATGATCTCAAATTTGAATTTTACATATTTATTTATTTAGTTACTACATATTCATTAACAAAAATCGATATATAGTCAAACGGCTGTGAATGCCACCAACTCATCTAATTTTGTTTTTAATATAATTACGTTTTACCAAAATATCTTTGGCAGTCATTTAACTGAACTTCCAATTTTATCGGATTTTTAGTTCAGAATATTCTGAAGGAACATTATAATTTCCTTTCATCATTACAATGGTGTTAAACATGAATAATTCTATTAAAATGATTGGAAATCAATTATATAAAAAGGCTAGGCGTGATGAAATATTGCTTCTGGGGTATGCAGATTAACTTGAACAATACTTTTTCTAGGTGGACCTAATGTACTTTCTGAGAGAACCCAATCAGAGGTTCGAAGTAGATACGTTTCATGACACTGTGCTATTCGGTACTGTCGACGAAAATATCGAAGGAACATTGCTGGAAACTGTCAGAGATGTTTATGCCCCCCTGCTGCTGTCGAATCAAAACTGGCCGGACAGTATCCTTTAATGATTTTTTATTTCATTTTTTATGATAATTATGAACTAATATTAGGAAACCTTTTAGTCTATACTGCACAATGTTCCATCGCTTAACTACGATTTTTTTACAATGACAAATGGCAATAACTCGACTATATTTTATTGCATCATTGCATGTCATTTTAGAGAGCTTTTTGCCGATATATGGTTTGTGGTGTCTACTTTGTAAAATTTGCGATATTTGTTGAAAAAAAAATTAATTGAGTAGGCCGCTGTCGTCCATACAAATCTGAAAGGAATATGTTTACATTTCAAAAGAAACAATTCTAGTAATATTTACAAGAACAGGAAAGAAGATTAACAGGAAACAATGTAAACATTTTGAAGAAAGGCTACTTATAAATGCTCAAATAGTCGCCATCATGTTCCACAAATGCTGCTAATCTTCTAGTAAATGAGCCCCAAACTCTAGCAAGCATTGCTCCATCAGTTGAATAGGAGTATGGTCTGGGGATCGCGCAGGCCAAGGAATAGTACCTCCTCTGCCTATTCAATCAATCAATCAATCAAAATATGCTTTATTATCAAAGAATAATATCTTATTGAAAAGCGTGTATATATAAATGTAAATTAAGTTAATATCATTTGATAATTTATAAAAAAGCACTACCATATAAAATTGAATTGAATCAAAACAATCAGTCACATACTAAAATTTGCATGCATCTATGTATATATATATATATATATATATATATATATATATATATATATATAAATATATAAGTAAAGTAAAGAGTCATATACCCTTTTTTTTTAAACATCAATAAAGTTTCATAAAAAACATTTAAAATCCAAAAATTAAAAATTTAAAAATATAAAAAGTTCTAAAACTCAAGAATTCAAAAATTTAAAAATCCTCAAAATTCAAAATATGTAAAGTTTAAAAATATAACAAACAATAGAAGGTATATGATATCACAGTGTATAGTTTTGGTCTACTTATCCTTCTATTCTATCCCATAATATTCTTCCAAACTATAATAGGCTCTATCGGAGAGAACTCTTTTTACTGCTTTTCTGAAGCTGGCGTTGGACGGTATATCTTTTATATTATTTGGAAGGTGATTGTACATTTTGCAGCCGTTATATATAATTGAATCCTTTTCAACGATTAGGAAAGGATTGATCTAAAAATTATTGCACTATCCTATGGTAATTCACTGCAGCTCCATCATATTGCAACCACATGGTTCTTCTGGTATTCATATCCACTTCTTCTTACATTCTGGGAAGATGTTCGCGAAGAAAATGTGAACACCTTTCACCGTTTAGCACATTGTCGAAAAAGTAGTGTCCAATAATGTGATTTCCAATCATTCCTCCCCAAACAATAAGCGACCATCGTGGTGATTAACAGTCCTCAACCATTGTAGATTTTCAATTGCATAATATTGCATATTTTGTCTGTTGACCGACCCATTGTTCTAAAACATTGCTTCATCAGAAAAAAAATTGTTTGAAGTATTATAATCATCAATAATGCCATTCATTTGAATACAAAATGCAATTCTATTTATAAAATCATTACCATAACAATTCTTGCTGAAGGTTCAAATGATAAGGATGGAACTATGTTTCAATATTATTCTGTTCACACTACTTTGCGAAATATCCGTTTCCGTTGCTATTTCCCTAGTTCTTGAGTGAGTATTTTCCTGTAGCATCAATAAAAACTTGCAACTCATTTTCTTCATTGATCCGACCACCAACAATTTCCTTTTTGGTATAAGACACACTACCAGTGAGTTCAAATCGATCTCTTAGCTTTCGAAATGAAGACACCCGTGGTGTTCTTCCTTCTGGATATTTTTGATGATAGATTCTGCTTGCTAATATATTTCTTCGTCGATACAGTAGACCATATTAATTAATTCTTCGCCAGGAAAATTCATTAATAACAATTAGACATGTACAATTATTGAAAGTACACGGATGTGACAGCGGCCTACTCAATTCTTTTTTTTTGGGAAAAAAAATTAAAATTTCTTATTTTGCAACAAATCTCGCAAACTTTACAAAGTAGACCCCACAAACCCTATATCAACATAAAGCTCTTGAAAAATGCCATACAATATAGGGTGTTGCATTTGGAAAAGTCGAGTTATTGCCATTTGTAATTTGTCATTTTCAAAAAATTGTAGTAGACGGTGGAACATCGACTCCGAGTTCGCCTGCATCCCAAACGAGTTTGCCTGCATCCCAAAACATGCGCTAAAGCCTAAGCAATCCACTTGAAAGTTGGTTATCTTGAATGTTGGTTAAGTTATCTTGAATGGTTCTGAACTTATGAATTTTTCTGTGGGTCTATGCAAGGCGCTATTTTGAAACATAAATTGACAAGTCAAAACTTGCAGATAAGTCTAAGAAACCCGGGTGCGTTATATCGACAATTCAGTGGCAAATCCAAAAATTTAATAAAAATGGGGGGTTGCCGTTTAAAAACACAGAACTCAATTGTGTTTCTTATTTTGGGACATCCTGTTTATAAATAGAAATATTTTTAGAGTATATATATATATATATATATATATATATATACAAAATTGTAAGTAGCATATTGTTTCGCACTTGAATATGTATTACTATTGGTTTTTTCATCTATTGTAGTCTCCCTGATGATGGAAATAAACATTTCCGAAAGCTTGAGTAAAGAGTTTACTTTTTCATTGCTGCTTACCCCAATATCCCTAGTTTTGTACCTAACTAGTCAGCAAATACTTCCCACACCTTATAACAGACATGGGGTTCTATCACAACATCAAGATAACCTATGGTGATGCAAAGGGGATGAATTTTAAATCTTGGTCTAAAACGAAGATGAAACTCGTTAAAGAGTATAATAGACAATGCTTCCTATTACAATGTAGAACATTAGGGATCATACCTAGCCATATTACAGCTTCGATAAGACCGATTGAAAACTTACTCCTTAGACAGGAAACACACTCCAATGTGAGGGAAAATAACTACAAGTTAGGAACAAAATTATTGAATATTGAGATTTTTTCAAATCACAACGTAATTAACAAACTTGAGTGTTCTCTAGTGACTTTAAAAAAGACATTGATCTCTCTCACAAATAAATTAACCTTTCAAAATTTTGCCAGCAAACAACAAATTTCGTACAATAAACTTTTTTATAAAGTTAAATTTAAAAATTTAACAAAAATAAAAATTTGAAAGACAATCAACTCAAAACCAAATTGAAAACCAAACCAAATTGGATAAAAAATATCTCGAGCATGCCCATCCCTGAGGACGTGTCTCAATTTTTAGCCTTAGGCCCTAAATTTAGTATTGAACCATCAATACCAAAAGATATATCGATAAAGAATATCTTATCTGATGTAGACTACATCACTACCACTATCACTGAACCTCGTGAAAGAAATATCACTACATCAAGAGCAACTAATATTATAACAAACCACTCCAACATTCTAACCATAACTCAAGTCTACGGACTCTTTTTTTCAAATACAAGAAATTCGTGGAAAGACAATCCTAAATTGATTCTCACACAATCAGACAAAGGCAATGTAACAGTCATAATGGATAAGGATCAATATCTCAACCTATCCACTACAGAACTACAGAAAGACCCTACCTTAGCAATTCAGAGAAAATGCAATGAATTAATTAAAGTAATGTATACAACAAACCAAATTGATGAAGTTATGATAAAGAAACTCACATGCTATAATGGTATTTCTCCATAATTCTATTCTCTACCCAAAATTCATAAACTCACCCTTTGTCAGACCTGTAGTGGCTTCTATAGGAGCCCCTACTGAAAGGATAGCCTATTTTTTGACAGAAATTTTAACTAACGCATACAACTTTGACAATGAATACTATATAAAAGACTCGTTTGAAGTCACTAATAAATTTAATAATTCAGCACTTCCAGACAATTATGTTCTGGCAAGTTTAGATGTCATCTCCCTTTTTAGTTAGTTTAGTTTTATTTGGATGCTTGTATTAGAGCAATACACAAAAATTGGGATCGTATTAGTAATTACTGTACCATTAAGTAAGATACATTTTTGGAATTGTTGACTTTTCTTTTTGAGAGAGAATATATGTTTATTGTACATAAGAAAAAATCTTGTTGACAAACACATAAATGAAAATTCACAGTATGCAAATGAACATAAGTCACTGTCAAAAATTGATAACCACGTCACAGGATAAAAACAAATATAAAAACAAATGGTGAGACTTAATTAAATACTTTCACAAAAACATTAAAAAGTTTGAACAAAATTAACAATATGAACAAATGTAAACATTAACTAAGTGTATCATCAAAGAATTCAATCAAGCTGTAGTAGGCCTTATCACTAAGTAAAGTTTTTAGTTTGTATCTAAAAACCTGGAGATTTCTCTCTTTCATATCACTTGGTATTTTATTATACATTTTCACTCCATTATATATCAGAGAATCTTTTACTAGGTTGGAAGTGGGTATGGGGAGCTTTAGGCTATTTTCGTTCTGGCGAGTATTTTAGGGATGTTGTTGATTTCATATTCCAATCTATTCTTATGAATTACAGACACTGTCTCCAATATGAAAATTGAGACAAGAGTTAGGATTTTTTTATCTTTAAAAAGAGGTTTACAAGAATCTCTCCATTTGGCTTTGCAAAGGTATCTAATTGCCCGTTTTTGAAGCACAAACACTGACTGGAAGAGTTGATTGTTACATACCCCCCAGAAAGATATGCCATAGTGTAAATGGGAGTCTATAAGTGCATAATAAACAGATTTGGCAGCAGTAGATCCTAATTCGTTTGATACTGTCCTCATAACATAACAACCAGAAGCCAGTTTTTTATTTAAATGAGTTATATGCTCTTCAAATTTCAGATTACTGTCCAAAAGTAATCCCAAAAATCTTGCTGAGTTCTTGTTTACCACGAGTTGGCTTCCTAAATGCACATTTGATATACAACATTTGAATGTAATAACACTTGTTTTTTTTGAATTCAGAGTGAGTAAATTAGAGTCGAACCAATTCTGGATTGTAACCATGTCGGAAGATATCATTTCGTTCAATTTACTTTTATCTTTATGGTGCCATAGTATGGTGGTGTCGTCAGCAAATAACGTGAACCTTCCGGAAATTGGTAACATGGTCAGATCATTTATATATAAAAGGAACAAAACAGGACCCAGCACCGAGCCTTGTGGTACTCCACTTTTAATTTCTGCAGTATTTGAAGATGTTGTTAGTCTCACATACTGCTTTCTATCAGAAAGATACTGAGTCGAACCATTTAAAAGTGTTTCCTCTGAATCCATACAATTGAAGTTTGACAGCAATACTGTGGTTGACACAATCAATGCTTTCGATAGGTCACAGAGCACTGCTCGACAGCTTCTTTATCATTGATATCTCTGTAAATCATTGACATAACTGAATGTATTGCGTCAGTTGTATTCTTCGATTTCTGAAAACCGTACTGCTGTGCACTCAGTATTCTGTTATGTATCAAAAATTCCATAACTCTTTTTTTCACCAGTTTTTCGATAATCTTCGTTAAGGTGGGTATTAATGAAATAGGCCTAAAATTGGCTGGATCTTCTCTTTATGGAGAGGGATAACAACCGAGGTTTTCAGGAATGAAGGAAAATAGCCTTGTGCAAAGGAACTATTTATGAGTTGGGCAAGAATACTGAGTACACTATCAGGGAGGTTAACAAAAATGTTTATAGAGATATCATCTAAACCAGCGGCATTTTTATTTTTTATAGTGGAAATAACTTCTTTCAGTTCATATAAGTTGGTGTCATAGAGTATGAGATTGTTATCAACTTGGATGTCTCTGATATAGTTTAAGGGATTTTGCATAGGAGATATTTTACTAGTTAGCTTTTCTGCTACTGTACAATAATAATTATTGATTATGTTAGGTTCTAGTGACGCTTTGGCGTTTGAGGTTTTTCCTTTCCCCTGAGCTCATTTACTATGGTCCAGCATTCTTTCACTTTGTTATTTGCATTCTCCATCCTACTATTGTAGAACCTATCTTTTGCTGCCCTGATAACTTGTCTATATATTTCCTGTAAGAGTTGTAGTGATTGTCAAAGTTGGAATTACTTACGAATTTTCTTATATAGTGAAGAGACCTCATGTTTTTGGAGGAGATTTTATGCCATTTGTGATCCAGGGTTTTAGTTTTTTTATTGATTTTTGTTTTGGAAATGCCTTCGAAGTTAATGACTAGGCCATTGTAAAATGATTCAAAGGGTTTTCTGAGTCCAACAATATCTCCCAGTCAGTGTTGACACAAAATCGATGGAACCTACTATAATTTTGGAACTGTAAAGACGGCCATAGCGGTGTTGTTTGTTGGTTATGTCTAGACTGAAAGTAGCTTTGCTGTATATGGCATCATGATCTGATAGATTAGATGGTATTTCTGAGCAGGTGATGCAATCCTGATTGAGATTTGTACAGAAATAATCAATTGTGGTTGACGAAAATTGTGATACTCTTGTAGGAGTGTCAACATGCATGACCAGATTGAAAGAATCTAGGAGATTAGTGAGCCTTTGAGTGTTGATAGAGAGTCTATCTTCAAAGTTTATATTGAGGTCACCAGTCAATACAATATTATAGTTTCCTGGGATCAGTGTCAAAATTTGTTCAAGCTTGTCTAAAAATATGATTGTATCGAAGTGGGCTCTATAGAGACATAATACTAATAGCTTGAGGTTTTGAGAATATTGCAGACATTTCGAATTGTTTTTCATCAAGAATTTCAGAAAATTTATCAGTACCAATGAGATCAAGATGTGACAAGGAATCGTGAATGAATATAGCCGTTCCACCATGTGAGAGTGTGTTCCTACAGTATTTCGATGCAATATTATAACCCGGTATATTAATAGGTTCATTCGGATTTAGCCAATGTTCAGAGACTGAAATAATCTTTGGGAACCCAAGAGATTCTAAGAAGATCAATAATTCGTTGATTTTGTTACTAATGGATTGGATGTTAAATGATAAAATGTGATTATGTTATTATCACTGACCGATTTTTTCCCCTAAAAAGAGGTGTTTGAAGGTGAGACGCTAGTGTGAGGATTCCTTGTGAATACTGAATGTCATCTTCTTCAGTTTGGTCTTCGATGTTTCTTCTACTTCTGCTTCTGATGGAACTGAAGATGTTGTAGTCCCAGCGGTTCCCTCATTTATTAAGAAGAAGTCTGGGAATACACCTCTATAGATTCGGTTATTTTTAACCTCAGGCTGTTCAGATTCGTAGTTTCCGATGTAGGTAGTCCTTTCACTGAGCTCAATAAAGCTTTTCCTAGGAAAAACTTGGCAGCATTCTCAGTCTGATGCCATCTCCATAGTAATTGCTTCTTCGAGTATGTTATTGCACTCCAGGAAAAGGCATTGGTTAGTATTCTGGCGGAAGTTTTTTGTTGATTAGGAGATTATTTTCATAAATAAATTGATTTATATTCCCATTTAATCTGTACGGTTCAGAGATGATAATGGTGTAAGTATTTTTAAGATTTGATCTAATGTTATCCAGTGAATTACTTGTGAGACGGTTTGGCCATATTAATACGACATCATCTTTGGTGAAATCTCTTGCAAGGTTGGTAGCCGTCACAACTAATTCAGCTCAGTGGCATGAGGTTTAACAAAGGATAATATGGAATATTCTTCCGTAAGTTTAGACATGGCTTCTGCCATGCCTTTACCATGAACCGTAGATACGATTAATATTTTTTTCCTTATGTAGGAGTGTGATGGTGTGTTAATAAATGCCAATTTCTTTCGCTCGGACACCTTTGTGGTGGATGAAGTTAATTCTCTGATGGGGTTTTCCTTTGAGCTTTGTAGGTGAGTCAATGTGTTCTTCAGACTGACAACTTCATTACTGTATGTATATTGTTCATTTCTAGTGTTCTAATTGTTCCTAGCATCTCTGCATTTACTTCTTGTAGGCTTCTAGGTCTCTAATATGCTTATGTATTTCATCTGTTTTTTGTTTTAATTCTTCTTCCAATGATCCATTTCTATTTTTCACGTCATTAATTCCTTTCTGTAGTTGAGAGATTAAAAGTTCATGTTCTCTCTGTTTATTTACATACAATATTTCAGTCTCATAGACTTCATCTTCAAAGTCCTGGGTTTTTTTTCTAGCACGAATATAAGCAGCTTCTCTTTCTTTAGTATCTTTCTCTAACTCGTCTATTCTCTTCATTAGCTCAGTTATTTTTTCATCCTTCTCATATTCTAATTTGTTTATAGTCTCATCTCTTTGAGATACGCCATTCTTCAATTTTTTAATGTCATTTACTAGTTTGTCTGCATCTTGTTTCCTCTCTGCATCCTTTAACTCACAATTTTGGGAGCAGTAAATTTTGAAGCTACCAAGTTCTTTATATTTCGTTTTACGGTCCAAACAGCTTGGATGAAAAATGTCACAACATGTAATACAAAAGAGGTTTCCAAAGTCTTTCTTGCAGCATTTGAATTTACGCTCCATTTGCGAATAATTGGTACGCCACTGGTGGGTAATTAACTTTAATTCCAAATCCAAAAAAAGCGATTTTGTATCCGCACTTTTTCCGAAGGTTCTTTCATATCACAGTTTTTGTGCCAAAGAAATGTTCACTTTTTAATCAGCAAGTGGTATGAGATTTTAAATAATCCAGATTTTTGAATGATGCACAATGATACCGATTTAAAGTAGAAATATTGTTGTAGAGCACACTATTCTGCACACAATGATATAAAGCACAAGAATTAAATTTGGGTTTTTACTGTGATAATCGAAGTTATTCACAGAGCAAGAAAATAAATTATCAATCTGAGACTTTTTCTACATATTTGATAATACATATTTTTCTTTCAATAATAATTTATAAACAAACCTTTGGTACCCCAATGGGAGCCTCAATTTCACCCATTTTAACATCGTACGTCATGGATGATTTGTTAGACAATGTTATTCCAGTTTTATCTTTCAATCTGAACTTCATAAAAAAATATGTTGATGATATTATATTAGCATTACCGAATGATGGTGTGGATGAGATTCTCGATACTTTCAATAGCTACGATCCTCATATCCAGTTCACAATTGAAACTGAGAACAGCTAAAATTCTGTACCATTTCTTGATACCAAGCTTATACGGACAACAGAAAACAAGCTGCTGGTAGATTGGTATAGGAAACCATGCAGCTCAGGAAGATACCTGAATTACCATTCATATCACAAACAGTCTATAAAACTGAACTTGGTAAAACAAATGAAATTAAAAGTACTAAAAATCTCAGGTCCTAAATTCCATAAACTGAATTTAAACATTATCTTTAACCTTTTCTTAGAAAATTCATATCCAAGAACTTTACTTAATAACATTCTATATAATACTTCGTCTCACCTAGAAGTACTAGCCTTAAACAGTAATAACTCGAACATTGTCTTAAACAACAATGAAACTAACAATACGCCTACTCAACCTTTTTTCACTTCATTACCATATATGAGAGATCACTCCTAAACTCTCCAGATTATTTCACAATCCTGAAAAATTTAAAATGTCATATAAAACAGTTCTAACAATCAGGTCAATGTATCCTAAAGTTAAAGATAAAACTCCATTACTTTCAATGTCAAATGTAATTTATAGTATTCCTTGTCATGGTTATAATAAACAATATATTGGTCAAACGCAAAGATCATTATCAAACAGAATAATTTCTCATAAAAGTGACTGCCGATTGCATCCTGAAAGATGTGCTTTGGCAGAACATGTGAATAAATTTGACCACCAGATGAATTACGATTCAGTAAAGTGCTAGCGACAGAGTCACATACATCTAAGAGAACATTCTTAGAAATGGCTTTCATTTCCCAAGAAAAGAATTGTATAAATAAAAAAACAGATATTAACCATTTGAGTGAGATCTACTCTTATTTATTGTCTTTAGATATCGATCAGAATTGACAACAATGTAATATAATATAAAAAAATATATAATATATATATAAAAATAAAAAACAACCATTTGAGCGAAATCTCTTATTTATTGCCCTTAGATATCAATCAAAATTGACAACAATGTAGTATAAAATAATAGTTCTTTTTAACATTACCGCCACCTGGTAACATCAGTTGGTACTAATCTAACAGTTGGCAACAATGTAACTATTTCCAAGTGACACCCGTCAGGTGTAGTTGGCTTAAATATAATTGCGATATTAATTCCTAACCTGTCAGTTTCACTTGTCACACCACATAGAGTACACATTTATGTTTATATAATTTTAAACAACGCTAATGTGGTTGTAGTAACTTTGAACTTCGTTTTATTCCTCGATCTACGTTTTTTTTTCCTTTTGTATCATGTTATGAATATGTTTAACATCATTGAAACCAACCTCAACAAAGTTGTAAGTAGCATATTGTTTCGAACTTGAATATGTATTACTATTGGTTTTTTCATCTATTGTAGTCTCCCTGATGATGGAAATAAACATTTCCGAAAGCTTGGATAAACCTTAAAGAGTTTGCTGCTTACCCCAATATCCCTAGTTTTGTACCTAACTAGTCAGCAAATACTTCCCACACATTTATATATATATGAAAAGCATCAAATTATAGATAGTGACAGAGAATAAGATTCCATTAAAATTCCACGATATTAGGTCTAAGCTTCGCCGCACAGATTATAGGTGTCACTATCTATAATTTGATGCTTTTCATATATATCATTAACCCTTTCACTGCTCTTGACGTATATATACGCTAGCCGCTTAACTGCTCTAGACGTATATATACGCATCGAAAATAAAAATTAGATAGGAAATCTGTATTTGGATACCCTAGCTGATAATGTCATTCATATCTCTAATCTGCAAAATTAGTCTAGTTAAATCTTCAAAATATACAATCTTGGGAAATTCTCCGAAGCAATAAAAAAATTGTAATACTTTATTAAAAAAAAATACAATCGCGTTTGTATACCTTTGACCAATTCTAATGGTACAATTTTTGTTTTGCAGAAATGCGTTGTTGCCAAGTTGGTTACTTCAGATTACTGAAAATCTGATATGGGGATGATTCGAAGTGATTACTATATAATCAATCAGGCAAATCGTGAATGATATTGAACTTTGCGGAAATATGCTGTTGCCAAGTTATGGACGCTAGAAATCATTTGGTAAAGTTTTATAGAAATTTTGTTTGGAGAATATCGAGATAACTCTTCTGCTCAATCAATTTTTTTGGTGTAATTTTCGTCTCCAGAAAATGCGTTGTTGCCAAGTTGGTCACTTCGGATTATTGGAAATCTGGTATGGGAATGGTTCAAAGTGGATACTATATCTATTAAATCAAGTGAATTTTGCAAAAAAATCGTCTTTGCAGAAATGCGCTGTTGCCGTGTAGGAGGTAATTTTATAATGCGTGGTTGCCAAGTTATCAAAGCTGAAAAATAAAAAAAGATGAAAATTTTATTTGAAGAACACGAACATAGATCTTCGTCTATTTTGATTTTGTTCTTTGTTCTCCGTGCATTAAACATAAACGGATGTATTGTTACGAATCCATACTACGCCCCTGAAAAATCAAACGCCACTGGCCAGGATTCCAAGAAAACACAGCGAGTCTAGAGCAGAAACGAATCGAGAACCAGCATTATGCCGCGCGAATATTCGAAATGTTCACGAATATTCCAGCAGCGAAACTTACTAGAGCTAGGAATTCAATATAAGGCCTCGACGAGCTGCGACATGTAGTACACAGTACAGATTTAAGTCAGTTCGGAGGGTAAAGACTAATATTAACTACTTCGAAGTGTTTACTTCCATTATTCCGGTCAATTCATTTAGGCAAAACTGCACATGATGACGTTTTTTTCTAATCTTGTGCGGATTTTCTACAGCCCAGACATGAATATTGTGGAAATTTACTACTTCATCGCGGCTAATAAATTTAGCCTAGTCAGTAAAAAGAATGCGGGATAAAAAATTCGGATTTCTTTCGCACTTCCCAAGTACCATCTAGTGAACTGCAAGCGTCTCGGGAAATCCCCTGGAAGCAATCCTTGAACACGTTGAACATGGTATGGATATAAACTCTTTTCACTAAACCGTGAAACACAAACGTCACACTTACAATAAATCAAATTGCTGTTACAATTTGAACGTCAAAAGTTTCAAAAGGGGAAACAAGGTAAAAAGTCATAGCCCACTAAGTATTTTAGTTTGTTACTTCAATATTCCCCTTTCATTTGCCAACCATTTTATCGAAAACTGTTAGCTGATTAAAAAAAAAATGCAAGAGACCAAAATTTCAGGTTTTTTCATGGCCAACTTAACTGTGATATTCAAATTTATTTTTGTTCTCGAAAATAGAAAATTTTGGCTATAAAAACTGTAGACAACCCTCATTCACCCCTTTGAATCAGTTACCTTATTTTTTAAGCAAGAAATGAATAGGGCGTCCAAAAAACCAAGAGCCTGTGAATTTTCCGAACATTTGATGCATAATTGTAGCGACAATTCAAAATTTACGATTTTTTTCGCGCAACTTGCGATGTCTGCAGCTTGGTGGGGGTTAAGATGTCTAGAAACCCTGGTGTATGCACTCAAATCTGAAAATGTGTGGGATCAAACGTGCGACAATATGGCCTGCTTGATTTCTTAGATGGCGACCTGATTCGAATGATTGTTGAGTAGATGTCAACACCAAAGAGCAACTCTCCTAAGAAATTTATTCGGACAATGTTCAGTCCGCTCCGAAATCGTCAAGATGTGGAAGAACTAGATTTCGCAATTCAGCCATTGTCTTCAATCATTTGGGCAGACAGCACCAGCGACAAACAGTTTAGTTTTCTTTACTTTATTACTACATCCACCTTCAATCGAAGCTTCGCTTTTCGCTCCTCGTGTCCGCCGTTACAACGAATCAGTATTTTCCCAAGATTTTAACCTAAAATCTTAGATTACGACGAAAATGGCCTAAAAAGACACTGTCGGCCTAGAATTTGATTCTTGTTTGCTCTTGGCGTTTGGCTTATTCAATTGTGGCGTTAGAAAATCGAGTATTCCGTTTTCATTTCGAATTATACATTTATTCAAAATGAAGTGCTTGGTTCCATCTTGCGAAACTGAAATGACATTTTATGTAAGTAAAATATAGTATATAATACCATTGTCTCTTTATATCAGTATAGAACTCTTGTCTATGCTTTAGACAATGATAGAACAATACAATTTAAATGATATTTGATTTCTGAAACACTTCAATTTTATTTTTTCAGGCTCACTCTTCCGAGGCACGATGAGAGGAAGAAATCAAAGATCAATTGAGTGACAAAAATTGTGTCTGCAGTGGGCACTTATGTAGGCAGGATGATATATATTGTGGTAAAGAATTAAATCACATTATTGAGACCTGAAGCTATCCCGAAACTGTTTACGAAAACCCTATTTACCGTAAATCCAAACAATTCAGAGGAGTTTCAGGTTAGTTGATTAAGAGAATAATGAAAAGCGAGTAGGGAACATATATATATATATATATATATATATATATATATATCGAGAATGAGAGAAATCTGTTACGAATCCAAAAAGACACACCATCCGTCTACAGCCTGTTTCATGGTTTCCCAATCATCAGGACGGCTTGTGGTCTCTTTCAAATTCGCATCAGATTTCTCGTTGGTTCATAGCCTTAGGCAATACAAACATGTAGATTGATCAGATTATTGATAGTGACATCTATAATCTGTGCGGTGAAGCTTGGACCTAACATCGTGGAATTTTAAAATCACGAGATTTCGTGCACTTTAACAGGTCACTAACAAATTGTTAGAAAGGCCTACCCACGATATCAATAGTCGTACTTCTCATGCGTTTAACGCAAACATCGATATCGAGAATGATAACAATTTGTTAGTGACCTGTTAAAGTGCACGAAATCTCGTGATTTTAAAATTCCACGATGTTAGGTCCAAGCTTCACCGCACAGATTATAGATGTCACTATCAATAATCTGATGCAATTCACATGTTTGTATTGGCTAAGGCTATGAACCAACGAGAAATCTGATGCGAATTTGAAAGAGACCACAAGCCTCTGATTATTGGGAAGCCATGAACCAGGCGTGTAGACGGATGGTGTGTCTTTTTGGATTCTTAACAGATTCGTCCTATTCTCGATATCGATGTTTGCGTTAAACGCATGAGAAGTACGACTATTGATATCGTGGGTAGGCCTTTCTAACAATTTGCTAGTGACCTGTTAAAGTGCACGAAATCTCGTGATTTTAAAATTCCACGATGTTAGGTCCAAGCTTCACCGCACAGATTATAGATGTCACTATCAATAATCTGATGCAATTCACATGTTTGTATTGGCCTAAGGCTATGAACCAACGAGAAATCTGATGCGAATTTGAAAGAGACCACAAGCCGTCCTGATGATTGGGAAACCATGAAACAGGCTGTAGACGGATGGTGTGTCTTTTTGGATTCGTAACAGATTTCTCTCATTCTCGATATCGATGTTTGCGTTAAACGCATGAGAAGTACGACTATTGATATCGTGGGTAGGCCTTTCTAACAATTTGTTAGTGACCTGTTAAAGTGCACGAAATCTCGTGATTTTAAAATTCCACGATGTTAGGTCCAAGCTTCACCGCACAGATTATAGATGTCACTATCAATAATCTGATGCAATTCACATGTATATATATATATATATATAAACATTTTGAGTAGGTTATTTATTCATTTTTGAGAAAAATTATTCATCTTATGGAAATAAATTACTTATAGTTGGCTAGCACACCTAGTTATTTGTATTGATTAAATTTTTTTAAAACCCATGTATTCATTTCAGGAGTTCGGAGATTTTGTTATCCACATCAGCAAACAGCAGGAATGAAAACATTGGGTCAATTGAAAATCAGAATGAAAGGAATATCAGTTTGGTTCAATTTCACTAAGATGAAGGAAACCTGCTTTCAGAAATATCTTACCAAAACAAGGAAAATATTGTCACTAGGTACTTTTGTAATATGACCAATGGATGAAATTTCTTCTTCAGAAGAGGTAAGATATTAATTGAATTGTTATGTTGGAATTTCATTACAAAAAACAGTTAATCTCTTAACCTTTCGAATATAAACTTGTTTTTCAAAAATATTCCCATTTAATGTTACACTCTGAAATTCAAAATATCTTGCACTACATTTGATGTTCTTTATTCTGTCACTAGAGATATCAAATAGTTATTTATGCAACAAGTGCAAAAAGTAAGTGTTTATTGCACTCGGCGTGAAGTTGTCCGATGAGGCCATTAGGCCGAGTTGGACAACACGCCGAATGCAATAAACGCTTTTTGCATGAGTTGCATACAATATTTTTTCTACGTTCATGCAAAAATAAAAAAATGTTTTATTTAGGTGGCACTAAGTGTGGGAAAATAAAAGCGTAATTAAATAGCAAAATATTTATTAATTAATTAGCACTATCGATTTGCATTGAGAAAGTTAGGAAACGAATACCTATGTTAGGAACAATTTAACTCATTTTTGATAAATTGTATTTTCTAGTAATTCCGTAATCCAATATGCAATAAATATGATTGAAAATAATATGAAATATGCAATTGTTTAAAATGTAATACAATATCACAGAAAATGGACTAAAAATAGCGTCGATTTGAACGTTTATGTTTGTCATGATCACAAAACGCTGTAGTAGAATGACAGATGAGTGCAATAAACATTTTATTGCACTAATGCAATAAAGAACCAGTTTTTTCACCATATATAGTTCAATAAAGTTTCGGTTTTTGCATGAACGTAGAAAATAATAATTCCCATGAAAAAAATGTAGAAAAAATCGAATTCCAGTTTCATATATTTTATTTGGGATAACCATGTTCTCATTGGATTCTTATTTCTAGCTGATATACACCTTTTTCATGACAGGGTGGCCTGATATATTATACTCAGCATAATATAATTTACCCCACACAAATAATATTCAAACTCATAATATTTAAAATTGATATGAAATGTCAAAAACTAGTATTCAAATAAGTGATTCATGAATAATTTTTCATTTAATATTGATTTATATTTGTTGAAGGTATGAATGAAGAACAACTTTTCAATCATTCCCATCGAAACTTTACTAGGTACATTTGTGTTTTATATTTCACTTGACACAGTGTGAAAATTAATTATTCTTGACATTTTCAGGAGGCAAATTCCGCATATGAAATAAAATTCAGCATATCTAGGGAAAATTCAGTATTTCTGTGTCCTGTCCATTTGGTGGATGAAGAAAAGCCAATACGTCCTTGACAACACAGGATCATTTGAGGTATATATTGTCATACACATTTATATTACCTCGCTTTCTTGTCTGTTCGGTACAAATCTTGCAATCGATTTTAAACTAACTTCCTGATGAGTTTTAAAACTTCAGACATAGCTCAGAACTAGTTGACAATGTAATATTAAGTCGCTTTCATGTCTGTAGAACGTTTACGGGACAAAAAGTGAGGTTAGGATTACACAATATCTAAATAGCACCAACAGAATGATCGATGAGTCAATGAGCACTGAATTTAACTGCCTTCCAAATAGTCACTCAATGTAACAACTAAATGAATTACAAATAAATTAATAAATAACCTACTAAACATCGTTAGAATACAGAAAATAGTATGACACATACATTACCCTGAAATTGAAAACAAGCAAATTAAAGGGTTCATTTTAAGTATTTTACCATGTTTATATTAACTCGCTTTCGTTGTCTGTTCTTTTCGGTAAATATCTTGTATGTTATAATAATAGCAATCCATTTTAAGTTAACTTCCCGATGAGATACTTGATCTTCAAACATAGCTCAAAACTGGATGACAATGCAATATCAACTCGCTTACATGTCTGTCTGTTTGTCTGTAATAATAATAATAATAGTAAAGAGCAATCGATTTTAAACTAAATTAAATAAACCTGAAATTTGACATATGTCTCTGTCATCATCTCATTAAGATGTCTTTTTAGTCCGTTTTATAGACGTGGTATATTAAAAAATTATATCTAAATTTCTGGTTGACGTTCAATAATTATTGGAATTGTTTTTTTTTATATTTAGTGGTTGATCGATCTTCACCTTACTTGATACACATATTGCATATGCCAAATATCTTTGCATCACATCAAAATAATGATTCACCTAGACATATTAGTATATTAAAGTATAAGTGGATAAAAAGGGCTTTAAAACACGCGCGATTTTTCGAGCACGACGGCGCAGCCGGAGTGCTCGAAATAGAGCAAGTGTTTTTAAGACCAGTTATCCACGAATACTTTACGTTATTTTTTTTTATTGGTGCACTTTGAAATCATATATACTGGTATTATTACTACAAATAATAGAAATAAGAACTAATAATGGAAGAAGGTTGAATTCGTGATGTGACATCAGTATACCTTTCGTTGTCATGGAAATGAGAAAAACATTCATTTGCCATTTGTTACCAAAGATCAATATTTGTTGTCACCAGAGCTCAAAAATGAATTATTCTAATATCGTTTTTTTGAATAGTGAGGCAGAATCGCGGTTAATACCGCGAAAATCCAGTGATATATATAAAAAAGAATATGAAAAGTTCATCAAATGGATGGAGGAGCACATATAAATGAACGAATTGTGAGTAATATTTTGACGTTACAAGGTACTCCTGTCAGATCAATAATCAAAAATTTGTCATTTAGACTTCACGTTCTCGATTTGTTGATGTTTCATGGTTACCTTTAAAAACGCGCGTTTTTAAAGTTCGATTTAAACACGCTGAGGCGTGCTTTAAATGGGTAAAAAGGGGCACCAATAAAAAAAAATCATTTACAGCTTCTACTATAAAAAATCTCTCCTGAACATTTTGTCCCATTGAGTATGTAATAAAAAGTATATATTTATCAAATTCTTTATGGAAAACCACTGTTAGATTGAAATGTATGTAATTTTTTCCTAAAATAAGATTTTCTAAAGTTGTTACTCTGAATGAGTTTTTGGTGTTCTTCTCTGACAGGTGAAACCTTAAATTTCAATTGAAATGAAATTTGGGGTATTTCTTGTTGTCTGAATGAAAGTTATTAATTTTTTTGTACATTGTTTGTCTTAAAAAAATATATCAGAATCAAATATATATATATATATATATATATATATATATTTTATAATTTCTTGACCACATGTTTATTTTCTTTGTTTTCTCGAAATAAGGGCCTTAGTCAGTATATGTATTTTTTATTTGATACGACATTTCAACAAACATTGTTTATGTCATCTTCAGGTAAATTCTTAAAAATAATGTAAAACATCTAAAGTTAAAAACATTAAACAAATATGATTAAAATTCAAAGAGACGTTCAAAACTTACAATATAATTTAACAGTTATTCTTTCAATATTTCGTGTTCATGTTGAAAAGGAAACATTCTCAATTGAATATTGAATAGGAAGATTCTTCTGTAAAGTGAAAATCCACGATAAAAATTAA
The DNA here is from genome assembly GCA_018342105.1 of Gonioctena quinquepunctata. Lineage (NCBI taxonomy): Eukaryota > Metazoa > Arthropoda > Insecta > Coleoptera > Chrysomelidae > Gonioctena > Gonioctena quinquepunctata. The sequence continues at coordinate 812,759 of JAFIRS010000222.1, read as the reverse complement.
GTTATTTTTGTGAATGTCTAACAAAACAACTTCTTCCCGCTAAAGCCACGCTGGACATTGAACTCCATCTGATAGATATTCTGAAAGGACCCTAACTCAATGAGTTCTTAATTAAGACTGGAATAGAAAATCAAATAACTATCTGAATAAAAATGCAAATTTTCAATTTTAGATTTTTTCTATTGAGTTAGGTCCTTTCAGAATATATATCAGATGAAGTTCAATGTCCAGCTGGCTTTAGCCAAGGAAGTAGTTGTTTTCTGTTGACATTCAAAAAAATAATTCATTTTCATCGTGGATTTTTCAATTCATAGAAAAATCTTTCTATTCAATTGAGAATGTTCCTTTCAACATGAATACCACAAGAGGTTATCTTGAACGATGGAAGATAGTGACTAAAGTTTATCTTTCAGTCGCAGATGATTCCACATCTGATTTCATGAACATCCTGTTCATAGTTTCAAACAAATCAATTCGTGTTCATATTTCACAATTGGAAGGAACATTGTTGAATATCTGAGATTGCTAGTATCGAGTTTGTTTTTATCTGTTATCGTTTTTCAAATACATTGGAGTGTTTGACATATTTAGTTGTAGTATGTAGGCTCTATTGTTATAATTTATGCAAGACTTTTTCGTAAAGATCAGTTTATTTTCATTACTATTTTTTTCTTTTGTCAAAATTTCAACCTTGTCAAAATCGAATTTACGTTGATTTTCCTTTTCATGTTTAGACAATGGTGTGATGTCTGATTTTAATCGTATTTGTTTGATGTTATGTAACGTATTCTATTTTTAACTCTACATGTTTTACATTATTTTTAAGAATTTGGGTAGTAAAATCATTCTTGCAAACTTATTTTATTTTTCTTTACAGATCAAGGAAATTGAACCTTGCAGATACAGTTTATTCAGAAGAGGAAAGAAGATAAAATGGCTGATGATTTGAAATTGCAATGGGAATTCAATTTAACAGAAAATATCGAAAACAAATGGAAAACTTGATATTATGTTATATAAAGATATATATATTATGTTATATAAAGATATACCAATGGATGATTGATGAACCTGGTAAACATTTTTGAGGGTGGGTTATGATTTTTTTCGATGCACAAATATAAACTACTCCTTCGATTGCCTGCAAATCAATCATCTCTTGGTATATCATTATATAGCCTTTCAGTAACACATATACCAAAACTGAACTTGGCTAAACATTTTTGATGGTGGGTTTACATTTTTTTTCGAAAAACAATAAACTACTCCTTCGATTGCCTGCAAATCAATCATCTCTTGGTATATCATTATATAGCCTTTCAGTAATACATATATCAAAAATGAACTTAGCTAAACATTTTTGATGGTGGTTTTTTTTTTTGAAAAACAAGTATAAACTAACTCTTTGCGGCCTGCAAATCAATCATCTCTTGGTAAATCATTAATATAGCATTGAATGAATGTGGTTTTTTGTGGAGGAACAATGTTTCTTGACATGTTTTTTGGGTAACCTTCCATAGTCTGAAAATGAAAATATAATCAGGAAAATCTATACAAGTGTACAAAGGGCAAACTAATTAGTTCACCCCGATAAGTTACTGCGTTCACCAAATTATATTTCCTATAGAAAAAATGATTCGATTTCTCAGTAACTTTTCGTTCCCTTAATATGCCTATAAAAATAGTAAAAATTCAAAAGAAACTTCTCTATATAGTTTTGATTTGACGTTTCGGGACTATATCTGCCCCTGTTCTCAAAATCTTCTAAATCTCCTTTAATTGTTTGAATAATTTGTTTTTTTCTTGCAGAGTCTTTTTCGCTTTTTCAACTGATTTTCCTGATTATATTTTCATTTTCAGACTGTGGAAGGTTACCAAAAAACATGTCAAGAAACATTATATATAGCCTTTCAGTAGTACATATTCCAAATATCCACTTGGCTAAACATATTTTAGGGTGCATTTTGAATTTTTATCTAAAAGCATATCAAATATATCTTGGTATATCATTCTTAAGTTTTTCATTTGTGTTGTGTTCGACCATTTTCTGTTAAATTGAATTCCCATTGCAATTCCAAGTCTTCAGCCATTCGATTTGGTTGAAAATTCGAAGGAATTTTGAATCACCCTGAGGTCACTGATCATTTGGCCGCCAAATAAAAACGGCTGCCAGAAAAAGGCCGCTAACTTCACACTGATCTGCTAAATAGGGCTTTTTGAATTAATGCAAAGTTGAATATAATCTAAATTTGTAATTCAGAATTTTTAATGACTCTGTTATTGAATTACAATGAAACAGAAGCACAATTCCTCAATTACTTCTTATTAACTTTGAGATATCACTAAAAAATGATATGAAGTTTCTTTTTTTAAATAATCATTTTCATTTCAAATATATATTATCCATAGGGATTAGGGATTAATCATGTTTTGGATACAATCTGCCAAAGGAAACTGTCGTTTTGTCCAATTAAATATTCAATGTCAAATTTCAGCAAAAAGTTGTAATTAATATTGAAATAACATTTTTACAGGTTTTCTGAAAAACTCCAAAAATTATCTATAATATATAATAATAAAATATGATATTAAAATGCATTGGAAATGAAATGGAAGCCCCTCCTGTTGAATTGCAAGAGGTTCGGGCTCTCTACAGATTTTCCCAACATTTTAAATATGATCTTGGGTAAAAGTAATTCAAAATAAATAAATTCTGATACAAATCACATTGAAATATTTATTTCAGTTGTATTATATATGTAATAGATTAAGATTATTTATGTTTCTTGGGTTCAATAAAAATTTATTATTATTTTACATCTCATTATATTGATTTTTCCCAAAAATATATGTCCAAAGGTTGGGTTTTTTTTTTTCAGACGTAGCTCATTTTTCGAATAAAAAGCTTTGCCACATCTCTGTCTCTCTCTAGCATAGCCTGCAAAGCTTCTGAGCAAAATCATTCATTCTGACTGAATAACAACCCATCAACATTTTGAAAGGTCTTTGTGGAATTCTTCACATGACGTGAAGTATAGCCTTGAGTGTTCAAGAATTTGGTTTGGTTTGCTCATGCCAGCCTTTTCTGAAACTGGTTCTGGAATCCAATGGTTGTCTTGGAGTGGCTCAACTGGAAATATTAATAATAAAACATTATTTAAATAGGTTCAATAAAATATAAGTAGTGTTGTTGTTTGGGAATAAAGAGAAAAATGGTTTGAAAAATCGTCAATAAATATTTTGGTGAAAAATATGTTGTCTATACCTATATTTAATATGTGTCATTATCATTTTTAGTTTGGGAATTAAATTGATGCCCGAAAATCAATTGATTACAAAGGCGGTGCCATGCAAATAATTTTTTAAGATGAAAAAGAAACCAAACATTCTCCAAACCCTTGTGATCAGAGGAAACCAATTGTTTATTTATTTTTTTCATTAAGACTTTGCTCTTTCATATATTTTTTCACTTTTATCCTTGTATCATGTTGCTCGCTAGATTTTCCAAATTACGAACGATCACTTAAATTCAACTCTCTCAAACTACTAAGGAATATAATTTAAAATTTCTGAGAAAGTGCTATGAATGCTAATTTATTATTTTCCACTTGGAAATAATGATGACACGCAGTCGTGGATAGTCATAAAGTAAATTTTCCTCCTACAATCAATGAATCTTGTTTATTTAGTATATCTCTTGAAACGGTATTGTGAAATTTTGATAATTAATTGAGGAATTTAAAAGCATTATTACATGAAATTATTATTCAGCAATTGCAAATGATAATATTTTTTGGTTTAATACATTGAACTGTGAGAATTTTTCTTTTGAACTTCAATGAGTGCACATATTTCCCAACAACGGATAACTCAACTGTTCATTTTGAATATCAATTTCGTTTTCAGACTTTAATAGAATATAATCAATATGGGTTGCTTTTTTGGGGCTAATATCATTTTTCATACGGTATTTTCATACCTTTAAGTTATGTTTGTATTCATAACCTCCATAAGTTGGAAGACACATCGTATTGGTGTCCAGAATCCTATGACTTTGAACGTTAAATTTGAGTTAAAAAATACCTTTATTGACATAGGAAAGGTCATCGTATCTCCTGAAGTAATTGGGAGCACAAAGTTTGTGTTCAGTGAGAGATTGTGCAAGTAGGTAACCCAAAATTGTGAAAATCGTTGGAGACTATAAATTTACCCAAAAATCAAACTATATATCACAACCGAAACTTTTAGGACCAGGCTTCGATTTGAACTCCAGAACAGTATTTCGAAAATGGAATATATTATGCGTCAACACAATCTAAGCTCTGTCGTTAATTCATTTGAAGTGCAAACAAAATCCTTAGAATTTATGCTTGGTTTATGCAACGTTCCCAAGAACTCGCTATAACTAAGGTTCAACAGATACAAATCAATGAGCGCGTTTATGGAACCCTAGTACAGAACTAAGAACCATGACTAGAAAGTTGCCCAACTTTTAACTAAGAACTTTGGTTCTTACTTGAAAGTTGGGCAACTTTCTAGTCATGGTTCTTGTACTAGGGGTTCCATAAATGCGCTCATTGATTTGCTAGTGTTGAATCCTTAGTTATCAGTTCTTGGGAACGTTGCATGAACCAAGGGTTTGAAATCATCGGAGAAAAAGTCCCACTTATTGATTCCATAAACTTTTAAAATGTGTTATATTAACAATTTCACTCACCTGCATTGGTTCGGCAAAAAATTGACATCCTGTGACTGACCACACAACATACAAACACGATCCATTTCAATGAATACAAAACATTGGTAATTATAACTGAGTTTTGCAGAAATAACAATTCACAAATCATAACCTCAATCGGATTGAAAAGCATTCAAATTTTCCAATTGGTTGGAAGTTTCATAAGTTATATGTCTGTATTCCGCAGCAGTGTGCAGGTTGCCTAAGGTTGGCGAATGCATTTTGTAATGGCCAAACAGATCCAATTCGTTGAACTATGTCAATTTGTCACCATCTATTGTGAAAAATTTGAAGTAGGACGCGGGAATCTCTACCAAAAAGTCTAAACAAAATCGAATCAGTACATACACCAGGGTTTCTAGGCATCTTAGTGGGGGTGGATTTTAAGACACATGTTTATGGGAAAAAAAGTATTATCTTGACCCAAGGAATGCGCCCTTAAAATATTTGTGTTGAATTTTGTAACACCCTGTACATATTCAACTGACATGGATAAATTTTAACAAACACGCATGAAGCTTTCGCGGACGAATCATAAGGTGCTAGCTGAGTCCGTAATATGAAGATGAGTCCGTGAAAGCCATTTTCGTACGTGCTACATACAATCTTTTTTTGTACAAGTTTTTCAAAGAATGTTTCATATAAAAGCATTTTATTTCTGCCATCAAAATAAAGAAATATCAATAATCAATCAAGTATGGCAACTTTAGGAATTGAAAAAAATTCCAAAATTGCAACGTTTACGAACTTGTCCGTGAAGTGTTGCCATGGCTATGGCAATACTTTACGAACAACTCAGTAAAAGTAGCATTTTTTGTTTTTTTTATCCATATGTTGTAGTTTTGAGGAGCGTGTACCGATTCCCTCTCGCAGGATAGGCAGACGAGTACTAGATCGGAATCGATAATTACGTTTAACTGAAAGACATTCCCTTTAAATAATTCCAAGAACTAAAAATACAACGATGTAAAGTTTGCGCGAAACAGCACAAAAGACGGGAAATCAGACATATATGTCGCACATGTGAAGTACCATCATGCCTCATTCCTTGTTTAGAAACATAACATACAAAAAACATTTTAAATTTTTTATTAGTTATGGTATTTTGTATGTTTTTTCCAGTTAATATAAACGTCAATCCAAAATATCTATAATTTGTTTTCTTTGAATACCTGATGAATTGGCCCACACTGCTAAATCAAATCAAATCGAATATACTTTATTGTCCGAAGATAGATACATCTCATTGACAAAGTCTGGAATCCTAAATTTAAAAGGTAAAAGGTAAAAAGGCAAAAAGTTAATAGTGCCAATATACACACAAATGTTAACAACAGTTTTTTGACAATACACAAGATAGTAAACAAATAATACAAATAAAAGATTGGGGTCGACATTAACTAATGATTTAAAATAAAATGGAAAATCTAAAAGGTTGCATCTTACTTGATCACATTAATTACAGTCCTAAGTTAAATTGATCTTCGTAAAATTCCTCTATAGTATAATAGAAGAACTCTTTCACTTCTTTTCGGAATCTGAATACACTTTGTATCTCTTTTAAATTGCTGGGTAGGTGATTAAATAATTTTTTGCTCTTGTAAATAAGGGAATTTTGAGTAAGAGCTGACGTAGGGACGGGTAGAGCAATATGGTGTCTTAAACGTGTATTATATACTGAAGAGTTGTTTATTTCATTTCTGTATTTCTTGTGAATTAGACATACTGTCTCTAAAATGAAAAGACCTGCCAGTGTTAAAATCCTTTGCTCTAAAAACAATGGTCTACATGAATCGCGGCATTTGGCTTTACATAAACATCTAATGGTTCTTTTTTGAAGGGTAAAGACCCTTTCAAACAGTTGATGCGAACATATACCCCAAAAGCATATGCCATAGCGTAGATGTGATTCTACTAATGAAAAATAAACCTTCCTAGCATTAGCAATATCCAGTTCGTGAGAAACACTACGTACGGCAAAGCAACCCGATGCTAATCTTTTGCACAACTTGTTAATGTGGCTTTCGAATCTTAACTTTTCATCAATAAGTAATCCCAAAAACTTATTTTCCGCGGCATTGCTAATTATTCCATCATCTAATGAAACCTCCCTGATGTTACATCTGAATGATACGATGTTCGTTTTTTGACATTGAATGATAGGAGATTTGCATCGCACCACTCTTTCACCCTTATTACATCCACACTGATGTGATCGAATAGATCGGTAATTGATTTATCATGCCATAGGATAGTGGTGTCATCCGCAAACATTGTTAATTTACCCTGGATGTCCAACTGATTCAGATCGTTGACATACAACAAGAATAACTGAGGACCCAGAACCGAGCCCTGTGGGACACCAGAGTTGACAGCACATTCATTGGATTCAATTCCATTAAGTGAGACATTTTGGCGACGTTCAGTTAAGTAAGATCTAAACCAAGACAATGCATTGCCTCTGAATCCATATATTTCAAGTTTTTTCAGCAGTATTCTGTGATTTACGCTGTCAAACGCCTTAGATAAGTCCCAAAAAACTGCCGCAGCTGCCTCTCTATCATTCAGATTAAGGTAAAGATTTTCTAGAAATGAAAAAATTGCATCATTTGTACTTTTTGAGGCTTGGAAGCCAAACTGATTGGAACTTAGTATGTTAAACTTGATCAAGAAGGATGATACCCTTATTTTTACCAGTTTTTCTATTATTTTTGATATGATTGGTAACAGGGATATCGGTCTAAAATTGGCAGGGACATCATGATCTCCGCCTTTATATAGTGGCAATTTTTAAACAGGCAGGAAATTATCCTTGGGAGAATGAAATATTAATTGCCTCTGCCAAAATTTGTATTGCACCATCCGGCAATTTATCAATTATTCTGAGAGAAAGATCATCCCACCCAGAAGAAACTTTGTTTTTTATTTCTCTGAAAATTAATTTTATTTCCTGAATGTCTGAGGGTTCAAAAAAGAAAGAATCTTGAACAGATATTTTTTTTAAGTATATCATTTGATCAATTTTCACAGTAATATTCTCTAGACGTATATATATATATATATATATATATATATATATATATATATATATATATACGCACAACCTAAAATATTGAGCATGTGAAGTAATAATTTTTGAGCTATTGCCAAAAAATTGAGACCGTTTTTTTTTGTTTTTGGTAAAAAATAGCAAATTTTTGTCGGTTGAAAAAATCGAAAAATACGTCTTTCTCGAATGAAATTTTTGTCGTCCGAAAAAGTCGAAAAATACGTCTTTCTTGAATGACATCCCGAATCGAATGAGCCATCGCTCATATTTTCAGTAGACTTGGAATGATTTTTTGCAGGAAACTCACTTCTCGACTAGACTATGAGGTGTAGATCGACTATAATAATCGCTTGTCGTTTGTGTGGCACATATACAGTGAGATCCGAGCAGGCTAGAGGTCAGGCCTGCTGGAAGCGCTATTGTTGTGGGAATTCGGGGTGAGTGGTGTGGTAGGTAATTATTTGGCCTGATTATCATTTATTGTTATAATAATAATAATATATGCTGTTATTGAATGCAACTGTAACATAACAATTGGGTAGTTACCTTTAGTATGTTATGATACGAGTTAATTTAATGTGTGCAATCAAAAGGCAGAGTTAACGCTTACTCGAATACCTAGGTAGTCCGAATAAGCATTCTCTTCTACTCGACCTATTATATTTGAATATTGAATATTTATTTATTGAACCCATTGCATAGATTCAATACAATTTACAATTTATAATTACAATTAACAATTTCAGTTAACAATTCACAATAACTACATGATTACCATGTTTACAATGTTCGTAGGATAATCTAATGATTTTCTGACATATACATTTATACAATATATTGTATGCACCTAGGTGTTACAAACCTGTATGTGCCTTAAGATTGCATACGGAGCATATAGTTAGTTAATTGATAAGATAAGATAAGATCTTTGAATTGAATTGCAATCATAAACTTAATTTACCATAACATAAATATGTGATTAAAATATAAAATTTATAGCCAATATAAATTAAAATTTGAAATATTTTATTACTGCTTGTTGAGAGGTATTAGAGGATATTTCTGAATGTTTCGAGGTTGGTGACAATGTATGTTTTACATTGTTTCTTAAAAATGTTCAATTTGTTTATTATTCTAATAATTATGGGCAACAGATTATAAAATTTAGGAGCTAAGTAGTCAATGAATTTCAGGTTAAGGGTTGTATTGCATTGTGGAATTTTCAATAGTTTTTTGGTGTTCGATCTGGTAGAATACTGATGATCAATGAATTTTTTTAAATTCTGTGATTTATAAAAATAAGAACATGATAAATGGATATACAGTGCTAGTCAAAAGTCCCCTCCCCCCTCGTATCTTTTGAACGGGTATACTTATAATAATGAAATTTGGAGCGTGGAAATAAACGGATGTAGGCTTCTCAACTGGTCATAACAGGTGACGCAATAGTCATAAATGACGTCACAAGGCCACTGTGACCAATAATTTTAAATGGGACCCTATGGCAAGTGACAGCTCGTTTGAAAGGTATTGAAAATACCTATTCAGTCATACCAATTTTGTTTGGGTTTCGGCTGATTTTGATTGATAAATTGAAGAAATACGAAAATTATAGTTTCGCATTTAATTAATAAAGATTTAAGAACCAGTTCTTATAATAAGTGTTCAAAATGTGCTCCATCTACTTCCTGGCAGTAATGCATCCTATTGCTAAACTCTTGTCGATTCTCGTCCCAGTGTGTCAGGAAATTGCCCTACATTCTTCAACAATTCGTTGTTTCAGAATGGCAATACTGTCAGGTGCTGTAGCGTAAACCTTAGATTTCAAGTACCCCATAGAAAAAATCTAATGGTGTAAGGTCCGTGACCGAGCTGGCCATTCGATCGAACCTCGTCGTCCAATCCATCTACCACGATATTCTTCATCTAGGTAACGTCTTACTGCACCGTAATAGTGTGCAGGAGCACCATCTTGTTGAAACGTTATTTCCAATTTGTCGAATTCATCTGGATTATCTTCTAGAATTTCAAGAATTAACGACTCAATATCATTTTGTAACATCTCCAGATACAATTCACCGGTTAAGTTAGCATTGAGAAAAAGAGGCCCAACTATGTGGTTTCCCAAAATACCTGCCCAAACATTTACTTTTTCTGGAAATTGAGTATGTTTTTCACGAAAGATGTGAGGATTTGTGTCACTCCAATACCTCACATTTTGAGTGTTAACATTTCCATTGAGAAAGAAAGTACTTTCGTCACTAAAACAAATTGTCTGTATGTAGCCTGGTTGTTGGTTCATTTTATTGGACATAGTTTCACAGAATTCTAGTCGGTCGGGGGTCATCATCTGAAAGTTGGTGCACCATTTTTAATTTGTATGGATGAAATTTGTTTTTAGCCAACACCCTATGTACTGTCCTTTGATTGACTTCACAGATAGACGCAACTTGGGCTGTGGAAGAAGTAGGGTTTACTACCATTTCTCCAATTATGTCAATTTTTTTGTCATCACTAATTGTTGGTCGACCAGATCGTTTGGCATCTTGAACACTACCTGATGCTTCAAACTTCCGAAGAAGCTCCCTCAAATAAACCCTCGATATAGGGCGATCGGGGTACCTCTCATTAAACAGTCGTTCCGCTGCATGGAAATTGTTTCTACATTTTGCCTATGTAAACACTTAAACGTCTCGTTAAACAATAGCTTAGGTAAATTTTCAAGGTATAAACACTTTTGACAAGTAGAGAATTCAAAAACGTCAACCTTTTTGACAATTAACCAGAGGCGTACTTTAAAATCTTCATTAATTAAATGCGAAACTATAATTTTCGTATTTCTTCAATTTATCAATCAAAATCAGCCGAAACCCAAACAAAATTGGTATGACTGAATAGGTATTGTCAATACCTTTCAAACGAGCTGTCACTTGCCATAGGGTCCCATTTAAAATTATTGGTCACAGTGGCCTTGTGACGTCATTTATGACTATTGCGTCACCTGTTATGACCAGTTGAGAAGCCTACATCCGTTTATTTCCACCCTCCAAATTTCATTATTATAAGTATACCCGTTCAAAAGATACGAGGGGGGGAGGGGACTTTTGACTAGCACTGTATAGGCAACTCATATCACAGATACTCTCGTTGTATAATAGACTGGTAGCATATAATCTGTTTTTGTTGAAAATTATTTTCAAGATGTAATTTTGTATTACCTGTAATGGTTTTGTGTTGTTTTTGTATGTTCCACCCCACACTATTATACCATACCTAATAAGTGACTCTATCAATGTTTTATAGACAGTTATTAACAATTTAGTGCTCAAAAACTCTCGTAAAATGTAGAACTTTCTAATCAATTTCCGAATCAATTCAATTTCTATTGTTGTAAATTTCCTTAACTCATACTAAGGTGTCAAAAACGAGTTTTGCAACAACTTGCAAATTTTCCTGGCCAAAACGACGGACCTCCGCTATAAACTCTTCGGTCTCACCGTGCTATACGTACCCAGAGAAGTCCTCAACATACCACTAATAGAAGCCACCAACGATAAAGAGCTAGTGAAGAGACTGGAAGGTATTGTGGTATTCTGGACCAAGCAGGTTAGGGTGGGTCTCCAGGATCAAGATCAAAACACACCGGAGGATATGGTGTGTCTAAAAGACGAATGCGAGTTTTGGAAGTATCGATGTGAGTTCTAATTGATTTTCGCAACAGTTTTGATGCTGATGATGAAGTGAATGGTCACACATATATATATATATATATATATATATATATATATATATTTGCGTTTATACAGTCGCGTTTTGGTCATACTGCTTACGCTTCCAAACCAAATCCGACGAACTCAGACCCAGCCTCGGGCTTGACGAGGTTTCGCTATGTAAAACTGTCTAGGAGGGTTGAGATGCACACGGGATAAAATAATGGCTGGGTTTGAAAAGGCCGAAAAATGAAGATTTTTATACTGATTCAGTTCCATCACTGAGCATATAATAATAATAATGTTTATTTAAAAAAATGCTACAATTATTTGTATAAAAAACAATTACAACATGTAATAAAATGACGTCACACACAATGATATTTCAAAACTGGTGTTTTAAAAAATCCTCAACACAATAGGGTTCTAGATCTACAAGTATCATTTTGATGTTTATCTTAAATTGATTGCTACTAGCAGAACGTCTTACAAGTACTGGTAACTTATGGTAAAATTTCATTATAGGCGGCGCTTTCAGCGGAGATGTATTTGGTATATAATCCCATGCATTTTACCAATGAATACCAACCCGAAATTTGGCAGCAGCGCCGTTTATGTATTGACGAAGTTTTAGCAGCTAGTCTGAACCATATTGTCGATATATTGTGATTTTGAATTATTTGAGGATACTTTTATTTTACGGAAAATTATATTTGAAGGACTAGTTTGTTGACAGCTTTTTTCACTTTATTCTTAAAGATTTTCCTACAAATAAAAATTAAGCAATTAACAATTATTTAAAATGGTTATTTTTATAGTTCAGCTTTTTACAAGATTTTATTTAACTTGCTTCGTTCATATATCTGTCCTTCCGGTTCAAAATTTGTAAGTGAATTTTGACCCCCTTCTAGTCGTTGATTGCTTGATATTTGGCAAATGTTCATAATTCCGGTAATTTTTGTTAGAGGAAAAACAGAATGGCGGCTCCAAGATGGCGGGCGAATTATGTGATATGTTCCGATTCTATTAGAAATTGGAATGTGGGAGTTTTTGGGGTCAAAGATTAAGTTTTTTTTTTAATTCATAAATTCAATATGACTGCTGAAAGCTGACGCACGAGTTTCGTGATTATGGTCCGATTTTATTGAAAATTGGTATGTGTGGGTTTTTGGGTTCGGAGACTATGCATTTTTAGGTAAAATTCCTAAATTCAAGATGGCGGCTCCAAGATGGTGGACGATTTTTGTAATTATGGACAAGTTCTATTCAAATTGTATATGGGGATCTTAGGATTGGAAATGACGGACAGTTTTGTGATTATGGTCTGATTCTATTCAAAATGCGTGTGTGAGGGTTTTTGTGGTCGGAGATTATGATCTTTTTGTCAAAATTCATAAATTCAAGATGGCGGGCGAGTTTTGTGAAAATTGAAATCGGTGTGTGGGGATTTTCGGGGTTGGAGATTATGAGTTTTTTTTTTATTCATAAATTCAAGATGATGGACATGTTTCGTGATTTTCGTCCGATTCTATTCAAAATTGGTATGTGAGGGTTTTTGGGGTCGGATATTATGAATTTGTTATCAAAATTCACAAATTTAAGATGGCGGACGAGTCCATCAAACTTTAGATTGTAGAAAAAAAAAACATTCATGTGTCCAATGTGTTTCAAAAACTTTAAACATAAATATCATCTCAGAAAACACATGCAATGTGTCCATCCTGAAGGCCCAAATGGTTCATAATTTTCATTATTGATATTTTAATTATTATATTGTAGGAATCAAATACAGCTCTTAGACTACGTCGAATTCAAATCGTTTCGTTCCCCTATTACAAATGTTTATACCCTATTTTATTCAAAATGTCACCGATCAAAATATATCAGTTAGACATTAAGACTAATCCAAATTCCTGCGTACAAGTTCTAGTTTGCGAATCAAATTTTAATCATCATGGAAAACACAGGTGAGTAACGATGCTTGAATTTCAAACGAAGTTATCTATAGATGACTTACGTATGATCGTAGGTAACAGTGTTCTTTTGAGTTGTTCATAAGGATCTTGTGAAATATTAATTTTATTTTCCAAATTGTGGTTGATGACCTATTCGCCTATGGAGAGCATTGAATTTTTCGAATTCGCTATTTGTTAGTTTATAGGTTAATTTGAGATGTAATTTGTATACTGATAACTCTAAATAACTACGTCTACAGATCTTTTATTTCCAAATCAATTCATATCATTTTTGCTAAAAAAACATGTTGTTCCCTAGGTTTATGAAAATCACAACGAATTCTACGAATCCTCGTATAAGCTATTTTACCTAACTTAGAAATGTACATAAATGATTATGGAAAAATTTAATGTGCATGAATGTTCGTCTTGTGACAGTAGAAAATTAGTATATATGTAGAATCCGCGCTAAAAAATTACTATTAAGGACACTACGTCTGCCCTCACGCACCTGACCCGTTCGGGTAGCTGTCTCAGTGACATTCGATTTTATTAGAATTGATTTTTGCACTGAATTTGGCTGTAACTTATTTTAGTTTCTTGCAGTTATTAATAATATGAGATTCTAAAATTAATGTCTATCTAATAGAAACAAACAAGAAACAGGTGGGGTAGTATTCTTTTGTTTTTTACCCGACTACGGCGAAGCAAAAAAGCGGGTTATGATTTTGACCGGTATGTATGTATGTATTTCTTTCAGACCGAAATATAACTGAATGTATTTGCAGGAAGTTCGTCCCACATTTGCCATAAAAATTAATTATCCAATTTTCTGCTGATCCAAAGTTAATATATCTGAATATGAATTACGAGTTTGGAAAAACATCTAATTCATTCAAACACCTCAACAATAAGTTTTAGTCGAGGTAAACTAAATAAATAAGCGGTTCAAAGTTCTCCTGGTATCTCAACCAATCAATTAAAATATACTTTAATGTCATAAGAATTAGATCTTGTGGACAAAGTGTGTACAATATATATAAATAAAATATGATAAAAGTATTGAAATTCACAAGAAGAACCTCCATAAGACGGGTAAAATAACATAAAATACAGTCACAGGTTGATAAATACTAAATGAGTGATGTATACTAATATGAGTCTAAGTAGTGTTAGTTGAAACTAATCATTAACAAAATAGATGTTATACAGTATCGGAAACAATTTATCTGGGATATAGACAGAAATCTACACGAGCAACAAGGAACGCAATGATATGATAATACCACATAAACAAGAGAGACGCACTGCTGTGCGCCCCTCCTGTTACCCCCACCCGACGCATTAACTGACCACGTGGCAATGCTACACAGCGCACAGAGACTCGACTCATTCTTGCCGAGCCGTGGTTGCGAAAACAAAAGACCGCGACAATTATTACCTTTTGAAACATGCCGCCTATTTACACAACCGCAGAGAAAGTACAGATCGTTAAGTGGTACTTTGGGGGTAATTCTGTACAAGATACTAGAAATCTATTCATAGTGGCTTTTGCAGATAGACCTGTACCTACGGAAGCGACTGTCCTTTCAATTATTAATAAAGAAATATTGTTTGCTTTTGTTTGTTTGAGAATTTTCTTTTGTTTTCGCGGCCACCACGGCACCAAAGATATTTTGATCTACCTGTCGTCCGACAGATTACATTGAATCAATGATTCAGTTTAATTTGATCAAATTATCTGATGTGAAATTATCGTTAATAATTCTTCTTCATTGCAGCGCACACATTCCCCGACTGCTGCTGGTATGATACTGACGTTCCTATCTCTATGTCGTGACGTCGATATCCCTTCCTCCAGCGAGTCGAGGAGAAATTGTAATGCTCTCTCAACATATAGCAAGCTATTCTTTATGCTCTCATGAAACCACCATACCCAAGATAAATACTTTCCGATACTGTATAACCAATAGCATATCTGCTTATAATAATTAAATGGTACACATATGAATATATAGAACGAGATACACACTAGTAACAATGTTTTTATATTTCCTGAATGTAGCGAATACAAAAAAAAGTAAAAAATATATTTCATAAGGCTATAGGAAACCAGATATGTTAAGAATGTATAATACATATTTAATATTAGTATACATCTGCAAGATAATCCTGAACCGAGTAGTAGGCTTTTTCAATCATTAGTTTTTTCACGATCTTTCTGAATTTATTTGGTTAGTGATATCTTTTATATGATTAGGGAGGTGGTTGTAAAGTTTTTTTCCCGTGTAAAATATAGATTTAAGAGTTAGAGTTGAGGTTGGTAATGGTAGTTGGATATTCTCTGACTGTCTGGTATTATGTAGTTTAGTATTCGATCTACACCTGTGTTTGTGTAGGAGTGACGTTGTTTCCAAAATAAATAAACTTGGTAACGTCAAGATCCTATGTTGAATGAAGAGAGGTTTGCATGAGATTGTTCTAGGTGTGTTAGTTATGCATCTGACTGCTCTTTTTTGAAGTATAAATGCTGAATTGAAGTTGGTTAGGTTGCAAGTGTCCCAGAAGGGTAGTGCATATCTGAGATGTGATTCACAAAGTGAGTAATACACATCTTTGGCTGTTTTAGGGCCAAGTGCTCTAGATGCTACCCTTACAGCAAAGCACCCAGATGCCAGTCTTTTGCAAAGTTTCATTGTGTGGGCTCCAAACTTGAGCTGGTGGTCTATGTGCAGTCCTAGAAATTTAGAGCATGATTTTTTTTGTATCTCAGTGTTACCTATGCTAATGTAACTTATTTCGCATTTGAAGTTAATGAGTGCTGTTTTTGTGGTGTTGAGGGACAGGTAATTAAAGTTGCACCAGTTATTTATCAGTGCCAGATCGCGATTTATAGATACCTGCAGTTCATTTGGGTCTTCGTTGTTCCAGTAGAGTGTTGTACCATCTGCAAATATTGTTATACTGCAGTTTGTTTTTATTTGTGTTATGTCGTTGATATACAGTAGGAATAGAGTGGGTCCCAAAACCGATCCCTGGGGGACTCCAGTTGTTACAGTAGAGCAGTCTGAGTATGCATCAGTTAGATAGGATTTAATCCAGTTTAGAGATACTCCTCTGAAGCCATATTGGTAGAGTTTTCTTTATAGGGTCTATATCTGGGTTGTTTTTATGAGAGTTTTTTTGTCCTATGGAGCAGTAGTAGAGATTGAGGTCGTCCGGCTGAATTTGTAAGTTTGTTGCATGTGGGCTGTTCATATTAGCTCCCCTCAACTCATTTATTATAGCCCAGGATTCTTTAATCTTATTGGTGGACTTGGTCATTCTGTTGTTGTAAAATTTTATTTTTAATAGCCTAATCACCTTCCTATATATACCTCTGTATTTGTTGAAATAAGAATTAAATTGCGGGGTTGTATTGAATTTTCTTATGTAGTGCAGTGTGCGCAGATTTTTCCCTGATATCTTAATACCTTTTGCTTTGAATTTGATCTTCCCAACCTACTTCCTCAACCATCGACATAATTTTTCATTTATATTACATGGGACCACCGTAACAGGTTGAATCTGTAGCAGGAAACTTCCTTACTATCGGCTTCAGTATACTATATGTATATATATATATATATTTTGCACGTATTCGTAGAGTGCGCTGGGTTTTTATTAAACTCAAACTACTTTCCGATTGCACACCAGGCAATTATGCAGCGAGTCTGCCTCATTCCATCTTAAAGATAAAATCCAGTATTGAATCCGAATATCAAATAAAATTGAATCGAATACAACTGGGAATGATGATTTTCTTAGGCACATTGAAAAATGTAGGAGTATCGATGACTGAGGACATTTTAAGTTTGTCGCATACTTGTATATGTATGTAGAACAAACATATTGGTATATTTTCCATTCAGGGTAGCTTATAGTAATTTCGATACTTTATTGCCGGAAGAAGAATTCTCATTGACAAAGTGCAGAATTAAGTCAGTTTATATACAAAAATGTAAAAACACGAATGCTATACATGCATACACAAGAAACATTGAAATAGTACATATGATGCATAAATAATTAAGAAAGTAAGTAAGTTTACAGATACTTCAAGACATTTTAAACACAGTCACAGTTAAATACAGGTACATTTCATATAAGACATAACAAATTGATTAGTATAGTGTAACGTAAATAAACTTAACTTGGTTCTACTAATTTATTTCACACTTAATCTACAACTTAATTTATATTACTACTTCACTGTATAGCTCGATCGTATGGGCTCGTTCAGACTGTGTACTCCCTCTTGAGGGCTGTCTATTTATCTCCGATACAGCATTCTCGATGTTTCGAATTCGGACGGTTGGCGACGGCATGTTCCAATTGTTTCCAATATTGACCGTTGTTTTCCGCGGAAGAGCGACTGGATGGTTCTCGAATATCTCCGGGGATGATCTCATCGCTGTCGATGGCAACGTGTGAGGCGACAGGTCCGGCCTAGGTTCGTTACAATAGTCTATATTCATGAACAACACGTTAAAATATATTAAAAATGTAGAAATGTAAAGAAATATATAAATACAAAATAAAAACAATATAAAATTTATAAATACAAAAGTGAAAAATACGAGATCCTGATGCAGGTATCACGGTCAAGCTAAATTGCAAATAAGAATACTATAACTAAACTAGGTTATATAGTGTTCCTAATAGGTAAGATTATTGAAAAGTGACCCGATAGAACTCCTGAACATTGTAAAGAACCTGTTCAAGAAGAATATTCTTCATAGATGATCTAAATCGTTTATAGTTTTTAATATCTCTAATGTTCCATGGAATATGATTATAGATTTTTGCAGCATTATATATTAATGAGTCCTTGATTATATTGGTGGAAGGAATGGGGAGTGTCAAATTAGCTTTTTGGCGAGTGATGTCCTCATTGACTTTATACAAGCCTTTATTCTTAAAAATCAAGCAAACTCTCTCAAGTATAAACAAAGATCAGACAGTTAGTAGATTATTCTGTTTAAGGTAGTACCGCCACGAGACAGTTGAATTAGGAAATTATAAAAATTTTGCATACATATTGATCAACATGTGAACAACACCTCTATAAAATTTTAACAAGTTTCACCATCCCGAACCCGAGATATATATAATTGAAGTTGACTCAATTAACACGTAACATATGGACCATGCAAAGGCAAACAGCACATTATTAATTCTACCGTTAGTACCAAAATTAAGAAGTTTATGAAAAACGAGGAGGAGCTAGAGCAGGATATCACATATATTGTGAAAAAAAATCGAAGTGATTGACCATCTAGTTTGACAGATATAATCAAAACTACTCTCGTTACTCAAAATAGTCCACGGGGAAGCGCACATTATTAATTCTACCGTTAGTACTAAAATTAAGAAGTTTATGAAAAACGAGGAGGAGCTAGAGCAGGATATCACAGATATTGTGAAAAAATATAATTTATTTGCTGCGCTTTTTGGGGACATCAGTTTTTTGAGTCGCCGACTTTATATAACGAAGAAATTTTCTAGAGTCGATTGGGGGGAACAAGTGCTCCCTTCAAAAAAAAAATTTTTTTCGCGTTTCAAATCGAAAAGTCCTTTGAAAATTTTCGATTTTGACGAAAATAATTTCCTAATTCAACTGTCTCGTGGCGGAACTACCTTAATTGAATATACAGTGTTATATGGTTAGCGTAAACAAAAAATATATCGGAAAATTCCCTCCTGATGAATAATCGTTCGAGATTGTTAAATATGAGGTTCTCATCATAACATTCAAAATATATAATGCATTTGAATTCCAATATAGCTATTACGATAGAGTTATACATTGTTACAAAATAGAGATTACTTTGAAATTCAATTCTTTGGTATTTCTCAGGTTCAAACGGAAGTTTTTTATCCAGGATGACCCCTAGGTCCTTTACTTCATCTTCGGATTATAATATCTGTTTATTTATATGAAGATTTGTTGTCAAATGTGTTGGACACCTTGATAAGAGAATTTAGGAACATTTCTGTATATTGAGAAAGAGCCTATTAGTTGTGTAGTATTTTGAAAAATGATTTAGATCATTCTGATAGTCAAGTAGTCCACGTTGTCCTTGATTCCTTTGTAAATTTATAGATTATCCACGTATGATAATATTTTAGATGCAATTAAACATTTTTCTGTCACTTAGAAAAATACTGAGTAGTAAGGGACCTCGGTGTGATCCTTGTGGTACACCTGAGGTTATTTATTAATGTTTCATGCGATTGAGAGTTATTCAAGGCGATATATTGATATCTGTCAGAAATATAAGAGTTTAGAAGCCTTAATAGATTGCCATGCACACAAATATTTCCAAGTTTCGTCATCAGAGTTGGATGATGTACTTTATCGAATGCCTTGGAAAAGTCGGTGTACACCGCTCACATCAACACTCCATGGAGTTGTGAATATCTTGCACAAAGGGAAAGAGATAAGTAGTGACACTTCTCTTCTTGTTGAAGTGTAATGTTATGAGCTTGCAAATTTTATTCCATATTAGTAGGGAAAATTGAGATGTAAACAATTAAACAAACTCACAAACAGAGGATCTAAGTAGATAATAACCAATAAAAAAACCTTTTTAAAGACAAGCTTTCATGTAAGTGGGGTACTGTTTACTTTTTTTTTGAAATAAAACAAATTTTGGAATTGAATTTTTTTTGTTGAATCACGTAGTTTCTGAAGTATAGCATAATTTGAAAAATAATTAATAAAAAAACGTTTTAAGAACAATATTGTTTGGATGTGAGTTATTCGTGAGTTATAGATTCAACAGCTTGTCGCGCAAAGTTTTCATTTCGAATACAGATGCGACAAGCTTTTGAATCTATAACTCACGGAATAACCTACGTCACACATCCAAAGCAATTATTTTGTACTTTGTAGGGCATTTGAATGAAAGCTTGTTTTTAAAAAGTTTTTTTCATTAATTATTTTATTTTGAATCGAATCGGACCATAATTACAAAACTCGTTCGCCATCTTGAAGCTGCCATCTTGAATTTGTGAATTTTGACAAAAAATTCATAATCTCCGACCCCGAAAACCCCCACATACCAATTTTGAATAGAATCGGACCATAATCACAGAAAACGTCGGACATCTTGAAGCTGCCATTTTGATTTTATGAATTTTGTAAGAAAATTCATAATCTTCGACCCTGAAAACCCCCACATACCAATTTTGAATCGAATCGGACCATAAACACATCTCGTCCGCCATCTTGGAGCCGCCATTTCGCTTTTTTCTCCAATAAATGCATTGTCACGGGAACTATGAACACCTGTCAAATTTCACGTTTATCGAACAACTAGTAGTGGGTCAAATTTAACTTGCAAGATTTGATGACAAACATCGGGACAGGTGAAACTAAATGAAAGCTTGTAATTGTAAAATGGAACAAAGTACAGTGGTCCCAAATCGTCAAAAGCAGCCAAAAAGTTAAGCTAATATTCAATCAACTTGACACTTTGTATTGGAGTGTTTTTTGGGTCGCTGATTATGAATTTATTACTAGTTTTCGAAAATACAAGATGGCTGATCCAATGTGGCGGACATCTTTTCAAAGAACTCGCTTGATTTCAACTAAAATTAGTAAATATGGGTTTCTCGGGTCGCTGGTTACAAATTTGTGATTTTTTTTCCAAATACAAAATGGCTCACTCAATATGGTGAATGGCTTTTAGAAAAATTTGCTTGAATTCAACAATATTTAGTATAAAGGTTTTTTTGGTCGTTGATTACGAATTTTGGCGTTGTTAACCTTTGTATGCTGGAAAAACATTATTGAATCAAAATATCTATGAGTTGGTGCGGATGATGCGACTTTGATTTGGATTCAAAAATCACAAATTTGTAATCAGCGACTTGAGAAATCCCCAGTCACTAGTTTTCGTTAAGATCCAGCGAGTTTTTATTTTAAAGCTGACCATCATATGAGATCAGTCATCTTTTTTTAAATGATAAGAAATTTGTAATCAATATACCAATTATTGAAATCAAGCAAATTTTTCTAAAAGCCGTTCGCCATACTGAGTCAGTCATTTTGCATTTGAAAGAAAAATCACAAATTTGTATTCAACGACCCTAAAAACCCCTTTACACTAATTTGTTGAATATCTCATAAACGGAGAGAGAGTTAGGTATAGGGATACTTCAGCAAAGTCAGCTTATTTTTTCCCAAAGAATTCAAAATGCAAGAAAATACAGCGTGTTCCATTTGAAAAAATATAACTTTGTCACGCTCTTTTCAAATACCTTGTATAACAATCATAATTTTTAAATATAGTTCAGATATACATACATATACTTCCCCAGAATGTTTACTGAAAAAAAATACCTTTTGGCCACGAGAGTCCGAGGCGTTCAGCTTGACTCACCCTCTATATGAATTATAAAAAATAATATATTGAAAACACCAGTCAAAAAATTTTGTGTAAAAAACTTATAATATTTCCTACACGAGATCCCAATATTTTTTCGCTAATTTTTTTTATAGATAATTATGTTAGGCTCAATTAGTTTACTGTTGGTCTTAATTGGGAAGTACATATTGTATTTCAAAAAACTTGCCTACATTTTCAAAACCTCCCAGGGATGTTTGTGCTCGCTGGGTTTCTTGTCTATCTGATTGTTTTTTTTTACGGACCACAAAAAGTGAGCTTAGGATCACACAATCTTGCCTTACTGGAGATGAGCCGACGTTGTTTTTCGAGTGTGCTCCGTGACAGTGAACCCAATAGGCCTTTTCATTTAGATGATTTTTTAAGGCGCATGCGCTCGTTTTGAGACCCAAAGTCTGATTGGCTATTGGGAAAGTGAATAGCCATTGGTTAGTTTTGAAATAACAATTTGAGATTGGCTTAGTTCAAAATTAGCGGTCTTTTCACCTTATGTCAACAGTCAACTTCATGACAAATGCACCTGCATACACTGGCGTTCGTATCTTTCTTTGCAGGTTAAGTACTTATTACCTATTTTATATCGCCAAAAACCTTTCATTCGTAGATAAAATATTTTCTTATGGTGAGTTTTCTTCTCCATGTGAATTCAAGTCAATTATCCATAAAAAACTCGGAAATATTTTATTTCCTTAAAAAAAAAAAATCGCCGTCAATGCCGTTGGGTCTGACAGGTAAACAAAGTTAGTCATTTGTCATCTAAATGAAAAAGCCTATTGCGATTCTCGATCTTGCAGCATCGTGCGAGTGAGATAGTGAGGTTAGAAAATCTAAAAATCTGTGAAAGTGACAATTATTTCCCTTAAATCAGCGAATAGACACAAAATGAACCACGGCTATTGAGCAAAACAATACACTGAATCATCCCCCGATGGCGGAATCCAGCGGGGGAAGTGCCAAGTGTAACACAAAAGTGGAACAAGTGAAAACAAAATGAAAATGTCAGAAAGAAATATCTGATGGTAAAATTGCCAAAAAAGACGTTTTAAAACTTGAAAAGACAAGTGAAATAAATAAAATAGTTTACTAAGTAAGTGTACAAGAAGCTGAAAAATTATAAATAATATTTATATTAATGTTACAGCAACAAAAAAATTAAAAACAATAAATCGCGTTTCTTTAAGATTCTACCAATTTTGTCGGTGTCACCTTTCCCTCCTAAGTAACTACACCTGAGGTAGATTGAGACATCAGTGTGACAATTACTTTCTTCCTTTCCGTAACTAGTAATTTTTATTTTTCTTGAAATGGGCTCAAAATTGGAGCCCAAACGTCAAAATCTCAAGGCGCGGTTCAACCCGAACTTTCCAGATTCTAACCTAAACCTATATAGTGGATCTTTTTGCTGAAGAACATTTTCAATCAGTTTACATAAGAAATTATATGAATTTTGAGCCTCTTTCAAAACATGAATATAAGCCATTTCAGTACAAGATGTTTTGGAAAATTTGAACTCCTTAGACATTAGAAAGAGTTCTGGCCCAGATAATGTTCCTCCAATCATACTAAAAAAATTTAGGTTTACCTTAGCATTTCCAGTGCTTAGCTTATTCCAAAGATCTCTACAAACAGCTACATGCCCCTTGAGATGGAAATGTAGTTATATTATGCCAATTTTCAAAAGTGGTGATAAACCAATATCCGAAATTACAGACCCATAAGTATTTTGAGCTCAATTCCAAAACTTTTTGAACGCAACATTTGCAGTCAGATAAAATTTAGGTTAACAGAAATATTCATAGATGAGCAGCATAGGTTCATTAAGGTTAGGTCTACCTCAACAAATCTGTTACCATTCGTACAGGACACACTGGAGGCCTTGGAGGATCGATGTCAAGTAGTTGCTATATACCCAGACTTCTCCAAGGCTTTCGACACTGTAAACCACTCTCTTTTATGCATGAAATTGGAAGCAATAGGGTTTTATGGAAACATTTTGCAATGGCTAGCATCTTACTTGAATGAGAGAACACAAAAGGTTAGATTAAAGAGATATTATAGTGCATTCTGGTGTTCCTCAGGGAGTCATCTTGGTCCATTGCTGTTTAACATTTTCATAAACGATATAGAAAATGAAATAAAACAGTCAGTTCATATTATTTGCCGATAACTTGAAACACTTAAAACGAGTTTGCTCAATCTGATTTGGATGATATTGCAAGATGGTGCTCAAAAAACGACCTATACCTCAACTTATAAAAATGTAAATCAATCACTTTCCACAACACAACACATTTTCTCGTCTGAATGCCACTAACTATTTTTATTGACATTTAATTACAGACGCTATCTACTTCACAGTAAACTAAACTTTGGTTTACATCAGGATCATATCATAAATACAGCGTTGAAAATGTTAGGTTTCATAAATCGACACACAAGAGACTTCGAAAATATAAACACTCTAACTTATTTGTTCAACACTTTAGTGAGGCCAACTCTTGAATATGCATCCAATGTGTGGTCACCATCGTACAACAATCATATTCACAGAATTGAAATGGTTCAAAAAAAAAATCTACTTCGTCTCTCACATAAGTTGGGGGTCCCTAGAACTGATTTTTCTGCTAGCCATATGCGTGAAACTTTGCATATTCAAGAATTGCATACAAGGCGCATGCATGCTGACCTCATACTAACCTACAAAATTGTTAACCACTTGGTCACCTGTCCTAACTTGCTTTTTAGATTTGCTCTTTATGTCCCAGCAAGGTCTACCAGAACAAAAAAGGAGAACCTACAGTGATACATGTTTTGTCTTCAAATTTATCAATGGCCTTATAATTTGTCCAGAGTTATTACAACTTATCTCTATCAATGTCCCAGATAGGCCATTAAGAAATAATAATCTCTATTATATTCCGTTCCACTACACCAATTATAGTAAACACAGACCTATCGATAGAACATTAAAAATAATCAATGATAATAACTTTGAATTACTGCATGGTAACTTGGTTAGCTTTAAAAAAACAATACTAATTACATTATAGAGTATATAGGTTAGTATATGAACAAATAGAAATTGTTTTATTAAATTTATATGGTGTTGTTGGATCAAATGTATGTGAATTGATTTTGGGCTTATCTAATATGTACTAATATATGTTTTTAATCGTTACACTTGTGCAGATTTATATAGCTCATGTAAGGTACCAACCGTGTTCAATGTTATATATATTATACCTATTATATTTAATTTATTTTAGTTTAAGATAACTACAATGTTCAATGTCATGTTATATAATTTATACCTTTTAGATATATTTAATCTTAATCTTAGTTTAACATAAATTTATGATCAGGTAATTATACTGTAATAGGGGCTATCCCGTATGAACAATAAATAAAAAATTAATAAAAAATGTATGATAACCACATTTAATTCATTCAATGTAGATGTCTTTGGAAGCTCATTGACTCGCTTCAAAAGCTCCGTCAAATCACAACAAATCTGACAGCAGCTTAGTGTGCTATCCTTGTTTAGTTTAAGTTTTTAGTAATTAATTAATTTGTTGAAATTATTATTATAGTTAATAGTGAAATGCCTTACCCGTTTATGAATATATATATATATATATATATATATATATATATATATATATATATATATATATATATATATATATATATATATATATACAGTGTGACCCATTTAAAATGGAACCACCCCTGTAGAATGGGCATTTTTCAATCATTCTCAAAAAAAATTTTTTTTAATATTAAGCATCAAAAACTGTGTCTTGACACAAATTTTCACAACTTTAGTTTAATTTCCAAGGCACTCTATGGTTTTTTGTCTTCGTCAAAAACGGCAAAAGTTTATTAGGCAATTTTTGTTTTAAAATTTGACTACACCACTGGATTCGTAGTCATTATAAATGAAAACCATGAAAATTTAATAAAAAAATATTGGTTAACAACGAAGTTACAACAACTTTAATTTTGGAAACAAAGTATTTGATTATAATTTTTATTTAGATTATAGACCTATTTAAAATCTGGCAATACTGCCGATACAAAGTAGAACACCAGTGAATTTGTACAGCGAAAACCCGAAGTCAATAGCTCATTCCGTTCTACAGTTATAACTCCTGAAAATATGGTAATGTGAGCGATTTGTGGTGGAAGCGATTTTGTAATAAAAATCTGACTACGCCACTGGATTTGTAAATTATATTCCCTTAAAATAATGTATTTAGTTTAGGTTACAAGTGTATTCGAAAATAACAAAAAATTAAAAATTCAAACGAAATGAACCGAATCAAGTTTTGAAGTATCATAATTATTTATTGAATAATAAAACAGAAAGCAGGACAAAAAATGTTCCTTTTAAATTCTGCAAAACTCAATAAAAACAAGCTTTTAGAGAAGGTATCAATAATTTGAGGAAAGCTGAACTAATACATTAGGCATAGGTATTGTACTAAATCAATGGTAGGCTGTGATTTAGTACACCACAAATCGCTCATATTACCATACTTTCAGGAGTTATAACTGTAGAAAGGAATAAGCTATTGACTTCGGATTTTCGCTGTACAAATTCACTGGTGTTCTACTTTGTATCGGCAGTGTTGCCAGATTTTAAATATGTCTATAATCTAAATGAAAATTATAATAAAATACTTTGTTTCCAAAATTAAAGTTGTTGTAACTTCGTTGTTAACCAATATTTTTTTATGAAATTTTAATGGTTTTCATTTATGACGACTACGAATCCAGTGGTGTAGTCAAATTTGAAAACAAAAATTGCCTAATAAACTTTTGCCGTTTTTGACAAAGAAAAAATCATAGAGTGCCTTGGAAATGAAACTAAAGTTATGAAAATTTGTGTCAAGATACAATTTTTGATGCTTAATATAAAAATTTTTTTTTTGAGATTGACTGAAAAATGCGTATTCTACAGGGGTGGTTCCATTTTAAATGGGTCACACTGTATATATATATATATATATATATATATATCACCAATACCAAGAATTGTAGATGTTCGAAAATATGACATTTGTTTTTAAAGAAGATAACTTATTACTTTCTGAAATGACAAAATCATCTCCATATTATTTATAAACTAATTGGTTGAAACATTTGTATTTGGCTTTTCATATTAATGTAATTTATTTGTCCAGTACAAATTCTTCCACCTTATTCTTTTCCCTGAATCTTGCTGTAGCACATTGTCTAGATTCTATCACAGTACCTGGGAGAAGATGCTTATTTAGATACGAATCACATACTTATTACATATATATATATATATATATATATATATATATATATATATATATTTTGTAATCTTACCTAGTGCATAGGTTTGCTACAAATACACATTTTAAATAAACCATATGAGTTCCTTGGACTAACCAAAGAAAAACATATATAACATTGATTTCATGCCCAAATTCGGTAATGTCACTCGGTTAGGTTATTTGTATTCGGATAATGTCATATAGTGCCATCTCACAAAGTTTAGAGGTACCAGTAGACTAACATCCAATAGCAATAATGCAAGTATCTCAAAAATGTACGTGATGGCGCTATACATTGTTAGCACGAGAGCAGATAGTGATCGCTCTATCAATTCGTAACAATTTTTTTTGGTTTAAAATCGCGTTTTTTCAGAAAAGACGCCTATCTAGATAAACTTAAAAAGCCCAACCCTATCTAAATACAAAATTTCATCCAAATCGTAGAGCCGTATCCGAGATACACGGACTATATTTATATATATATATATATATATATATACAGTGTCCGTCACAAAGTTGGCTACATATGTGTTATTGAAATTTCTGAAAAACTCTAATGGCGGTTCGTTTCTGCATGTCTGACAACTACAAAATCCGTTGCGACTTATATACCTCATGATTACTCTCGTTTCGGACGTCCATCGTCTTAATTGATTTAAAAGGTTTTCACGACGTTTCGAATGCTTGTATCTGCAATTGTCTTCAGATGAATACAGTATTCACCTAAAGACGATTGCAGATACAAGCATTCGAAACGTCGTGAAAACCTTTTAAATCCATTAAGACGATGGACGTCCGAAACAAGAGTAATCAAGTTACCACATCGTCTACAACCTTCAAACAAACGTTATATACCTCAGATTGGGCAGGAATTTTAAAAAAGTTATCTGTGGTGCCGAAAAATGGGTCAAATTGACAATATATCCAAAATTTATTGAGAAATTTTGAATCATATTGAAAAAAAAAGATTTAATTTTATTCCTCTACCTTTACTAAGAAACATTATACATTCTTGTTTTATCTGGAAAAAGCTTTAATAACCTAAATCACATGAGTTTGGGTCAAAACTAATCAAATATTTGTGGAATAGACATTTTGCGGGAGATTAATTTTATGAAAACACGATTTAGTCTTGTCACTAGGTGTAGTCATGCCCTGTATATTGATGTACATGAGCTCATTCAATATTCTCAACCCGTGAATAAAATTTAAACCAACTAATATTTGAAATTAAAACTCAATAATAATTTTTTTTTTATTGGTGCCCCTTTTTACCCATTTAAAGCACGCCTCAGCGTGTTTAAATCGAACTTTAAAAAACGCGCGTTTTTTAAAGTAACCATGACAACATCAACAAATCGAGAAACGTGAAGTCTAAATGACAAATTTTTTATTATTGATCTGACAGGAGTACCTTGTAACGTCAAATAAAATATTACTAACAATTCGTTCATTTATATGTGCTCCTCCATCCATTTGATGAACTTTTCATATTCTTTTTTATATATATCACTGGATTTTCGCGGTATTAACCGCGATTCTGCCTCACTATTCAAAAAATCGATATTAGAATAATTCATTTTTGAGTTCTGGTGACAACAAATATTGATCTTTCATAACAAATTGCAAATGAATATCTGTTTTTCTCATTTCCATGACAACGAAAGGTATACTGATGTCACATCACGAATTCAACCTTCTTGCATTATTAGTTCTTATTTTTATTTTTTGTAGTAATAATACCAGTATATATGATTTCAAAGTGCACCAATAAAAAAAAATTACGTAAAGTATTCGTGGATAACTGGTCTTAAAAACACTTGCTCTATTTCGAGCACTCCGGCTGCGCCGTCGTGCTCGAAAAATCGCGGGTGTTTTAAAGCCCTTTTTATCCACTTATACTTTAATATACTAATTTATCATTGCTAAAATTAATATTGGTTAGTAAATTTGAACCTCAATGACTTAGCTATATTTTTTTATTTTATAAGGCGGCTTTGAAAAAAGATCTACTTTTGTTGTAACAATAACAAATGTCACAATAACTTGTTGACAAGTTTGTTGGAGTTGTCGTTCTTTATTAGTTTTTGTGTTTTTCAATTTATCAATAGAAATGGCTCCAAAACTGAGTATACAAGAAAAAATAGAAATAGTATTGCTATATGGCGAAAATTATCATAGCACAAGAGAAGTAGCTGAAATTTTCAATAGAAGGCATCCAGAACAAAATTTTCATTTAGCTACGGTGGCAAAGATATTGCAAAAATTTAAGGAAACTGGTTCGGTTGAAAACAAATATAAAAGTGTTTACGTTAAGCCTGTTGTAAGTAATGAAAATAATGTAAACAATGTTTCACTGACAGTCACTGAGACACCAAGAGTTTCGACGAAAATTATGGCAGAAATATCTCAAACCTCTGTTAGACGAATTTTAAAGCAAAATCACTTTCACCCATACAAACCAAAATTTGTGCAAGAACTGCGAGACCGGGAATTTTTTTTTTAGGGAATTAGAAAACAATCGTGATTCCTCAAAAAATGTGCTATTTTCTGACGAAGCAACTTTCACCTGAAATGGTGTCTTCAGTTCTCAAAATTGTAGATGGTGGGCAGATCATAATCCTAATTTTATTATTGAAGCCAAGGACCAATATAGTTTCAAAGTGAATGTATGGTGTGGAATTTTAAATGAGCGAATTGTAGGTCCCTTCTTTTTTAGACGAAGTTTAAATGGCGAACGGTATTTCAACTTTTTACGGACCGATATATCTACATTTATCAACAACCTACCATTACAAGAGCGGATTCGTTTATTCTTTCAACAAGATTGGGCTTCTATTCATGCTACGAATGAAGTGCGGTAGTGGTTGAACAATGAGTTTGGTGGGCAGTGGATATTCAGGTAATTCTTGGCCTGCTAGGTCTCCAGACCTAACGCCGTGTGATTTTTTTTCATGGGGTTACCTGAAAAGCAATGTTTATAAACAATGTAGAACATTTAGAAATTTGTATAAGGAATTGGGCAGCACTGATCAACAGAACTATGTTGAAAAATGTTCGCCGGCAAATGTTTTCCAGAACAATTCTATGTATGGAGCGCGAAGGTGGTCACGTATAATATTGAAAATTTGTTTATTAATTTTTTTTTTCCACATCCCCCTAAACAATATTAAATTCAATTTGGATAAATAATGTATTATTAAGTTTCAATTACAAATATTAGTTGGTTTTAATTTTATTTACGGGTTGGGAATATTGAATAAGTTCATGTGCATCAATATAGAGGGCATGACTACACCTAGTGACAAGACTAAATCGTGTTTTCATAATTAATCTCCCGCAAAAAGTCAATTCCACAAATATTTTATTAGTTTTGACCCAAACTAGTGTGATTTAGGTTATTAAAGTTGTTTCCAGATAAAACAAGAATGTATAATGTTAATTAGTAAGGGTAGAGGAATAAAATGGTATTTTTTTTTCAATATGGTTCAATATTGTTACATGGGGTCCTCGTTGGATTCCAAACACATTTTCTCAATAAATTTTTTCGATATCTTGTCAATTTGACCCATTTTCCGGCACCACAGACAACTTTTTTTTTAATTCCCGCCAAATCTGAGGTAATGTGATATAAGTCGCAACGGATTTTTTTGTTGTCAGACATGCAGAAACGAAACGCTAATAGAGTTTTTCAGAAATTTCAATAACAAATTTTTTCCCATATGTAGCCTACTTTATGACGGGCACTGTATACAAGAATTGCTCGTTTAAAGATATATAAAACTCAATATACCATAATCAGCAAAAGGTAATTTGAAGTGTCCTGTCGTATCGTGCTATTCACTTATTGGGGGAAGTCGGAACTATTATTCAAAATATATAGAAAAAAAACTTTGGGTTATTTCAGATGAAAATTTGCTCGGTCTGAACTACCAACTGGAGAATGAAGCCATAAAACACATATGCAACATTTTGACCGCCATCCAGTCCACCTACGTCCGCCAGTTCCGAGTGCTGGCCGACGAAATAATACGAAATGTCGAAGAATCCAAGTCGAATATTGAGTTTCTGAACGTATTGGTAGCCCCTAGCGAAGAATTGGCAGCTACGAAGTCACCGGATGATTTCGGAAAAACTATACCAAAAATTTTTCAGTTGATCAGGTATAGTATTCATATATATATAAATAAAGAACTAACAACAAATTATAGACCAATAGCCTTAATAAGTACTATTAGCAAATTGGTAGAGAAATGCATTACGTTTAAACTGGCTGAGTTCCTTAATAAACATGCTATTTTATCTGATAATCAATATGGATTTAAAGAGGAAACCAGCACAGAAGGTGCGTTAAGTAAAGTTCCAAAAAAAATACTTAGTAGTTTGGACAATGGAAAAAAGGTTATAGGAATATTTCTAGATCTAGCCAAGGCTTTCGACACTGTGGCACATAAAATCCTACTCTACAGATTAAACAATATGGGCATTAGAGGAGTAGCGAATGATCTGTTTAAATCATACCTGATGATTAGAACCCAACGTGTAAGAATAAACAGTAGTCTAAGCGATCCTCTAGAGTTGGGATTTGGTGTGCCACAGGGAACAGTGCTTGGTCCCTTTTTGTTCAACCTGTATATTAATGATATACTCTCTCTACTTGATGTAGGGAGCGTTTTCTGTTTTGCGGACGACACTGCAGTAATTATTTTTTTTTTTTTATGTTCTGGTTCCCACGAAAAGGGATATCCTGTAATGTTTAGAGAACATCGTGGGAACCAAGGGAAAGAAGGTAGGAGTTGGTGTTCTTCTTAAATTTCTGGAGGTTGTATGCCTCGGGGAACCCCTCCCTAGGCAATGAGTTCCAAAGCCTCGCTGTTCGTTGGATGAACGAGTCTTTGGAAAGTGATGTTCTGCAGGTCTCCAAAGTGACCACGAAGGGGTGTGATGACTGAACTTGACGGGTTAATCTTGAAGAGACTGCCAAAGCAGGAACGATTGTTGATATTTCAGAAGAGCATCGCCCATGAAAATATCTATAAAATAGAGAGAAATCGCCAACTTTGCTACGGTGTTCCAGACAAGTGAGCGAGTTTGTGAGCGAGGCATCACCGACGAGACGAATTGCCCTTTTTTGGACAGAATCCAATAGCCTCAGGATATGTTTAGGTGCCGCGCTCCAAATATGGAGTATTCCAGGACAGGTCGGATCTGTGCCTTATAGATCATAAGCAGCTGAGTGGGGGTGAAATAGCTCTTGGCACAAACAAAACCAAGTTTTTGGGATGCACTTTTGGCAATGGACCTCACGTGATTTTCCCAGGAAAGGTTATTGCTGATAGTAATACCAAGCATCGATATGGATGACTTCAGTGGTATGGTTACTCCTGACAAAGTTATGTTAGGCACAGTGAGATCGGCTTTTCTAGAGAAAAGACATGCTTGTGTTTTGTTTGCATTGAATTCTACCAAGTTATTTGATCCCCACTCGAGAATTGTTGCTAAGTCCATATTTATATTATTAACATTTCTTCCTCGTTCATTTCTGGTTTCACGGGCTGATATAGGGGCCCTGGAAGAGAAAGCGGTATGGAGGGTACTATCATCGGCAAAGCTGTGTACTGGACATGAAGTTGCTTTCAACAGGTCGTTGATGTGAAGTAGAAATAGTGTTGGTGCGAGAATAGATCCTTGCGGAATACCAGCATTTATGAGTAGAGTGTCAGATGAAACTCCATCGACCACTACATGGAGAGACCTGTTTGAGAGAAAACTAGCAAGCAGGGAACACACCTGAATTATGTGGAGAAACTTTGGAAGCTACCCTGAGTGAAGCAGAAACTGCAATAACAAAAATAAAAGGATGGTTGGACTACAGTCTATTGTCAATAAATGTGCAAAAAACAGAGTTTATAGCCTTCGGCTTTACTCGGGTGAATTTACCGATGTTCACAAGCTTAAGAATTCATGACTCAGGTTGTACTAGGACTGTAAATGACTGTAAATGCAAACACAAGGTAGAAAGAACACATTCTCTTAAATACTTAGGAGTATTGGTTGATGAAAATTTAACTTGGAAACACATGTTTTGTATGTAGTAGGTAAAATAAGAAAACTCATATAAATTTTATGAACTAAGAAATGTGCTACAAGGAAAGATTCTTAGAATGGTTTGTTACTATCTTGTTGAGTCGGTGATAAACTATGGCCTAGTGGTCTGGGGAAGTGCCTGTAAGACAGTATTGGAACCTTTGTTTGTAGTACAGAAATATGTGATTAATGTAATGTATTTTAAAAATAAGCAATTTTCAACCGAAATCTCGTTTAAAAACCATAATTTTCTTACATTGGAACAACTACATGTTAAATCAATAATCAGATTTATGCTCAAAAGGCCTTATAAATTAGAATTGAAGCATCAATTAAACACGAGAAATGCATCTCAACAAAATGTACTACTTCCCTCTGTCAAGCACTTAGCCATGCAAAAGCACATACATTTTACTGGTCCAAAGGCTTTTAATGCCTTGCCCCTGCAATTAAAAACAAAAACATACAAAAGAAATAAGCTCAAGATTGATATGTGGATTAAAGAAAGCGGGTTTGAGTTTAATTTTCGCTGAATTTAATTTGATCAAGTACTGCTTTAATTTCCTTCTAATTTAGATTTAGACTTAGTGTAAGAATTTTTCAAATTTATAGTTAGCTTAAGGTAAGCCCAATTTAAATATATAATGCTTGAGAGATTTTTGTACATACTGGAGAATATCTCTCAAAGTACCTCATCATTTTCAACATACCTAGATATATATATAATATATTCATTGTTAAGTTAGGAGTTACTGCACACACAGTTTTTTATATTCTATCATGCAGCTCAATATAGAACATAGTGTTCTATATATTAAATATTATTATTATTATTATGTATATATATATATATATATATATATTATTTATATATATATTTATACATTTAAAATGGAAGTTTCCTTAGGTAGACATTTAAAAAGTTCACCAGAAAACCAAATTTCATGAATGAAATTTAATCTGTCATAAAGAAGAATAAAATAATAAATTTTACAACATGTAACAAATAGTAAAAAATAACAATCAACAATAAAGTACAGGAAATTGGCATGCAACGCGATTTATTCGTTCGAATGTTAGGAATTTCTATGGAAGAGGCCACGGATGTAGAAAAAATATTTTCGTTCCTGATGACTCCGATGCCTACTTCATTATGTCATTTAGATGGCACGATTTTTAAAACCGAAAAATCGGCTATGATGAAAATTTTGCGAAATGACTACTTTACCAACTCACACCGATGTTGTAATTGTTGATGGTTTTTTTTATTCCACTCTCTGAAAGATGAGCCAAAGTTGTTTTTGGCAGCATTTCCATTATAATGCTTCATGTGTACATATGGTTTTTGATCGCTACTGCTCGCCGTCTATTAAAGATTATGAACGTACGTTGAGGGGAGGTTTTGACAGTCAACATGACTACGTTATCTCTGGTCCGGAACAAGCTAGAACAAATGATCTTGGAAAGAACTTAGAAATGACAGATTTAAAGAAGCTCTCGTCCTTTTCCTAATTTCACACCGGCAAAGTAATGATGTAACCCATTTTATAGAAAATAAGACCATTCTATTGAATTTTATTAATTGTTACTCCTACAGCGTCGACGTAAATGGTAATGTTGTTTGGGCGGAGAATCCCGATTTTCATTGTCCTTCGCACGAAGAGGCTGACACTAAAATTATTTATCATGCATCTAAAATGAGTTCAGATTGTAATGTTGTAGTTAAGTGCTCTGATACTGATACTGTTATAATTATGCTAGATAATTTACACAAAATATCAGCAAAAATTTAAATTGAATGTGGAGTCTTCAATAGTCGGCATGTTATAAATGTAAATGCGCTTCATGAACGTTTAGTATTAGATTTATGCAAAGCATTACCAGGATTTCATGCGTTTACTGGTACTTGGTAAAAAAATAAGAGTTTCAGAAGGCATTCGCTAGCTTAGAAGATTCTTCGATCGATTTCGATAATACTTTTGCGAGAATAGAGTGATTTGTTTGCAGCATGTACGGTTATGAGTCAAATAAAAAAATCGAAAACGTAAGGTATCAAATGTTCCTACAAAATTATGAAGTTAAGAATACTTAAGAAACTTGAAAAAAAAAACTTCAAAGCCTCCTGCTTGCCACCTTGCTCTACCGAGCTTCTACGACAAATAAGAAGAGCACACTATATATCACACTTGTGGATCAATGCAACATTATCGGATCTAATTGAATTCAAGCCCGAAGCTTCAGGATGGACATTAACTGAAAATAAATATGTTTTTTATGGTTCGAAGGCTTTCAGATGCCACCATCTGTTAAAGATATCATTTTGGATAATGAGGATTCGGAAGGTAATTTTCAATTCGCAAATCTTGATTGTATACATGATTTATTCAATTTATTGGACTACTTATTATTTCCAGTTGATAACGAGCTCTTCAAATATTTAGCTATAACCTTTAAGAAAGTGCAAGATACTGAATATGAACCGTTGATCTTCTTGGAAATTACTTTGTTGCAAATAAATTGTTTTTCAATTTCTTATAAAAATATATATATTCTCAATTGACTTCTGACTATTTAAGTGTCAGAAGTGCTATAAAATATGTACGGTGAGAAGAGCGCAATTGGTCGCTGAGCGCTGCGCCGTGCACCAAAAGACGCTCTCGCACTTTGCACCCAAATTCTCATGATTTCTCTTCCACTCTGCCTTCTGACACTTTACACGTAGTTTATTCTTCACGTAAACAATACAAATGCAAATTGTCAAAAGTTCTTCTCAATATGTAAATTCTACGAAATTTTTCGCAACTTTGAAGTTTTTGACAATTCTTTATCTTTTATTTTCATATAGTAGTAGTTTTACACAGTAGTAACATGTAACACGATTTTTTTAGAAGAATGTGTGTGCGCTACGTCTAACAATTAACTAGATTTACAATAAATGTTAAGTAATTATTTATAAAAAAGTTAGGAAATGGTAATAAAAATAAATTATTTTAGTATTGGTATTGGTTATAACAAACAATAAAAGTAATAATTAACTCTAGTAGTTTTAAAAGCTATACAGTACTAACATAGTGGCTTAAACAATAATCCACTTACTCTTCTGACAATATTTTTCCTGTTTTTATTCATCTCTCCTCGATACCTATATGAATTTTCAGCCATGCCGATCGACAGTTTTTTTGTCAGAAAATTTGCATGTTTGATTGCCCACCTACACAATCTTCCAACGTGCCTTCTGATGTTTATATATACAAGATGGCTGAAAGTGAATCTATGACGGATGGTTCTCATAGCTATAAATGTTGCAGAAAGCCTCTAAAATACTATGTGTGCACTAAATGCTTCAGTGTTTCTCACCAAAGTTGCATCATGCGGAAAAAAATACGATTACCTTTATTAGTGGGAACAAAGTGATATGCTGTGGAACTGAAAGTGAAAATGAAAAAAACACAAACCAGCCTGACAGGGTTGTCGAACAAACTATAGGAGATGTGGTGGAAGAAAATCACTGGAAATGCAATTATATTTCCAAAATGAAAGAAGAAACGAGTGTGTTGGAAAGTGAAGCCCTTGACATGGGATCAAAACTGAATGAACAGGTAGAAGTCCAACCGACTAAAAAAAAGATTGAAAACCTGGAACAACAAATTACCTGATACTCAAAAGACTGTAAAATACATTGAAACAAAACCAATAAAACTCAACTGAAAAAAAGCATCTTGAAAAAAAACAATGGAACTTCAAACTGAAAAAACATTTGACCAAGGAATCTTACAACGCGGATACAAATAAAAAAGAGAATCCGGAAAAGAAAATTTGACTTGAACCAAGCAGTCACATGCAAACTTCAATATACAGGTGAAGCTTTACAAGAGACAAAAATTTCAAATTTAAATTGACAAAACTCTAGAGCAATGAGAATAAAATAGAAAGTGACTAATGATTCTCAACTCCGACAAATTATAATTAGTATATTGAACAACGGCTAAATCAAACTAGAAACGGCAGAGTATACAAAGTGGAAGACATAAGATGTAAAAGAAAAAGAGGGAAGAAAAGGCAGTCCATGAAAATTAATTCCTTTGAAGTTGAAATATTAAATGATGACAACATTCAACCCAGTGGATGACTTGTATATTTATTTAGAAAATCTTGATTCTCCAAAATTAGTATTAGTTACAGAACACTGGCTGAAACCACAGGAACCAATATGTGTACCAGGTTATAAATGCATTTCTAGATTTGATCGAGTAACGGCTGAACATGGAGGAACCCTGATACTAGATAATGTAAATGAAGATATATCACCTTGTTAATGTAGAAAATTCAGTAACTTGTTGGAAGAGAAAATTTTGAGTTCTCTTGTGTACTGTACGCTTATTCCCTGTATGTTTTGTGTATTTATAGAATGCAGTGATAGTAAGAAAGCCTCATTTGAAGTCATGACCATATTTTTCGATAAAGCTCGAAATGCTGCTGTCACAACTTCCAACAAATTCGAATATTGTTCTTACAGGAGATTTGAATATAAATTTTGAAGATAAATCAAATCGTTCCTGCCAGCTTCTGGAACAATTGTTAGACTCCTTTAATTTAACCATGCATGTGAAATCCGCAACACATATTTACCAGAGTGCATCTACTATAATAGACTACATCTGTTCCAATGTGGATGAGTCTAATGTAACCTGCTCAGTTTTGCCAGCTAATCTCTCAGATCATGAAGCCGTTCTTAGTACACTCAGTTTCCCCTGGTAAAGGTAATTCTAAAAACAAAATAAACTTGGGCGTATATTTTCTAAAACAACTATTGCAAATTTCAAAAGGCCTGTGATCAGGTCATCTGGAACAGAATCACACATATAAACACATATTTGAATACACTTAGTAATATTTTTGAAAGTGCTTTCCCAATCACCAGAATCCGAAAAAAGGTAAGAAAACCATGGATAACGAAGGGCATTAAAATATCGGCCAAAAATATGCGCTCACTGAACTACATTAAAAAGTTTCATAAAGAGGAACATCTAAAAAATTATTGCAATAGGTATCGAAGTATATATAACAGTGTCATAAAACAGGCTAAACTTTCGTATTACCATACTAGGATTAATACTGCCTCCAATAAAGTAAAGGAGAGCTGGATTATTATTAATGAT
This sequence comes from Gonioctena quinquepunctata, assembly GCA_018342105.1. Classification (NCBI taxonomy): domain Eukaryota; kingdom Metazoa; phylum Arthropoda; class Insecta; order Coleoptera; family Chrysomelidae; genus Gonioctena; species Gonioctena quinquepunctata. Next base: position 774,302 of record JAFIRS010000222.1, on the reverse strand, counting down.
ATCCGTGGAAAGAGCAAAAACCAAATTGATAAAATCAATCTGAAACCTGACCGTATCAATGACTACTATTGTTCTATTGCAACCAAACTTACTAATGACATTTCCACTAATATTCATATTAATCCAATGCAATATCTTGAGAATGTAAGAATTGACAAGAACTTCTTTCTATTTCCAACAGACTCAGATGAAGTAAAGAGTGCTATGAAGGAAATTAAGAACAAAAATGCATCTGGAGCTGATGGTTTGTCTATAAATATGCTGGAAAAATTGCCCCCTCCAGCTATTGACGCGCTTACTAGTATAATAAATGAATCTTTTGCCTCGGGAACATTTCCAACTATACTTAAATCAGCCATGGTGATCCCAATTTACAAAGGAGGGGATAGGGAGGATCCATCAAATTATAGACCAATATCCCTCCTATCTACTATTGCAAAAATCATTGAGAAATTAGTAAAGAAGCGACTTATGTCATTCGTCGATAAACATAAAATAATAAACGGTAACCAATACGGTTTCCAAAGCAACAAAAGTACAAATGACGCTATTTATAAATTTTTAGAAAACGTGTACACAAATCTTAATAATCAAGAAGCGACTGCGGCAGTGTTCTGTGACCTATCCAAAGCTTTTGATTGTGTGAATCATGGAATACTGCTGCAGAAGCTTGAGCACTACGGTATCAGAGGCATAGCCAATAAATGGATGACATCTTACTTGAAAGACCGGGAACAATATGTGAAAGTTTCGGGTTCAGTATCTGAGAAAAAAAAATTGAACAGTGGAGTTCCACAAGGCTCTGTCTTGGGGCCCATATTATTTTTGTTATATGTAAATGATCTCACTAACTTGAATATTAGCGGTAGGTTTACCTTATTTGCAGATGATGCAACTATTGAATGGCACACTAAAGATAAAGATAAGAATACTCTCAGCCAATTGTTCTCTACAGATCTAGCTGAAATAAAAAAGTGGTGCGATGCCAATCATATGGTCTTCAACTCTAAGAAAACTAAGGTGTTATCATTTAAGGGAGACATTGACAAAATAGAACTAAATAATGACACACTCATGAAATCTGATAATTATAGATTCTTAGGCATTGTACTGGACCATAACTTAAAGTTCGATGAACATATTATGGCAATGGCAAAGAAATTGTCATCTGGGTGTTATGCTATCAGAGTTATTCGAAATGACATCGGTCATCTTATTGCTAGAAAAGCCTACTTTGCTCTTATGGAATCTCATATCAGATATGGTATAGCATTTTGGGGAGCCTGCTCACAAGCGTTGTTTTCAATAATCTTTACTCTACAAAAGAGAGCACTGAGATACATATGCCATGTTAACCATCAAACCTCATGTAAACCCTTATTCTATCTCAGAAGATACTTACGCTAACATCAATCTTCGTGTTAGAATCAGCTAGTTTAGTTCATAAGCATAAACTACATCTATTAAAATCAGACACTGCACATAACACTAGGGCAAATGGCCAAAATATACCTTTATTAATCCCTAGAACCACCCAATGCCAAAATTCAATTATTTACAATGGTAGAAAATGTTCAACCATTTACCTAAGCAAATAAAAAATATCCATAGCCCTCCGAAATTCAGAAGAGCTGTAAAAACATTTTTACTCACAAGACCGTTTTATGACTTGAGGGAGTTTTTTGAACAAAACTTTGAATAGTTGTGACAGCAGTACAAAATATGAAGTATTCATGTCTTACACCAACTAGTGGAAGGTATATGTGTGTTTTTAGGAGTATATATGTACGATTGTTTAAAAAAAAAAAAAACATTTTATTATAGTATTTTATGGTGGATATATGTATATATATATTATGTTATTATTTTTATCATCGGACAACTCTCTCCTGTTTTTGTTTTTTGTTTTTATGACCAAAGAATAAATTAGGAAAAAGTTTTTTTATATCTATTTTACTGTATTTTCTTAAAAATATTTTATAGTATCATGACTGTATGACAATCCTTACTGGTTTGCATAATTTTAATTTTATTTAATTACCATTACCACCTGCTCATTTCAAGCAGTTACGATTTATGTAGCTTTGTCAATAAGATTTCTATTCTTTCGATAATAAAGCATGCTTTGATGGTTGGGGTTTTACTTTGCCAACAACAATCGAACCTTTTCCAGGTAAAATATTTCGTGGACCGAGGCATGTTGCTCGTCCTGTAGCCAGCTCTCCGTCTACAAGTAATGGACAAACTCGTACAAGGTACAAAATTACTGAAATGGGTATTGTAATAGAAAACAAGAGTAAAAATCCCGTATGTACAATAAATAAAAAAATAAAAATATAATACAAAAGGCCCAAGTGTCATCGGAGGTGACGACCTGACAAGCCTACAGGGTGGAGTTTTTATTGGTTACATCTAAGGTGCAGGAGCACAGACTCCAGGACTCAGTCTCCCACAATACCAAAAGGTGTCCATAAAGGATTTTCTCCCCCTTCAAAAAAAAAACAGCCAATGGAGAATTATCGACAAATTACAATACCCAATCTTTGGGGAATGCATTTCTAAATAGAATGCTCAGAACGGCTTTTTCTGTAGAAGATCAACGGGGAGTGTGACTAGCGCACTTTTTAACTCTATCCATGCTTCCTTGAAGAGGTGTGTACGTGCACTGTTCTTTGATCTATCCAAAATGTTCCATACTAGAAACCCGAATGTGGCTATAAAAAATCTAGGAAGCCTTGCTTTCAGAGGATATTTTTCAGCTTGGCTGAGGTCTTACTTGAACTGTAAAGAAATGTTTTAAACATCTAAATCTGACATATATGAAATTATGCTCGTGGTACTTCAGAGATCAATCCTAGGTCCTCCAATATTTATTTGTTACATAAACCGTATGCCCAAATAGCATTTTATATGCTAATGACAATAAATTGGTTGACAACCTTAATATTTTATGAAGACAGTTCACACTGTAGTGCATAATAACCAGTAACAATTTTTAGCATGAGTTGAGTCTCACAAATCTTATGTGTAACACCTAAAATTTTATGAAAAAGAGTTTGATATATTCGTTATTTATAATAGCTTGTATGCATTAGTAATTGAGATTTTCCAATGAAACTCTGAAACAGTTGTATCCTAATCAATCAGGAAATTTTTTTAGTCAGAGCTGTCAGATAAAATATTGTATTGACAACCAATTCCTCCCGAGAATTTGCAGATGTCACTAAAGTTGTATCATAAGAATATAAAATGATATTTTCATATCAGATTTGGTGTGAACACACATCTTCCCTTAGTAAGATCCCCGAGCCGACAAACTTACGTCATTTTAGCAATCTGAAATTTTTAGTATGAATATGTAGTAAAAGACGTACTTCGAAAGCGGGACCCTTTCACAGGTATCAGGTACAAAAGGTACATAAAAAGCTTACGACTCACCTACGTTAAAGTATGGTAACATTTTGACAATTAATATACCAAGCATATAGCCGTGCGGTCTAAGGCAGAAGATTTAAAAGATTTAAGGTCTAGGTCTCGAAAGAGAGCGTGGGTTCAAATCCCCCCCACCACAGTTTTTTTTTTCATTTTTTCCTTAGAAATTGAAAAATGTTTTTTTTTGGGACGAATATTCAAATGAGAAAAAATCAAACAAATCATTTCTCAATTTCAAAGGGAAAAAATTAAAAAAAAAAACGTCAAGAAGTGGTGGGTGGGTTTGAACTCACGCTTCTTTTCGTGATCCAGAGCTTGAATCTTTTAAATCTGTCTCCTTAGACCACTTGGCTCTCTCGGTATATTGAGATTCAAACTATTACCATACTTTAGCATAGGTGAGAAATGTTTTTATGTACCTTTTTTACTTGCTACTTGTAAAAGGGTCCCGCTTTCAAACTAGCAAGTACGCTTACGTTTTTAAGTACATATCACACTATCGATACTCAAAATTTCAGCTTTGCTGAAATGACTTAGGTTTGCCGGTTCTGAGATCTCGGACCCATTATCCAAGGAAGTATGGATAAAGTTAAAAAGTGCGTTAGTCACGCTTTCCGTTGATCTACCAGGGAGGAAGTTGTTTTGAGGTGAACTTGGTATGTTATGTTCATTTAGGAAATATAGTATTTTGATTTTTGAGTGGTGGTTGCCTTTTTAATACCGGTGTAACAACTCAATTTTGAATTTTAAAATCATTCGAGAAAATACCCTCCTGGCAGATTCGTCAATCAAGTGAGAGTTAATAGTTGCCATGACATCGAAGGCCTGCTATGGGGATAAATTAAATGTTTGGGCAACGCAAGTAGATAAAAAATTATAATTATATAATTAATGGCTAATTAGTCGCTATACTAATATTCTTTCTCTATTAATTTAATTTATTTATGTATCATTCTATTGGCTGTCTTTGACTTCTTTTTGGGGTTAGATGGAAGAGCAGATGTATGTTAAATGCTAATATATATTTCATATTGTACTATATTTAGGGCGAGTAGTTTGCGTCAACACATGTTCACCTCTCAGATGAAGATGGTTGAACAGGTCAACTCAAGTGGTATCGCTGGATACGGGTTGACAAGAAAATCCAGTGAATGACCAGAAATGGTCAACCTGCGGATCTCTAGTCAATCTCAAACCAAATGCCACCACAACATGGCTAATCCAAGGCGTCAACGTCGGATGGATGATACCTGAGCCAGTCAGGTATCCTACAAACGGAAGCCTCTGGAACATGGCGACCTCCCAGAGTAATCTGCCTTCACCTCGGGCACGGTGGGCCCTACATTGGAACGAAATGGAAACCACAGAAAACAACCTGGGAACTTCCGTTGAAGAAGACCCAACACCGATAGCGGTATGGAAGTCGAGGAGATTCCAGTTGAATCACACTTGGCACCAGAAACCGTAAACAACCGGGAGGATCAGCAGATGGTCGAACACCACGGAGAAACTCCGAAACAGAGTGGATTCCAAAGCCATTTGGTAAAATGGAAACCAAAGATTCTTCAGCTCATCAAACCAGGACATGGGTAGATACTGAAGAATGGTGTCATCAAGAGACAGAGAGCCGGTCTAACTTTGTTTTCAATTCACTGTGCGCCTAGTAGGCAACAGAACCTTGAAATCAGCCGAAACAGGATGAACGAAGAACCTTATCAACAGGCTTCTAAACTAATTAAAGGCCAAACCTGTTTGAATGAGGAACCATGCACAGAGTGATACAATAGACCCCAGCTGGTAGCAGTGTCAAGGGAAGCTAAGGGCCAACCCTGTCTCTGGCTCGTCAGCTTCCAACCAACCAACCAACCAACCAACTATATTTATTATTACATACAAACTAAATCTCGCCCTAACTATATAAATAAAATGTAATCTTATCCTTTATTAATTGGTAATAAAGACATTTATTATTATTATTATAATTTAGGATTCAATCCTTCTGATAATACTGAAGTCTCATAATAGGAAATTTTATATGCAAGAAAATGAGAATGTAGACTGGTACGGACATTTTGTCTCATAGAAAATGACATCCGCAAGAAAATGAGAATTTAGACATCAACAGAATTCAATCCTTCTAATCATTCTGAAGTCTCACAGAAAATTATATTTGTTAAGAAATTATATCTCAAGAATGATCTGGAGGACTTGAGTGAAATTGAATATAAAGAATGATCAGATCTTCAGAGTGTTCAGAAGGATTTAGGAATAACTAAGTAGTGCGAATGATTTGGAGGATTTAAATGAGTATTTGAATACTACCACTAAAATATTATAAAAGATTACTACTTGGTTTCCAACCATTGACTTAGACAATGGATGTATTGAAAATACAGCAATATGCATCATACTTCCGATTGCACAAGAATGGACTCAGAAACTCAGTAGTGAAGATTATGACAATCTAATAGTGACTTTTAATCAGGATGATAAAAGCCATTTCTCATAAGAATAGAACTTTTTTCACTATTTATAGGATTTAGTACCCGAAAAGAAAAAAATGATTACCCTATCACTCACGTGTCTGTCTGTCTGTCACAGCCATTTTTCTCAGAAACTTGAAATTTGGTTTGGTAATGGAGCTTACTGACATGCTTATTCCCCAATAGTAATCCACTCAAAAATATAGATAATCTGAAAATCTGGGAGGACGAAATTTCATAACAGGCATAATTTCTGAAAGTATTGCTGAAAATATGCGATAAAAGCATGTTTCTTCTTCCCCATCTCAGAAACTACTGAAGCTAAAACAAAGTTTTTACTATTTTGAAATCAATACATCCCTTTTCTCAAAGTCACTATTCAAAATAACCCTTGATGTGAGAGTCAAACTTTTATTTGATTGAAGCTATTATACTTGTATGGTGGAAATACACTGACATGAATGAATACCTATTATTCCATAAACCTTCCTCAAATGGAACTAGAAAGTGATGGATTCTCTATAGTTCAACAACAATAATTTGAGATGCATTCGTGAAAAGTTTGTCAACAAAATGTGATGTTTTAATTTCAGTTTGACGTGCAATATTCTATTTGTTTATCAGTATACACCTAATCAAATTTTTTCTATATAAGCAAAAACTCATTTGAAACTATTTATTCTCACCAATGCCCCCTGCTCCAGCTAGTGTTCGTTGGAAAACGCTTATGTATATTTTTTGAAATTAAGTGAAGCTATGTGTTTTCAGGTATATCTGGATGAACAGTCCCTACTACAACACCAATGAGAAGATTACACAATTGTGCAGGGCCCTCAGCAACCAGGTCATACTACAGTGTAAAAGCTACATTAATTTGGATGAAGTTTTCGTCAAGAAAAATACCCAAAAGTCAAATAAGATGTTTCAGACTTGTATAGATTGTATAACCGATTATATAAGAGCGTATGTATTGGTGAGTACTGAATAACTTTTTATTGTGTTTTCGTCAGAAATGGCGTTATCCGGGTTCTTGTTAAACGAATGGATGACTAAAGATAAATAATTTTCCGTTTGTTTCACTATTATTATGATTTCATTTTTGCAATTAGAATAAAATTGTGAAGGGCCCGATTAGTATAAAACATACGAGGCCTTGACTTCCAGACATATTTAGACCCAGGATAAGTTTGAGGTGCTCTTATGGATAATGTTCTTTTTCTATGTGCTGACCAACCAATTATAGCAATATGTTTTTGAAGTAGATTTTTCTACGTAGCATATACCCTGGACTTCCTCTTTTCCTCTCGGGAATGTATAGATGGGATCAAAATATCACCAGTACTTCATATAACTTTTGTTCCTAAAAGCCTTCGTTACCAAGTTACGGGCCCTCAAAGTTACAAAATGAAAAATGTTTTTCTTTGATAACTTTCAAAGTGAATATTCAAAATCATCTAAATTTTGGTGATTGACTAAACAAATGAATTCCTTCGATGAGCTTTCATGCAGGAGTCAGTTGTTTTGCTACAAAGTCAGGAACGGACTACCTCCAATGGTCCACACCCCAAAACTTTGAAATGACTGGGATTTGTCAATATGTTTTAACGAAACGGGGTTAACTGGACAATTTCCTGAATAAAAGTACTTGTGTGGAAAATCGATCGGAGCAATGATTTTTTATAAAAATACATTTTTGTTCGACGACATCCAACCTGAGATGTCTACCATTATTCGAAAAGATTAATTTGTAATGAAAATAGAAATGATAGGTACAATGTTCATAACGAATTTTTATCATGCAAACACGTTTACCTTACAAAACTCATGGTGTAAATAATCAATCTCAAGCCTCAAGAGCAAACAGAAATGCAAAATCCGCTACAAAAACTGCTCGATATGACCCCCGTCTCTCTCAATACATTTTCTTAGTCGGCGCAAACACCCTCTCTGCACTTGAAATAGCATGCCAGGGTCGTTTCGTATGGCTTCACAATGTAATGTAATTCTATTCAACAAGGCATCTCTAGTGTGAATAGGTGTAGCGTAAACGAGGCTTTTTAGATGCCCCCACAGAAAGAAATCCAATGGATTTAAATCCGGAGACCGCGGTGGCCATGATTATGGCCCACTTCTACCAATCCATCTATTGGGGAAAATCTGGTTCAGATGGTCCCGCACAGTCAAACTAAAATGAGGAGGAGCGCCATCATGCATAAACCACCTCGTTTTGGCAAAACTGAACCTACAATAATATCGAAATAAAACAACAGGCTCCAATTAATTATCTATTAGACATACCTGTCTCCCTCAAGCTGCGATCCACACGCTCAAACGTTTCTCTTGCAGGTAAGGTTCGATCGGAAAAATGCTCGGCATACAGACGACGGGCTTCTGCAGCATTACCAAATGCTCGTCCATACAATGCATGCATATTTGCATATTCGTTGAATGTAAACTGTTCGGCCATATCAAAACACTTCAAACTGTCCTATTAGAATATTGACAATACAATGACAACACACCACTCAAAATAACAAAATCGCATTCCAGTGGTCATTTTTTATCCACACTAATTTTATTTCTTTCTACAAGGTGTTTTTGTCAACATCTGTGGAAGAAATGGAACATAAATTTATTCACCGGATATTTTTCACCCATTCATGTGCAGCCGTTTTTGTAGTTTATTCGTTTGCTTTTTATTAGTTACGTCTTCCAATGTGCGTTTTTTCAGCTAACTTTATCTTCGGGTTAAATATTTTCTCCCATGAAATTATACTTATTAGTGAAACTCCTCAACACTTAAGCTATGAATACGAATTTGCAACATCCAAATGTTGAGTTTCATGAGATTCAGAGAACACAACACGAAACGTGCTTATTCCACGCGTACATACAAAATATGGACTGAATTCGATATTTCATAGTGGAGTAGCTTGTTAGTTCAAAAACACCACGAATCTACATAACTTGATATATCATTTGAAAAAATATCTACATTGTGAATGAAACTTTCAACTAGGTACTGTACTTTTTGTTTACGACTTTATTTTAGCATATTTTGTATTATCCCTGTTATAAATTTTGTTGAATTAACGTTAGCATTAGTATTTCTACTGTGAAAATTTTTCATTTCAAATAATGGTGGACGATCAGGTTTGATGTCGTCGAGTAAAACTGCATTTTATTAAGAATCGTTGCTCCGATCGACTTTCCACACGAGTACTTTTATTCAGAAAATTGTCTACGTAACCTATTTTGTTGAAAACTATTGAAAAATTATCTGTCATTTCAAAGTTTTGGGGTGTGGACCATCGGGGGTAGTCCGTTCCTGACTTTGTGGCAAAACAACTGACTCCTGCATGAAAGCTCATCGAAGGAATTCATTTGTTTAGTCAATCACCAAAATTTAGATGATTTTGAATATTCACTTTAGAAGTTATCAAAGAAAAACATTTTTCATTTTGTAACTTTGAGGGCCCGTAACTTGGTAACGAAGGCTTTTAGGAACAAAAGTTATATGAAGTACTGGTGATATTTTGACATCATCTATACATTTCCGAGAGAAAAAGAGGAAGTCCAGGGACACCTTGTATTTCTTCTATTTATAGTCTATTGTGTCCAATCATAACATATCAATATATTTATAAGGCGAGGGGGCAAACAACTAAGTTGGTGGGTAATAAATGAACATGAAAATAGATAGACAGGCAGCTCGACATTAAGCCGGCGCACAGTGATCTAGCTTGGCCAAAAAACGGCCAAAAGTGGTCAAATCCGACATTTTTATATCATCCTCAAGAGATGCTAATAATCTTCAAATGACCCCGAGGATAAACCGCATTAAAAGTTAGTTCCTAAGTTTATTTTTCAAAAAGTTACAGAGGGTTGAATTTGCATAATTTTGGAGCTTAACCACCATACGTCTGAAAAAGAAAGTAGAAACAGTTGATTGGTTATAAGTGAGGCAAAAATCGTTTTTGGACATCTGCATGTAGGGTAAAGACTGTACCTTTACTCAGTACAGCAAAAAATGTTGAGGCCATTTTGGTCTTTGCACAAAAAATAATCTAAAAAAACCTTATTTTAAGAGAAGTTATGAAAAAAATATGCAACTTTCATAGGTTAGATCTTTTAAGGACCACCTTGGTCCAACAAGCTGTGAGTCTCATTTGGAAATTTAACCGCCCCGACCTGCTTCTGTCATCGACAGGGGTATCAATTATTGATTGTTTTCATACTGAATTCTATAAAAATCAAGGAATAATGCTGAAAATAATATTTTAATACTGTAACAGAACTTCTTATATGAGTCGTATAGAATCAAAAGTCTGTATTTACCAATACCGAAAAAAATTAGTTAGCTATTGGATATAATAGATCACAGGTTTGTGCAGCATCTTACAATATCATTCAGCTTCAAAACTCGTTGAAAGGTATAAATAAACGAGGTATAAAAACTTTGTTGGAATCAAAACTGTGTATTTACAGAGATATTTGGAATCAAAACTCCGTATTTTCTCTTCAACCAATGACAGTATACCTAATGATCACGTGATGAATCGCCTGTCAGATGAAGTCATTTCGTCTGGTAATCTCAGTGATAACGGACATATTAAGGAATAATTTCATTCCAGTTTTCGGCTTAACAGTTCGAGCAAACTTTTATCATTTCCATTTAGATTTATGTAGATTCATTTTTATAAACGTTAAATTGACATATCGCCGTATTTTTATTCATTTATTCAATTTATTCCTTCAATATTCAATAGCTCAATAGAATATATTTTTATGATAAAATATAATGATTTTTATTACGGTCTTGTCTAGCTACAATGTTGATTGCACTTGTACGTAAAAATCTTTGATAAAAATTTGTGGAGCTCATAAAGCTTTATCAAAAGACCTATAGTTTTCCGATATTGGTATGTAAATGAAAGATTGAGATAGCCGCCATTTTGAAACTACTGGACAGATTTGTCCAATTTTCAAACTTTGTCAAACTTTGTCGGTTGAAAAATGTGGCCTCCACTTAGTTGACAAATTTCGTTATATCCAATATATATTTGGGTTCTGGGGACCATGATCGGCCAAGATATATCAAAATGTTTTGAAAGTCTTGTTGTGATTGACGGGAACAATAGGTTGTATTTCTCTTGAAATCTACCTAAAACTGGTTTTAAAAAATTACAATAACTTGCATTTTCAGAATTTAACAAATATCGTATTTTTTAACTGAAAAATGATACATCGGTATTCGTCATGAGAATAAAATGCCAAATTTTTAATCATTAATTTTGTTCAAAGCCCATCGCTCAAGATATTGCAAAAAAGTACACCGATACTGATAAAAAAAATCTAACTTGTCCGCCATCTTGTGTTAAAAAATGTCACTAATTTGTACTGGTTTTCAATTTGCAGTTAATCAACTTTCCATGCACAAACAAATTATCAAAATCTGATTACTGGTTTCGAAAATATAAGCATTTTCAAAAATCATGTATGAAGAAAAAAAAGTAGAAACAATAGATTGGTTACCATTAAGGCAAAAATAGTTTGTTGAAGAAACCAGATACATCTGCATGTAGGGTGAGAACGGTGCTTTTGCTTAGTGAAGAAAAATAAAAAAAAAACGTTATTTTAAAAGAAATTCTGACAAATAATGCAAGTTTCATAGGTTGATCTTTTATGGTTCACCTTGGTCCGGCTAGCTGGTATATAGGTATGATATATCAAGGCTTACTTAGTAAGTCTCACTTGGTAATTTAGTCGTCTCGACCTGCCCCTGTCAAAGATAGGAGTATTAATTAATTAAAAATTGATGTTTTTCTCACTGAATTATAAAAACCAGAAAAAAACCCTCGTGAGTTCTTTTGATTTCCATTTATTTCTTCCTGGGAGGGGAACCTAATAAGATCTTTTAAAGTTGTGTCGGATGGCATCGATAAAATCGGATGGGAATGTATCTCATTTTAGATATCCCCTATTGCTCGGTGACCATGACAGGTTCCTGTATATATTCTCCCTTGCTTCCGTCTCTAGGTAAATATGCAATGGAGGAATGTTGAGGGGAACTTTCATAGCTGCTGGCGGGGTGGTAGAAATTGCCCCTGGTATAGTCAAATACTCTTGTATCCGGAGTTTGTTGATCTTTTTCTCATGCACTCTTCTGCTCTACTAGACGACTAAAGATTTAAAGATTTATTTAGCCATTTTACTATACATTCTAACAATACAAATCAATTATAATACTACTGATAATAATTGGAAAGATCAAATCAGCATGTTTTTTCCCCCCACACTCTAAGTGAGTACACACTTGTAGTGTAGTGAGAAAAAAGAAAAAAAAACAAAACAGGATAACATGAATACATAGACAATTTAGAGTCAGAAATAGGAAGAGGGAACGGTGTATCAAGTAGTTGGTTCAACGTGCCGCGTGTATTGTAACCATGATTGAATGTTTGCTGACAATGACCACTCTTATAGGCAGATATTAAAATTGTTAAAAAATATAATGACCGAGTATTAAGTATATCTGGAGAATACAGTGCATTTGTCGAGGATCGTTTTCTTCATCTAAAGATAATTTTTAATATAATATTCTGGATCACTTTGAGATTTTGTAATGAGTTTTCATACAGACCACCCCACACTAGTATTCCATAGCGTAGGAGTGACTCCACAAGTGATTTGTATATTATAAGCAACAGTTTAATCGACAGTATCTCTTTCAGTATATAAAATTTGTAAATTAGTTTTCTGAGTATTGTTGTTAGATAGTTGATGTGAGTTTCCCACCTGAGATTTTTGTCGATTATAATGCCTAAGTATTTGATTTGGCTAACTTCTGTGATGTTTTTATTTAGATTAGTGGCGCTAATATTCTGGAACTCTGGCCTATTTGCATTATTGGCAGAAAAAGCTATATAGCATTTAGCCAATCCGTTATTATGTTTAGTTCTCTTTGGACATGTAATTTAGCTTGTGACCAGGAATCACCCTCGAATAAGATCACAGCATAGGAAACAATTTTAGCATTTGCTAGTGAAAGCATTGAATTGATGTAGAGTAGAAAGAGTACTGGTCCCAGTACCGTTCCTTGAGGTACACCTATCTTGACGGTAGTAGTCACTTAGTGAGTCATGACTGCCCCATAAGTTACCATTGGGAGGTAAAGTCAGTTCATTTGTTTGGGTTGAATTCCCCCTGTTTTCCACAGATTATTCAGCAAGTCCGTAGGACCCGCCTTGTTTTGTGGATACTTTATTACATGAGCATTTCACGTGAGTTTTTTTTATATAGAATTACTTTTAGGTATTTGACTTCTTCCTTGAATGGAGTTGTTTCCCCATAGTGGACCGGCTTTCTCTTTGAATCTACCTTTCTTCTTCTGGTGAATGGTACTATTACGGTCTTGCTTGAGTTAACCGAAAGTTACAGGGGACAGGACTCCTTCCTGTAGACAGCCTTTCATCACCCTAGCCACAACTTTCTCATGGTAAATGGAGCTCTACTGCAATTTCACTGTTTTTTTTAAGCTTCCCCATGAGGTTGTTTGGTGTAGTTCCACTAGTTGCCTGCCTGATAATCATACTGGTTTATGCTGAGAGGGCTTTCTCCTAGTACCTTTTCTCGTATGTGCCTTGCAAGAATTTTTCCTGTGGCTTTCAGCAGAAATGATGTCAAGGTGCGATTTGTGATGGGGGGTTGTTTTTCTCCAATTTACGTATACTTACAACCCCTATAGCTGGATTTATAGATCGGGACGCAGCCGCTGTCGCTGCAGTTGACGTTGCTGCAGCAGTTGGCCATTTTATACTTTTTTCTTTGGCGTCATAGTACTTGAAAGGCGCATGAGCAAATATCAAATTTGACAGTTGTCAAACTTCAAACTTGTTCAGTATTTTATTTTCGGTGACATTTGCGAATTGAAAATATGGAAAATTATCTTTTGGGATATTTTGGTGTTATTTTATGTGCGGGAATTCTAAAACTGATGAAGGATAGGAAGAGAAGACGGGAAAACAAACTAACATATCACAAACAGAAAAAATGGAAAATAAATCTTTTGTTGAACACATAAAATAAAAAAATAACTAACATATCACAAAAAAGACTAAGAGTTCAATCAGAATAAACTGGAACATAAATATTTGGTTTAACACTTAATGAAATTAATTGAAACCGAAAAAAAATTATAATAAATACTTTATTGAACACAATAAAATAAAACTAGTGATGAAAAGACTACATAGTTTGAGTTAATGAAAATACTAGACTGACTAGACACTATGAAAATGACAAAAAAACTTGATAAAGAGAAAATTAATCTTATGAAAACCAACTTTCTATAATTGATACAATTTGTTTTCTCAGTTCTTTTGCATCTTCTTCTTCCAATGCGTTCAATGTTTCCTCAACATATTTGGCGAACATATGATTTTTATTGTTACAGAAATAACATATAATGCTAGCACAAAGTTCCTTGGAATCACCATTGAACAACATATGAATTGGATAAATCATGTACAACTGCTATGTGGCAAACTGAGTAGATCTTGTTATTCTCTCAGAGGACTAAAAAAAGTTACTGATAGCTCTGCTCTACTAACAGCATACTTTGGTCATTCCTATTCCTCAATGAGCTATGGAATATTATTTTGGGGGGGTTCACATTATCAAGAGGTATTTATTTTACAAAAGAGAGCAATAAGAATATTATGTGGTCTGAAAATTGGTGACTCTTGTAGAGGGCATTTTAGAAACTTAAATCTTTTAACATTACCCGCACTGTATGTTTTTGAATGTCTATAAAAACAAGCACTTGTTCAATAATTATGTTAATGTAAATACCTATAGAACTAGAAATAAATACATGTTTTGTTACCCTCCCCTTACAACCTCTCTCGTAGAAAAAGGCTGTCTCTATAAGTGCCTAGAATTTTATAATTTATTGTCGAACAACATGAAGGAAATAAGAACTTTTTTTAGTTTTAAGAAAGTAATTAAGAAACTATTAGTTTCTGCAGAGCCCTATAGATTGGAAGATATAAATCAAATGACATTTACTTAGTTGTTTTTCTGTATATTTCCTTTATTATTATTGTTTCTCCTTGTTTGGGAACCAGTAAGAAATGTTTTTTAGAATATGGCATGGTTCCGTGGGTTTTATCGGGTTTTCCTGCGGATGCAAAGCAAATGCACCATGATTCAGTCAGCTCAATTAAAGTCGCCCCGGTGCGCATCGCCATATCTTACATATTCTAAAACATTTTTCTTTTTTTTTGCTGTTCCCCATAACCTGTGATTTTTTTAATGGAAAATATTCCCTGCAATTTCGACTTGTACCACACACAAAATTATTATAATTGTCTGTAATAATCTGCTGTTATTGGTACGCAATAAATTATATTCTATTCTATTCTGTTAATTGGTGATTCTATTTTGCTTGCAATTATTTTTGCAATATCGATTATTTCCTTGAATTCCTGGTCTTGTTTGGTCTTCTCTTTACCTGAAATGAGTTGAATGTTACCAATATGCAATAATCACTAAATAAAATACATATATTCATCAGCCACCATGTTTGTTCCATTCCTTTTGTTTTTTCAATTATTCAATAATTTGAGTTGCAATCAAAAGATATAACCATCAGTCTTGACAAACTTGAGGGCCTGTTCTTCTTGAGTGTATGATGTATCTGTGTCCGATTAATTTTTTTGAATGGGCATTGGTTTATCCAAATCCTCAGAATCCTTCGACACCAAGAAATCCATTGCATCCCAAAAGCTACACAATGCCGCTGTCTCTTGCAAGAGACGAACACTAGCTGCATTCTCGTGAGGTTCACATGAATTTCTCTTGGTCATGGATATCGTTCTGGAAGTTTGAAAATAAAAATTTTGAAGTTTTTCTCAAGATAACAATACCTTCTTTTCCCTATGCATGATTCATAAAACATCATGGATTCAAAATATTCCCAAGTAGATTGGGACGCTCCTGACCCTGAAGGGCGATGCCTTTTTTCTCTGGTATATCTATCCCGGAGATTTTTCCAAAGGCGCATGCATTCATCGACTGAAAAAATAGAGTAAAAACTTTGTAAAATATCATACTGTAGAAATTACACACCTGTCGTATTCATCGCAATGGAAATTTGTTTCCAACTGTTCTCTTTCATTAACACATTTTCGTAATGTTTATTCTTTAGATTATATATATGAGGGAAGCTCTCGATTAAATTTAGGAATAGTCCTATATCAAAATTTTCCATATTCACTATGATTCCCAAAACGTTCTCGTGTGTAGACAAAAATAATAAATAACCACCAAACACAACCTCCAAAAACTTGTTTACATTTGTCTATTGCCGCTGCCGCAGGAAATAAAAGTTGAATCATCTTTGGGCGGCAGCGACAGCGGCTACGTATTTATAAACGCACACATGTACAACTGCACCTTCAACTTCGAACGGCAACTGCAGCAACAGCGGCTGCGTCCTGATCTATAAATCCAGCTTATCGACGACCAACTTGAGAGTAGGTATCCTCATGCCAGACTGACTCTAAAAAGTTCATTGAGTATGCGCGTTAGTATCTTGGCTCCATCGTAACCCAGGAAATATTTCATGCTCTCTTGGTGCCCTTTGCGGTTCGAAATAGTTGTACTTGAGATCATTACATATATATATATAATATATATATATATATATATATATATATATATATATATATATATATATATATATATATATATATATATATATATATATATATATATATATATATATATATATATATATATATTATTTCTTTCCCCACTACCATTACTTGCGATTACCAATTGGTGTTTGTAATGAGAACAATAAATAAATAAATTACGTAAGCACTTTTCTGATGATTTTTTAATTACACATTTCAATAATTACCGCCGAATTTATAGACATGTAATTAAATGTGCTAAAGAAATGTACTACAATCACAGAATAAAAAAGGCTGATAACAAAGTCAAAGAAAACTGGGCCATATTGAAGAGTCTGAGCGGTAAATCAAACTCACCACAAGATCATATGAACATGAATCCAGAAAATCTTAATGACTTCTATTGCACAATTGCTCAGAAACTAACATCTACCCTAGAACCTCAGTCAGATCCCAAGAAATATCTAAACCACATTGATATATCCAATAACTTTTACTTTACTGATACAAATTTATTCGAATTGAAAGGAATACTACGGGTCATAAAAAACAAAAATTCTACTGGCATCGAAGAAATCTCGGTAAAAATTCTACTAAACCTCCCAGATGCTGCTTTAGATTTATTGGCCAGAGCTTTCAATAGATCTTTTGTACTTGGAAAATTTCCTGCATGTCTAAAACAGCTCTTATCATTCCACTATTCAAAGGTGGTGATTCAGAACCAAACCAATCTCTTTACTCTCGAAAATAATTGAAAAACTTGTCAAAAAAAGAATACTAGCTTTTCTAGATAGTCATGAAATCCTAACAAATACCCAATTTGGTTTTCAAAGCTCAAAAAGTACCAATGAATCTTTCATTTTCTTGAGCATGCTTACACCAATCTCAACAACGGGGAAACTTGGTAGAAGTATTTTGCGACTTTACAAAAGCCTTCGATTGTGTAAATCATAGACTCCTTCTAAAGAAGCTCTACTGCTATGGTTTCAGAGGAGTATGTCATGACTGGTTAGTTTCTTATTTGAGTGATAGAAGAAAACAAATAGTAAAATCGAATGGACAACTATCACCCAGTAAAGAGATCTTATCGGGTGTCCTACAAGGATCAGTTCTGGGTCCAATCCTTTTTTTTCTGTATTTAAATGATCTGGCTTTCATCCCAATTAAAGGAAATTTCACCATTTTTGCAGATAATACTACCATCCTCTGGCATGAAAAAAATGCCCAGCAATTGAAAGATACTATCACTAATGATCTTGGAATGGTAAAAAAATGGTGTGATTCAAACTACTAATGTTTTAATACAAAAAAAAACAAATGTACTCACCTTCAGTACTTTTTGTGATGATTTAAGTCTAAACGGACACATTTTAGAAAACAAAAATCATTCAAAATTCCTAGGAATATTAATTGATGACAAATTAAAATTTGATCAGCATGTTAGCGCATTAACAAAAAAACTGGCATCGGATGTTATGCAATCAGAGTTGTATCAAATGAACTGAGCACATCTACAGCGAAGATGGTTTACCACTCTATGATTGAAGCTCATTTGAGATATGGAATTGCCTTTTGGGGTTTCTGTAGTCAATAATTATTTCAATCAGTATTTGTCTTACAAAAAAGAACAGTTAGATACCTTTGCAAAGCTCGAATTCAAGAGCCCTGTAAACCATTATTTATCAAATCAAATCAAAATACACTTTATTGTCGGAAGAATACAGATTCTTATAGACGAAGTCATCAAAATATATACAGATAAAATGATAATAGATGGTGCACATGTCAGTTTATTCAATACATGTATATGTATAGGACGAGTCACACATTAGGACAGCACTGTTTGGCCATTTCTTGTATGCAAGTATTATATTCTAACTCTCACCTGTATATTCATTCTAGAATAATACACAAACATCATAATACAGTTGATTCCCAAAAACCAAGTAAACAAATTAAATATGTAACAAGGCAAACATTGAAAAATGAAATACCTCCCCCCTATTCCGAAATCTACCATGGCAAAGGATTCTCTGATCTATGAAAGCAAAAAGATATATAATCTGTACCCTCCGATATCAGAAATGATAAAATGTATTACAAATTCAGAAAAATAATGAAAGAAGCTCTACTCAAAAAAGCATACTATAATCTTGAGGAATGTTACGGTGAAACTCTGCTATGATTTTATTTACATGTGATTTTAATCCTCGTATGTATTTCTACATTTTATTCGTTTTTTTTATAAATTCTCTGTAATCTGTATATATATATACATCTATTTTATATGCTATGATTTTATTTTACATGTGATTTTAATCCGTGTATGTATTTCTAAATTTTTTTTTATATTTAATGTGTCAGAAGGGTCAGTTTATGTCTGAATAATTTCACAATATCTTCAGAATATCTGAAAATATTAATACAAAACCCATTTTTCAATAATTTTGAATACCAGTATTAGAAGAATCACTGATAAGGGCAGCCATTTGATTATATTCAGTGAAAATAAATATTGACAATTCAGATACGCCAGTTGTGTCATCATGACTTCGAAATCATAGTCCAGAGAAATATGAGAAAAAAAAAGCGTGAGACTAAGGAACAATTCATTGGACGAAGACAATGATATACAAATTTGTAATTCATTGGAAATGAGCTAGAATCTCATTATCAATTAACTCTAGTTGATTACATAGATAATGATAAAATAAGAACTCCAATGAGTAATAGTGTACAAGACATAGAAAACTTAAAAGAACAAATTAATTTATTGAAAATAATTATCATGGAAAAAGAAATAATTATAAAGGAGAAATATATAAACATAAAACTTCTTTCCAAAGAAAATAACATTTTACAACAAAACTACGACATATTGTTATGTAATATAGTGGATAAAGATAGTATCATGGATTGTTTAGAAAAAATAAATATTAAAATGAGATCCCCTAGAATCAAATGTGAACTCATCCAAAGAAAATATCAGATCATATTCTGATGTAACAAAAAGTGTTATTCCATCTCGGAAAAAAAATTAGTGAACAAACAGTGACTATCAAACCCAAATATGAACAAACATCAGCCAAAACAATGGATTTGGAAAAAATATTAAAATCAATGAACTCCATATAGGAATAAATTCAATTATCAATGTCAGTTAATTGTAATAGTAAAGAAGATATACAAAAAATTCAACAAAAGTTCGGGATAAGTAAAAAAAATAAAATTAAAAGTTAGAAATTAGGTATCAAAAACAACAAAAAGGAAATAGAAAAAATGATAAATGATCAGAACACTATTATAACCGAAGATGATTGTTTTTCTGTAAAATTCATAAAGTATTTCCAACATAAAAATTGTTACACTATCTTTGCTGAAGTAAATGGAAATCTACTGCAAACAATAATGACTAATAATGATGATAAATTATTATTCATTGGATGGCAGAATCTCAAAGTTTACCAAAACAATACTATAACACAATGCACGAAATGTTTCAAATTCAAACATACCCATAGAAATTGCAGAAATCAAATGGTATGTCCAACTTGTTCTGGCCCACACGAAGAACAGTTTTGTAAAAATATTGAAGTACCAAGATGCAATAATTGTACTTTTTCAAAACACTAACCATTGAACTAACCACACTGCTAATAATTCAGCTTCTCATAAAAATGGTCAAATTTATAAATACCAAAATCAACTTGACAATGAAATTGAGACTATGGTTACTGAAGAATTTCAAAACCTTCAATCATAATTTAAAAAATATGGTTCAGATTGACATTGAAGATATCATAGACCAAATGAAAAACATGGATATTTAAATGAATGAATATCCAACAATTTCTGAATACAAGAACCAATTAGTCAGTAGCCTAAAAATTCTTTATATGAATGCTCGTTCAATAAGAAATACAATGGAAGAAATTGAAGTTATAATTAATACAGTTGGAGCAAATATTGTAATCATCTTTGAAACCTGGATAAACGATGAAGAGGAAATCTATTTCAATTTCAAGAACTTCAGTGCTGTTCATTCGTCAATTATATATGATACCAAAGGTTTGTTTATAAATTTTATTATTGAAGGAAAAATATGTATTATCAAAAAGGAAAGGAAAGGAAATGGCTTTCATTTCCCAAGAAAATAATTGTATAAATAAAAAAACAGATATTAACCATTTGAGTGAGATTTACTCTTATTTATTGTCTTTAATATCAATCAAAAATGATTGTTTCGCACTTGAATATGTATTACTATTGGTTTCTTCATCTATTGTAGTCTCCCTGATGATGGAAATAAACATTTACCGAAAGCTTGGATAAACCTTAAAGAGTTTACTTTCTCATTGCTGCTCACCCCAATATCCCTAGTTTTGTACCTAACTAGTCAGCAAATACTTCCCAAATACTTATATATATATATATATATATATATATATATATATATATATATATATATATTTATATCAATCAATCAATTTTTTGTAGAAATAGTTTAATTATCGATAGAACTAATTTCAATATGTATTTGTATTTCATATGAAAATGTATTAGTGCTGCTAGCATTTAGATTCTAGTAATTGACTTTGCAATGTTCGATTGTTTCAATTACAGATTTCCAATAGTCACAACGAATTTGGCGAAAAACCTTGGAAGCTGAATAGAGCTCCTATATTCAATCACATCGATTCTTTCATGCAGCGCTGCAAAGACATGATCAAAATTTGCGAAGCGATGGTGGTTTTTGGCCGTTACGATGAAACCGAAAAGATTCCTAGGCCCAGATTTGGCGGTTCAAAGGGAAAAGATTTCGAAAAATGGGCCGCACGAATCGAAAAAATGTTCAATGATAGTTTGCAGGATATCGAAAATGTAAAATAATTATGATTTTCCCCAATGACATGAAATTGAAAAATAGTGGACTATATTTTTTTATTTCAGGTGAGATATAGAGTATTCGACGTACAAATAGCCGATTGGTACGACGATATTTTGAAATTCAAAACCCGAATGAAAGATGTGGAAGTGGTGGTGGAGAACTTAACCAATGCCGTATTTGATAGCATTGCAAATATAGAGGAAGGAATCGAGTCTCTCGCTGCACTCCACAACTACACTAAGAGGAAAACTCTGCTGTCCCTTTTCGAAGGGAAAACTCTGCTGGTAGGTTTTCTTGATTATAACAATTTTTCACACCCGATTTATTTTTCAATTTTGTAGGTATTCAAGATGTTCAGACAGACAATTCTGCAAGCGAAACAAGATATGCAGACCGAAGTAGAAGTCTATCCCACTCTAATGCCATATTTTGCAGGGAGAGCACATATGATAAACATGAAGAAAAACATGTTACAGACATTAAAACAGGTACACGATAAAATGACTGATGTAAGAGGATGCAAATCAGTTTTTGAATACTTGTCAAAATAAATAATATGCGATCTTGTACTGCAGGCCTGTCTGGCATGCAGACTCGTCAATATAGGCCATAGGTCCACCTAAACAATACTAAATTTAATTAGGATAAATAATGTATTATTAAGTTTTAATTACAAATATTAGTTGGTTTAAATTTTATTTACGGGTTGAGAATATTGAATAAGCCCATGTGTATTAATATACAGGGCATGACTACACCTAGTGACAAGACTAAATCGTGTTTCCATAATTAATCTCCCGCAAAATGTCTATTCCACAAATATTTGATTAGATTTAGGTTATTAAAGCTGTTTCCAGATAAAACAAGAATGTATATTTCTTAGTTAGGGTAGAGGAATGAAATGGTATTTTTGTTTTTTTTTTTCAAGCTTGTTCAAAATTGTACATGGGGTCCTCGTTGGATTCCAATCACATTTTCTGAATACAATTTTTACATATCTTGTCAATTTGATCCATTTTTCGGTACCACAGACAACTTTTTTAAATTCCCGATAAATCTGAGGTTATGTGATATAAGTCGCACTGGATTTTTTAGATGTCAGACATGCAGAAACGAACCGCCATTAGAGTTTTTCAGAAATTTCAATAACAATTTTTTTTCCCATATGTAGCCAACTTTATGACGGACATTGTATATATATATATATATATATATATATATTCCACAAACATCCAACAGTAAAATATTACATATATATATATATATATATATATATATATATATATATTATATATATATATATATATATATATATATATATATATATATATATATATATATATATATATATATATATATATATATATGTAATATTTTACTGTTGGATGTTTGTGGAAAGTTGTGATTATTGAATCAAATGTGATAACCTTAATATGATTTCTGAGGTCTAAGAAAGTTCAGAGGTCTGAGGATTCTTCCAATATATTTAGTTGTGCACCTCCACATGATAACTTCTGGATTCCACTTCTCAATAATTTATCGATAGAGGGTTCTTTTGGTATTAGACAATAAAGAACTCATCATTTTGACACATTTCTTATATCTTGTAGACTTTATTCGTGATCATTTCGGCAGATATTTTTCGAGATAGGGCCTAAATAAGGTGTAAATAGGGAAAGAAAATTCGTAAGATGTCAGAGGGTAAACTATATATAATCTGTCTTTGTATTTCATTTTGTTTATCCTTTAGGAATGATGTACGGGAGAACACCATCTTTTCTAGCTGATTGTTGATGATTTTAACTTCCTACTCGAAATTGCTAATGGACATAGGGACTTTTACTGCTTTTATACAGTATTCACTTCTGGAACCTACAATTGATTTCCATTATGATGCTCTTATATGAATACAGTTCTTAGAGTGGAGCTATCATAGAAATATTTCTCTTTCTGTCTTCGACAGTGTTCTATTGCGTTATTATTATCCGATCTTGATATACTTCTTCCTGATTGTAGTTGATAATCGAATGCAAAATTATTATTATTACGTCTCAAATGTTGGTTCAGATATATGAATACAGTATTTGCTTGTTGAAAAGGGAATGTTTCCCTTTTCAGCATGAATACCCCATAAGATCTTGAACGATGGAAGATAGTGACTGAAGTTCATATTTCAGTCGCAGATGACTCCACATCTGATTTTATGAACATCCTGTTCATATTTTCAAACAAATCAGTGTATGCATATTTATGAATTAATTATTTGAAATTATCCACCCTAATTCTTAATATCCTCATTTAGTACTCATTAAATGTTAACCATGTGGATAAATATCTACATTGAATTGTAATATTATCATGAATTCTTTCAATTGAACTAAATGTGTCTTCCTCGATATCATTAAATATAAAGTTCAAAACCCAATAATACTGAGTACCGTTAACATATTTTATATTACGTAGTTTTCATACCAGTTTTTGTGGAGTTTCTGCTGTGTGTACCAAAAATTCGGTCAAATTAGCGGAAAGCCATTTCCCATGAGGCCAGAGTAGGATTCTTTGCTTTGATTCTGGAGATTCGGATGAATCTATAAGATATTGAAGACTTCAGTACATTGTATATGTGAATTATACCTGACCTTAAAAGTGTGAAAACGTTTGTTAGTTGTTCCCGGTATTTTTCGCTTAATTTAGTGGTTTAAATTTGACTAAAAAATCCTAAGTGGTATCAAACTTTTCATAAGAATTTGACACAGCTAAAATTGTGCATCATTCTCGGACTCAAAAGTTTTTTCCAAGCAGAAATTACAATTGAATGCAACTAATAAAAATTCCTGCAAACATATACTTGACAAAAACTCATCTGGTAATAAAAAGTCTTCACTATAAAAAGGGGTTTATATTCAGCTGCCTTCTTTCGAATACCAGTGGTGAATGATAAAAAGGCAAAACAGAACCCAGCAAAAATCATCATTAAAAGAGATATTATAGTCCAGGTGTCAATAGCCAACAATCTTGGTTCAATATATAACAAGAGTTTTGAAATGGAAAATAAATTCAAATGTTGCAAAAAAGATTTTAAGAACAAATGTTGTATTGAATGTATGAGTGTATTCCATTCGAGTTGTTTAGATCAAATTAAAGGTGCCATAATAGTGAGTGGTCATACAATATATTGCTCAGAAAGATGTAAACAAAAGGGCAATGATGAAACCCTTAAGACTGATTAGCTGTTAAGGGATATTAGTGAAACAAAAAAGCTATTGAAGCACAAGAGCAATGAGAATGAAGAAATCCAAATGAAATTTGAGGAAAAATTACAGGAGATGCAGAGTGAAATTGATAAATTGAAACAAGAAATTACAGAAAAAGACAGGTTCATAAGTCGATTGCAGAGGAGAACAAAAGATTTTGAAGATGAAGTGATGGAAGAAGAACAAAACTTCATAACCAAACTTCAAACACAGATAGAAACAATTGAAAGGCTGAAAAAAGAAATTACAGAAAAAGACATGGAAATTACTAAATTGAAGGAAGAAAAGCAAAGAAGTGAGGAAGAATGCAACATAGCCAATAAACTTTTAGATGAAATGAAAGAAATCAACTTAAAAATGGTTGGAGCAATCAGGACACTGGAAAAAGATAACCAAACATGTGAAGATGAATTATATGAAATATGCAAAACAGAGTCACTGTATGAAAAAAATGATAGGGTAAAAACAGAAGAGGAGAGGAAAGTTCACAGAAGAGTGGAAGATTCTGGTATATGGAGATGGTAGTGGTAAAGGACTGGCAGCTGCTTTGGGAGAACTTATAGACAAAAATTTGTATCAAGTCACAGGTATCGTTAAATCAGGGGCAAGCGTCGAAGAGATTTCAAGATGCATCCACAATTCAATTAAAAAATATTCTACTAATGACTTTGTAGTTGTCACACTGAATTTGAACTTTGTTGAAAGAATTAGTATATACTCTTTAGAAATCTTAGCATCTCTAAATATACAAACTTAATTATATTTATTAAGAGTGCAATTCAAAGGGAGATTATAAATGAAATTAGTAACTACTTCAAAAAATACACAGCTGATAATGATGTAAATATAACAATGATTCTCAATAACAAACTGAATTCTAAGTATAAGTATAGTAAGTTTTCACTTTGCAAAAGCATTGTAAAATGCATTCCAGTTTTGTATAACCAAAGTGATACATTAGTAGGAACCACTTCAGAATTGACAAAGAATAGAGATCAGTGTCTTACTTCACATAATGATCAACTTTCCATTGTGAAATCAACCCCTATCAATAGAGATATGTGTCAAAACTCAGATGATGCAAAAAATAACACTTTTAGACAAATGCCAAGTAACAGTAGAGAGAAAAAAATAGAAAATGTATTGGTGTATATGAATGCACAGAGCTTACCAGCTCATTTTGATGAGATTCACGCATATATTGTCAATAAAAAACCTCTTTTGATTTGTTTGTCAGAAACACATGTTACCGAAAATATATATGATAGTGAAATTGATATTATGGGTTACAAATTATTCAGGGCAGATAGTGAAAGTAGACATACCGGTGGTGTAGTAATATATGCGAGAAAAAATATAAAAGTATTGGAAATTAAAAAAGTAGTTGAAGAAAAATGTATTGGATGGTTGCTGCAAAGATAGAACATGAAAAAAATGTATATCTAATTGTTTCACTTTATAGATCTCCTAGCAGTAGTTGTGTTAATTTTTTAAACTGTTTTGAAGATTGGGTTGATGACAATGTATGTGATAAAAGAGTTACTGTGATTATTGTCGGAGATTTTAACATAGACTGGTTGTCAGGAAACACGTACAGCAAAAGGTTAAAGGATATGGTAACTGATGCTGGGCTAGAAAACATTGTGAAGGAATGCACTCATTTCAACAGGGGCAGTGGTTCTCTCATAGATCTAGTACTCACTAATAGCGATAAACTCAAAGCAAAAGTCACCAATACACCTCAGATAACTGATCATTTTATTATCTCACTCAAGTTAATAGCGACTACTTCAGAAGCAACGGCACTGAAAATTCAAAGCAGGGGAAGAAATATTGATTATGACCATATAAATCGAAGATTACAAGAAATAAATTGGGACTTTAGAATACAGGATATTGACGAAAAATATAGGACTTTTTATTCAGTCGTAAGTAATATCCTTAACGAAATTGCGCCAATAAGACAAATGAAAATTTTTCCAAAATATAAAGAGTGGTGGACACAGCATGTTCAAGAGTGTACACGAAATAGGGACATCAGTTATAAAAAGTTTATCACAGACAAAACTCAAGAGAATTGGGAAATTTATAAACAAAATAGAAATACAGCAGTGAAAGTTATGAGAGAAGCAAAACGTAAATATTTTGAT
Source organism: Gonioctena quinquepunctata (assembly GCA_018342105.1). NCBI lineage: Eukaryota > Metazoa > Arthropoda > Insecta > Coleoptera > Chrysomelidae > Gonioctena > Gonioctena quinquepunctata. The sequence goes on along the minus strand of JAFIRS010000222.1, from coordinate 747,395 downwards.
AGCAAAATTTTGGAAAATAAAGGAAACTGTTGAAATGTGGGAAACATTAAAACTCTGTCTCCCAAAGAAATTAATAGATAATACCTTAGAGGAACTTAAAATAGATGATGATATCACAAAAGATATATATGCAATGCCAAATTTACTAAATAATTACTATGTAGAAAGTATACAACAGCTCAATAGTGAAATAGACAATACAGGCCCTGATTTTCCAATTTTACGAAGATATCGTGAACGTGTTTTAGATGGCTTCAAATTAATTGACTATGAAAAACTCAAAACTATTATTTTTTCTTTGCCTAACAAAGGTAGTCCAGATGATGTAAATATACATTTTCTGAAGAATTGTTTCGATAATATTGCATAGCCCCTGTTGAACCTCATCAACTCCTCTTTTGAAACTTGTAGAGTTTCCAGTGATATCAAAGTATCCACAATAGTACCAATTCCTAAGGTAAAAAATTCCAACGATGCTAAAGACCTGCGACCAATCAATATGCTACCTTCAATAGAGAAAATATTAGAGAAAGCTGTATATGAACAAATTTTGGATTTTCTGGACCAGAACGGAGTAATCAATAGTGTGCAGTCGGGTTTCCGTGCTGGGCACAATTGTGAAACAGCTTTACAGTGTGTGCTTGATGATTTCAAAATAATTCAGATAAACATTTAATGACAGGAGTAGTTTTCCTTGACCTGCAAAGAGCTTTTGAAACTGTTGACAGGGGTAGGTTGGTAAAAAAATTAGAAAGTATTGGTATTATTGGGGATGCATTGGCATGGTTGGTTGATTATCTCGAGAACCGAAGACAAAAACTTAAATTGAACAATATTCTATCTGATGAAATCATAAACGAACAGGGTGTTCCAGAGGGTAGTGTACTTGGTCCCCTATTATTTTTAATACACATTGACGATGTGGTTAATAATGTTGGAATATGCTCAATTCATTTATTTGCTGATGACACACTGATTCACTTTTCAAATTCAGACTGTACGACGGTAGTGAATATAATCAACGAAACACTAGAAATCATATTCAGATGGTGCTGTGCCAACAAACTAAAGGTAAATGCAAAAAAAAAACAAATTCATGTTGATAGGTAACGACAAGGAATATAAAAAGTTCAGAGAAAATATGTGTGAAATAAAAATCAACAATAGTTCAATTGAGCTAGTGGATACTTATATTTAATATTTAGGAGTAATTATTGATAGAGATTTGAAATTCAAAGAACATGCAAACTATATAATAAAAACAATATCATTTAAAATAAACTATTTGTATAGAAGCTCCAGATTTCTCTCCATATGGTCAAAAACTATTATTTACAATACAATAATTCTTAATCACTTCAACTACTGCTCTACCATACTATTTTTACTACAACAAAATGAAATGAAACGATTACAGAAATTGCAAAATCGAGCAATGAGAATAATATTATCCTGCTCTAAACAAACACCCATAAATGAAATGTTGAATACGCTTGACTGGTTACCAGTAGAAAAAATGTTACTATATCAAGCACTGATCTTCATCTTTAAAATAAGAACAGGTAGTGCTCCACCATATCTGAGGGAAAAAATATCTTTCGTATCAGAACACCACAATTACAACACCCGAAATAGAAATAATTTATTCATTCCAAATGTGAAAACAAAAAAATCTCAAAATTCAGTTTTTTTTCAGAGGACTAAATAAGTTCAATGAACTTTCTGAGGACATAAAAAATTCACCCTCTCTTGCTGTATTTAAAATTAAATTGAAGAGACTTCTGTTGAGTGAGTGCAAACCTCGATGATGATACCTATTATTAACTTTTATTTATGTGTGTGTATATGAATGTATATATAGTGTAGTATATTACTATCTGTTTGTTATCAATGTATTTATATGTAACTATATTTTTATTCTACTTATTTTATTTATTTTTATTCTACTCATTTTTTTTATTGACTGTACTTATATATATTATTTTTATTAAAAGTATTTTTACTCACATTCAGGAAATATCTTGTAAATAATTCGTTTGTTATATGAAGTAGGTTAGTGAAATATTCAATCGAAGAAACTGTAAACAGTGTGTATTTTTAATAAAAAATTTATGTATATAATGATATAGATATTATGCATATGAAAAAATAACAACATCAACTCAGTTTTCATATTCATTGTTATAAGAAATTCATGATAAGTTGAGATCAATTATATGTTCAGGATCAAGCATTATTCCTAAAATATTCTTGCTATGAATCATCAATATGAATAAAAGTAAAATAAAAACACTTCATTACGATTTTCACAAAAAAAAAAGTTTACAAAAACCACGACATTTGTTTTGCTATACTATAGCTTTTTCAAGTGAAATATCAATACCAATTTTTATGACCAACTCAAACACCAACGGTAGGTACTCCTATACAAACTTTCAACCCCCATTTTAATTCCTTGAGAGATGAATTTTCAAACACCCTGTAATAAGTGTACCCTTTTACAAAAATTGGTATTGAGAGGTTTTTTGAGATGTCGAATTTGAACCTGATGTTATTATTGCTCTTACTCGTAGGGGGCGCCACCTACACGTCTTTTTCTTTTTTGAAAATTTCTAACTATTTTGAGCATACTTCTAGCACATTTTTCAGTAAAAAAATCAATTCTTCTATCATATCTACGTAAAAAAAAGCTACCCTTGTTACAAGTCGCTATAAGCAACGGTTTTCTAGATAATTGGACTTGAAAATTTCAAGTCGATTATTTGATAATCGATGTGTGTTGAAGTTATTACCATTAGTTTGCATTTTTTACAAGAATGCTTTGGAAATGAATTTGACGTTTAAGTAAGTAGTTTTGTTTTTTTGTAGGGGACGCTATCTATTCTATTTATTTTTATTCGTTTGAAATAGTTATTTTTGTATCAAGGGTGCAAAATTTGTTTTAATAAAATTTGCAAGAAATATCAACATTTTATTTCAAGAAATTTTGAATATGTAGAATAAAATAAAATAAAGGAAACTAAATTGTATTCAAATAAATTGTTCATAGGGTCCACCTTCAGCGAAGATACAGGCATTCAGTGTTCTAGTCATTGAATCTCGTACCCGCTCAAAAATTATTGGTATATTTCTTATTGTTTCACAGGTGTCTACTATTCGGTTTCTTAGATCTTAATAATAATATCTTTATTGTCCCAAGAAACATCCCATACATTTACAGAAAATTGATACTGATAATTTCTTTCACTAACTGCGTGCGGATTTTCCAGAGCCCAAACATGGTTGTTATGAAAGTTTGTGATAGCATTTCGGGAGAAGTTTGCCTCGTTCGTGAAGAGTACATATTTAAAAATTGAGGATTTCCAGCCAATTTTCTCAAAAACCACTGACACATAGTAATGCGTTGGGGAAAGTCTCGTGGCAAAAGAGCTTGTACCCTTTGAATATGGTATGGATAAAATTGTTGATCGTGGATAATTCTCCAAACTGTGGACTGAGTAGAATTTGAGAGCTTCAGCAATTATTATTGTACTGTATTTCTGGATTCTCCTCAGCTTCTTCCAATTCTGGGGTTTGGACTGCTCGTGGTCTTCCAATAATATCAGCTGCCTTCTTAAAGCTACCTGTTTCTGCCAAATGACGGTGGAGACTGATAAATGTTGGAGCTGAAGGCAGTACTCGATTAGGAAATCGCTCCTGGTAAATACGACTTGCTTCGCGCGCATTGCCATCTGCAAGGCCATAAACGAAATGAATATCGGCTAAATTAGTGTTTTAAAACTTACAGAAACTTCAACAAAACGTTTAACTGTCACATAATATGTAATTACCAAAACTACTTACTTAAATGTCAAATTCATTTCTTAAGCATTCTTGTGAAAAATGCAAAATAATGGTAATAACTTAGACACGCATCGATTATCAAATAATCGACTTGAGATTTTCAAGTCCAAATATATAGAAAACGGTTGCTTATAGCGACTTGTAACAAAAGGGTAGCTTTTTTACGTAGATATGATAGAGGAATTGATTTTTTTACTGAAAAATGTGCTAGAAGTACGCTAAAAAAGTTATGAATCTTCAAAAAATAAAAAGACGTGTAGGTGGCGCCCCCTACGAGTAAGAGCAATAATACCATCAGGTTCGAATTCGACACCTCAAAAAACCTCTCAATACCAATTTTCGTTTAATTAAGGTAGTATTTCGAAAGTTATTTAAAAAAAAACGAAAATGAAAATAAAACTTCAACACCCTGTATCTTGGAAACGAAGAGTTTCCGCACATATATTTATTTGGACAATTCATATTAGAATATTCTGAGAAAACACCTCCTGAAGTTTGTCAAAGTATGTTTGAATCACCCTGTATATGTCAGTGTGCGTGCTGTTATGTGGCATACTCACCTTTCATGGGTGGGACCCAATTCGATAGATAGGTTGGTCATGTTTAGATCAGGCCATCAACTGTTTTATACGATACTGATTCCATTGCGATCAATTTGACTACAAAGGCTTTCTAAGTAGGGTTATGTTGTGTCCCGTCATTTTACGTAAGATAATAATAAATAAAATTTGCAAGCCCTGTATCACTGGAAGATTTTTTGGCACGCTGTGTAGACACTCACATTATTTTATACTCGTCATGAGTTTGTTAATTATTTAATGTATGTTGTAGATGTTTGACGATGCGGGATGGATGTTGCCTTGCAGCATATCAAGAGAAGTTTTTGCACAATATGGAAAATTGGTATCGTCGGTGAACGACAACATTTTGAACTTGTATCGAAAATGGGTAGATAGTATCGGAGAAGATATCAATGCCAGAATAAATAGGCCTTTGATGTGCAGAAGCTTGAGTAAACCTGGACTTTTAGAATGCAACATCGACAGGTACGTTGTGGTAAGGTATTATTGGATCTTCGAGATCAAAAAAAAGGAGTAATTCTGTTCCTCCTCAGAAGCATTCAAGCAATTTTTAGTGAACACTACAAAATTCTGATTGTTAGTTTTCTAACCACGATGTATATACAGTGGACCTTTTTAAACCCCCCCCCCCTGTTCACTTTTGAATGGTTTGACGTAGAAAAGGGGACAAAAATAAATAGTTTTGAATGGTATCACCGATACTACTTTTTGAAATAAAAGACATTGTGATTGCTCGATGGCGCGGGGGGGACATCAACTTAATAATATCGAATAGCATGGGGGGTCAAAAGGCACATCTTTGAAAAGATAATTCAATTCTCGTTTCAACCATTTCCTTTTTTTGTATTTCGTTAATACATTTTTTCACAATATTTATTTGAAATATCAAGTATAAGTGCGGATCTGAATAATAATAATAATAATATTTATTGCCGTCATAGGATCCAATTGGACATTGACATGGTCACAGTTTCAATATAAAATTAAATTAAAATTAATGGTACCCTTACCTCGATAACTTTTGAACGGTATGATGTGAAACAATGGGACAGAAAATATTTTGAATGGTATTACCGACCCTATTTTCTGAGAGAAGATACATTTTAATTACTCGACAGAGGGCGCTGGGGGCACATCAACGAAAAGGTAATTCAATTTTATTTTTAACCGTGGTTGTTCTATGGAATCACAATTGTGATGAGTAACACGAAATACGGTCAATAGAGGAAGATTAATGAACTAAATAATTTTTCATTTCCGAATTCGTTTCAAAGCTTAATTTACAGATTTTGAATCCATATAATTTCCGACCCATAATAATATCCCATCCATTTATTTTTAATAACCATAATGATAACGGGTACCATTTATTGGAATTGGTAAAATGATAAATAAGCAGTTACCTAGAAATCACTTCAAATCAATCAATCAAAATATACTTTATTGTCCAAAGAATCATAATCTCATTGACAAAGCATAGTGTTAGATCACAACTACCATCATTAGATTAGATTAGAGAGGAGACAGTGTGGAGTCAGCTTTAAAATAACAAAAAAGTCAATAAATAAACAGTACACACACACACCTAATATAATAATGTAAAAGAATGAAAGATTCAAATGTTAAAATGGTTAAATCACTAACTGTGAAAAACACAAATCGTCAAAAAAATACAAAACAAAAACAAATTAGACAGGTTAAAATTAAATAAAAAGTTGGATATCTTATATCTATCAAATGTAAGATCACAATTTTAAACGTCTAATAAAAACCAATAAGACACGTTAAAATTAAATATAAAGTAGAAAGTTAAATTTATATAAAAAGTTGAGTTCCCTCTATCTATAAAATAGTATGATCGTTGAAAAATTCCTCTAAACTATGATAGGGTCTATCAGAAAGTAATGCCTTGACTTTTTTTCCTAAAAATAACACCAGATACCACTCCTTTTATATTTTCTGGCAAGTGGTTGAATATCTTGCAACCATTATATATTAATGAATCTTTCACAAGAGAAGATGAAGGAATCGGTAGTTTTAAATGCTGATTTTGTCGGGTAGAACAAGTGTTTACTCTATTAAAATTAGATTTGTGTTTGTGTATAAGGCATACTATTTCCATTATATATATGGATATGACAGTCGGTATTTTGTGATTTTTAAAGTGAAGTCTGCATGAGTCTCAAAGTCTCAGCTTGCATAGGCTTCTCAGAGCACGTTTTTCTTGAACAAAGACACTTTGTAGAGAGGAACTATTACATGCTCCCCAAAATGGAATGCCATACCTTAGTTGCGAGTCTATTAAAGCTTAATAAACTGCTTTTGCAGCTGAATATCCCAACTTATTAGATAGATAGATAGATAGATAATTTATTCATCATTAAAGCTTTATAAATGTGTAAATATAAAACTTATCAGACTAGTCAGTTCAACACACATACATACATAAAAAAAATTACAGTAATAACTGCTAATAAAAAACAAACATTTGTTGGTGTTCCCAAACAAGACTTACACTTGTAAAAACAAAATAAGACATGATTGAGAAGTTAGGAATTCATCCATAGAATAAAAAGCATTGGTACATAGGTGATCAAATAATTTTGACTCATAGATTTTGAAGCTTTCAATTTCACCGAACTGAGTCAACATGTGATTAAAACAGTTGATACTTTCATAATTATATGAATTTTGCCCAATTTTTAAACGGGAGAATGGTAGACGAATGAGATTAGCATTACGGGTCACGTGGTCATGTATCATATTTCCCTTTGATAATTGAAGTTCTTTTTTTTTATATCCATAAGATATATGTACAAGCAAGGAAGAGTTAGAATATCTAATCTAATAAATATATCCTTACAGCTTTCTCTGTGTTGTGCTCCCACCAGGCACCTTATAATTTTTTTTTGCATAAAAAATACTTTCTGTATGTGTGCAGAATTTCCCCAAACAATTAAACCGTAACTTAGTGATGAATTCACGAGCCCATAATATGCAAGCTTGAGAATTTCTAGAGAGACAGTCCCTCGTAGCTGTCTAATGATAAAACATAATACTGCTTAGTTTTGATACTGAGTTATCAGTATGTTTTTCCCAGGTAAGTTTCTGATCTATATCAATACCAAGGAACTTAATGTGATTAACTTGCTCTATGGACTTGTGATTCATCCTCACCAGTAGCCTGTGATCAATACTAACATTTATTTGTTGGAACAACATGAAAAAGGTTTTACTGATATTAACTGATAATCCGTTATTTCTACACCATTGATAGAATTCATTTACACATATATTTGAAGTTTCTACTGAGGATACTAAAGTCCTTCCAGCTACCAGGTGATTTGTATCATCCGCATAAATGATCATTTTGTCTGGGGAAGTACATGAATATACACCATCACTTATAAAAACCACAAAGAGTAAAGGACCCAGAATAGATCCTTGGGGTACACCACTTGTTACCTTCGCTGGATTAGACTAGCTGATTGTATGACCACTATTTGTGACCTGTCCTGTAAGTAAGAAGAAATCCAGTTGTTAGCTTCCCCTCGAATGCCCAAACGATAAAGCTTCTCCAAAAGTAAGTTGTGATCAACTGTATCGAAGGCTCTATTCAAATCATAATATAATGCTATTGGATATTTTTTATCATTCAGATATTCATAAATATAACTGCATAATTCTTTGATAGCAGTTTCCGTAGATTTTTTGTGCCTAAAGCCATGCTGACAGTTTGGAATGAGATGGTGTTGTTCCTGAACTTGTTTAGCCGAGCATTGTAACTGCTTTCAAATATTTTTGCGAACTGAGGTTGCAGACAAACGTTTCTGTAGCTACTAACTTCATTTCTAGATCCTTTACCTTTAAATATTGTTACTGATTTCGATACTTTTAGTGCTTCTGGATACTTCCCCTTCACAAATGATTCATTTATTATGAATGAAAGAGGTAAACATATTATAACACTTCCTGTTTTAAGAGTGTGTCCATGAATTCCATCAATTCCTGCAGACGGTTTTTTTGTAGTTTTTTGTATAATATCTTCAATTTCATTTGGGGTGGTTGGATACAGGAATATAGTTTCAAGAAAGAGTGGAGCAAGCCTGACATTATCTAGATTTGGTTCAATTTTTTCAAAGCCCATAAAGAAATTATTAAAATGGTTACATATTGTGAGTTTATCCGATTCTGGCTGGTTTTTTATTATGATTTGTGAGGGCACAGCAGTTGTTGGTTTGTTTTTTGCTTCATTGATTATTTTCCAACTTTTTTTTGAAATGTTATTTGTATTACATATCCTTTTATTATTATTTTCCAACATGGCTTGCTTAACTTTTACATTATATAATGATTTCAGATTTTTATAACGTTTTTCAATAATAACATTATTTGTAAGTTTGGAAAGTTTTGCCATTTCACATAGAGTTTGGTGAAGCTCTTTAACCTCGGAATTGAACCATGGTTTTTTACGCCTCCTACGATATTTTTGTTTGAAAGGAAAAGCAATTTGGAAGTAATGTTCAAAGGTGGAATAGAAATTATTGAAAGCTTCATCTACAGTGTTAGAGTTGTATACGTCAGACCATTTTTCAGATATTAACATGGTCCTGAATGTTATCATATTAGCTTCTGCATAGTCGCGTGTTAATGTAGTTTCTTGAGTATTTCCCTTATTCCATGATAATGCAAACCTACATGTTTGAAATGTGTGGTCTGATAAGTGTGTGTCTCCAATATTTACTGAGTACATAGGTATATTTGAGAATATTACATCTATGCTCGTTGATGTTGTTCTTGTGATACGTGTGGGTCTATCAATGCAGTTTTCCAAATTAAATTCTTTAAACAAATTCAAGATTTTTTTCACGTCCTTGTTATCTTTTAAAAAATTTACATTGATGTCACCACAGACAATATAGTTGTGGTTTGTTTCATATATTTGGTTCATCAAACCATACATTTCATCCATGAAGATATCGATATTGCTGTCCGTTCTATACACTGTCACTATGAATAGTTTAGATTTTCTATTGTGGCAATTGTAATTTCAAAATGCTTTTCGATACTGTTATTATATATAAAGGGTTTTACAATAAAGTTCGTTCTCGCAAAAATACATACACCTCCGTGGTTATGTTCTTTGCGACAATAAGCATTCACCAGATTGTAGCCATTCAAAGTACAGTTCCTAACTTCTGATGATTTCAACCAGTGTTCACTAAAACAAGCTATGTCTATATGATTAATGTCAATAAGAATCTCCAACTGCTGTAATTTTCCCGATATTCCTTGTATATTGAAATGCATGATATTCACAGAGTTTTCATAATTTTCAAAATGTTCCTTATTTTCTGATATTTCTGGTTTGTTATTTTCTTCGGTTACCATATTTGGCTCATTTACGATGGATTGGACTTTTCCATTTGTCGGTTTTTTAATCTATTTTTTTTATCTAAAAATAACAGTTCTTGTCTGATATTTTTCATAGTGTTTGTTGAAATCAAACCTTCTATAGTTTACTCCTCTTGGCCAGAATGTCGGTTTATAGAAAAGGTCTTTGAATTTGAAGTCTCCAGCAAACATAAAAGTTTTCAGTCTCCCGTTTTCCTTCAAGTCTTTTACGACGAAATCCTTCTTGCTTTCACTAGTTTTCCTTTCTAAAAATTCTGCCATTTTGACGGCATAGCAACCAGAGGATAAATTTTTATTGAGGTTGTTTATATGAGCATTGCATTTCAGTCCACAATCAATGAATTGCCCCAAAAATTTGGAATTTGTTTTTTTTTCAATCATTTTAGTATCTAGGGATATGTTCTCCTATTGTGCATCTAAATGAAACTATATTGGTTTTGGATGTGTTAAATGTGAGTAGATTTGAGTCACGCCACTTTTTCACGATTTGTATGTCATTGCTGATGATCCGATGTAGATCAGTTTCATCGTTGCTGTGCCATAAAATAGTAGTATCATCTGCGAAGAAAGTGAATTTTTCTGATATGTCAAGGGCTGTTAAATCGTTTATATACAGCAAAAACAGAATATGAAGTTGGATTATTTTGTTGATGTTTAAGACGTTCTAATGTATAAATGATAACACTACTTACCTGCTCTTCATATTCAAAACGTATTATCACATTTGTATTTATTGAAGAGTTTCATCTAGAGTGAATTGAGTATTGAGACAACACAATGGTAGGTAGGGAGGGTGAAAACACGAGTGAGCATGATTGACAACAATATTGCTTCATATTTTCAATAAATAAAAATCCTACATAATAGTCTTGTTTTTTGTTATACTTGACATTTCAAATACATATTGTGAAAAAACGTATAAAAAAAAATAAGATGGTTGAAAAGATAATTGAATTATCTTTTCCAAATGTGCTAATTAACACGTTGAAGGACACAGGGAAATCCGAAATCGTTCTCATTGTGACACAGACAGATTTGTATCTTTGTCTTAACATTGATAACTCAAAAACAAAAATATCCCAAGTATTTTTGGAAAAGCATTGCACTAAAATTAAATATTCATACCATTCAAAAAAAATAGTAACTCCAAAAAATAAAATATTATTCTAATATTTGGAAAAAAATAACTAAAAAAATTGTACATCACACTGTACATCGCGTGACACAGCAAATACAAATATATGAGTTTATTATGGCAAAAACGACGCCGCGCGGCGTTGTGACGAAATTGGGAAGGTCAAATTATGACTGGTGGAGATTTAAACCAATATTTTATGCAAGAAAACAACACCACACGAACACGCCACCACCTAGATAACATCCAAAATACAGGATATAAACTGCTCCATTTTAATGTACAAAGTGTCAGATTCAAGTTTAACCTGCTAGAGGCTCTAGCGGAAGAATTTGAGTATGATTTTATATGTCTAAACGAACATTGGTTAACTTTCGATGAATATCACAGTGTGAATCTCAAGGGTTACAAGCCTGTCTCTGGCTTTTGCAGGGCTCGCATGGAACATGGGGGGGTCTGTATATATGTGAAAGAGCAATTGAAAGCCTACCCTTTACCTACTAACATCTCAAATATTTCCTCAGAATTACATTTTGAAGTTTCAGGCCTATATTATAGTAATCTCCAGCTGATAACCATTTATAGGTCTCCAAACGGTGAGTTTGGATCTTATATGTCTAAAACAAATGAGCTGCTCAGCAAGCTAGATCACAAAAAAAATATAATCATAACCGGGGATTTCAATGTTAATTTCAATCCTATGGATAATCAGGCTCACCAGCTGTGCAACCTCTTTGTATCATACGGATTGCACTATACCGTGAGCATACCAACTAAAGGTAAAAATTGTCTTGATAATGTGTTCACTAACTTTAGGGAGGGGTACTATCAGGCAGATGTCTTTGACCCTTGCATATCAGATCATTCAGCAATAAATTTCTACTTCAAAAAAGAAAAGAGTAGGGAAACAACGTCTAGAATAAATTTCAGACCAATCACAGAGGCAGGATTGTTCACCTTATACAAAACCCTAGAAAATGTAAATTGGAATGAGGTAAATGACAAAACCAAGAAACACAGGTAAGGTTTGAAAATTTCATTAATATCATCAATAATGCAATTGAATTCTCCCTGCCCAAAAAATCTAAACTAAGCACAAAATCCAACAAAATCACACCAAAGATTAACTGGTTTAATGATGACCTAATTCAAATCAGAGAAACGCTTGTTTCATGAATGATGTACATAAAAGAAACCCCGAAGTTATCCCCAAAGAAAATATCCGTGAGTACAAGCGCTTTTATCGTACAAGCCTTTCCAATGCAAAAAGAGAAGCTCATGATGTTTATATAAAAAATTCCTCCAATAAAAAAACAGTAATGTGGAAAGTAATCAAAGGAAACAACCCCATCACAAAATCTGAAAATGGTCAAAACCTATCAGCAGAAAACTTCAATGTTTATTTCTCGAGGATAGCCGAGGACTTAGTAGAAAATCTACCCCAGACTCCTCCAAATCCCGCAGAAAAAATTAAATTAGATAAAAACCTAAATTTTGTTTCCGTGAAGTAAGCTACAATGAGGTACGAGAAGTCATTTCAAAATTGAAAATTCAAAGTGTATCGGATGCTTATGACAACAATGTCAAAATTGTAAAACCATAGCCAACCTAATAATATATCCCCTGACAAATTTGATAAACTCGTGCATAGCAAATAATATATTCCCAAACATTCTAAAACTGGCTAAGGTAATTCCTATTTACAAAAAAGGATCGGCTGAGGAACTATCAAACTACAGGCCTATCTCTCTGTTACCGATTTTCTCAAAAATTTTTGAAGCACTGTTAAAAATACAAATTACTGAATATTTTGAATCAAACGATCTGTTCAACAAATGCCAATTTGGCTTTCGTAAGAATCTCTCCACAACTCTCGCCATAAATGAACTTCTACAAGTCATAAATAATGGATTTGAAGAGGGTTTATATGTCCACGCGGACTTTCATGACCTAACTAAAGCATTTGATTGTGTTCAACACGACCTACTATTAATAAAGCTAACTATGATTTGAAGAGGTTTATATGTCACGAACTTCATTCATTAAACTTATCAGACAGACAACAATATGTCACACATAACGGTAATATTTCTAACAAAGCCTGGATGAAACACGGGGTGCCACAAGGCTCAATCTTAGGACCTACCCTCTTTCTTATTTATATAAATGACCTATCGCATAACATTGTTGACAGCAAAGCTATACTGTTTGCAGATGACACCACAACATTAACTTCATCCAAAAACCCTGATACACTCAGAGATAACGTGGCGACCCAGAATACAACCATCAAAAACTGGTTCACGGCCAATAAATTGACCTTAAATGAGAGCAAATCTCAATCACTAGTATTCACTCTACGTCATCATGAGAAAACTCTAGCTGATCCTGTTAAATTTTTAGGAGTATATATCGATCCTCACCTAACTTGGGAATTCCATACAAAAAAATTGAGTAAAAAACTCTCTTCCATTACCTATATGATAAGAAATCTCAAAAACAATGTTTCTTTGGATGTTCTCTTGACATCCTACTTTGCCTATTTTCACTCGAACATGACATATGCCCTATTAAGCTTGGGTCATTCGTGCCACCTAGACAAAGTTGTTGGAGTTCAAAGACGTTGTGTGAGAGTAATTTGGTCAATCCTACAGGGACTGTTGCAAACAAAAATTCAAAGAACTGGGCATTCTAACAGTGCCTTGTGCATATATCCTCGAATGTGTTACCTATGTAAAGAAAAATCTGGCATCATATAGTACAGCTGGAGATTCCTATAGTTATGACACAAGAAATAAAGACAAACTGTTCCTAAAATATCATCGCCTTGATAAGACTAAAAACGGAACTAGTTATTGGGGCCCAAAAATGTTCAATGCTCTTCCACATAGAATAAAAAATCTAAATGTAAATTGTTTCATCAAAACTTTAAAGAAATATTTTGTAATGAAGGTGTTTTACTCATTTGAGGAATACCTCAATAATTATTTCAGTGATTTGTCATCATATACTGATTAAGTCATAATGCTCAATTATATATTATTATTTTAACATCTTTATATGTGAACCAGTCTTGTATAGTCTAACATGTATAAGTGTTTTAAATATTTTTAATGAATTTTAAATTTCTACTGACTTGTGTAATGTTCCAAATCTTTACTGACTTGTGTAAATACTTAAATGTATCTAAGCACCAATAAATCTATCTATCTATCTATCTATCTATTGCACACAATCCGTGACACTATTCACATGTCTCCTATCTTAACTATGCAAAATTGAATGCCGTTCCGCGTTCTGTCCAATTTAATCCGGATTTGTGAGGACGCAGTGCGGCGTTGTGCCGCATTTGTCACCGACCTCTATGACGGCGTATGACGTTAGTGTCCATCAACGTTTTAACCCCTCATGCTATTTGAAATTTTTACGTTGATGTTTCCCACGCGCCATATATCGAGCAATCACGATGTCTTCTATTTCAAAGAGTAGTGTCGGTGATATCATTCAAAATAATTTTGGCCCAGTTGTTCTACGTCGGACCGTTCCAAAATTAAACAGGTGGGGGCTATAAAAAGCCGCACCGCATAGTTATTAAGGCATTACTACTTTCTTCTACGATAAATCCTTCATATCTGGTTGAATGATAAAGAAGCTGCTTTCCTGATTCAGAGCGACTTGAAAACCTCAGTGGCTAAGCTCCTAGTGATATTTGATTCTGGTATGCAACAATAGAAAACGCGATATGTGCCAAATGTTGAAAATTACGTTCGACTGAGAAATAGCTTTATTATATACACGTGCAGATTCGGAAATAAAATTGCGGGATAAGTATAGAATTTACAATGGGTTAGAGGGAAATATATATAATATAATAATCTTTATTTGCATCAGCTTTCAATTATAAATAGTATAAATGAAATAGTACCCAACAAACATTATAGGTAAAATTTACGTCATTTCGACCTTAGAATAGGTCAGCGCCCTAATTGGCGAAGGTGATTATTACGTTATAATTACCTTAAATTTACCATTATGGGGAAAAAAATGGAAGTAATTCAGAAGTCGAAATTTGGGAAATTAAGACATTTCTCCTTATAAGTTGAAGGCATAAATAGGTAAAATTGCCTCCAGACTAGTCGACTGATGGTAAAAATGTAGTCATTTTTACCAATTTCAGGTTATAAACACTGTAATGAAACAAACAACAAACAATGGCAGGTTAGAAGAAGATGATAAAAGTTTACTGTATATTGTGTATCTTAACCTACATGCTTATGCTGAAAGCGTTGAAGTTGACATGAACATGGCGTATGAAGAAAAATTGTCAATAAACGATAGCAGATAATGCAATAAGTGATGGTTTCGCATCCACACCTAGCTGTGATTTCATTTGCGATACAAACTTTTCTGTGATAATGTTGATTTTTACTCGTCTAAAACAAGTGGGCCCATCAAATTATTAGATTTGTATGAAAAAAAAACATTAATTCATGTCTACTTTGACAACTTTTTCCATCAAACACTTCAAAAACTGATTTTATAGATGAAGTATGTGTGTACATATCATATTCACCTATTTTTTGACTACCACTCATTAAAATGTGGTCGATTCGAGAAAATTATGTATTATTTTTACAATGGCGGAAACGGTTCAAACCGAAAAATATGGCGTAGATTCCATATGGGACCTATATGTCGAAATTCCTTAAAATTTTGACTATGAGAACACATAGACTTTGTTCAAAGTCGAAAGTAACCTTTATTCCTGACTTTGAAGTCCATTTTCCTTATCTTGGGATTTCAGACCCTTTCACATTGTGGTCACGTGATGAAATACAATATATGTTATTGGATGCATGTCTATACCTTTCGCTCTCTGGATGGATTGCAATCGTCGATAATAAATTTATATTTTACTTATTCTATGTTCTGTGCAGAAACACTCAAATGTCAATGCGGGTGAAAAGTCAATATGTTTTGCTAATGTTAATGGTAAGGCCAAGTAACCTATAGTTACTCAGAGAAATGGATATTGACTAGAAAACCCTGTAATGAGTGTTCATTCTGAAATTAAATCCATCAGTAATGTTGATAATAGTACGCGATATTTATATTTCAGTGCACATCTTCCCAGAATAGAAACCATGATTAATGTTATTGTCTGATGAGGGAATCTCTTTCCGAAGAGAAATAGCCAATCATAACTTTTCAAATATAAAATGGTGTGTTGTGATTGGCTGAATAATTTTGATTTGACATTTCATGCTCCGATTCGGTGCCCGGAAATATACAATTTATCAGCCAACTGTAAATACCATTAAAAAATCGACCAATTATGATTCGCTTGATTTTTACTTTTCCGGAAACCACAATGATTGGTTTTAAAATTCTCGAAGCCATGGAAACTCATCATTTCAACACATCAATCTCTTATTTTGTTAAAATCAATTTTCTATTTGATTTGATTTTTTGCGTATCCAATACCATTTTTTCATCCATTTACTTCAAAAGGATAAACTTCATTGAATTCCATTTTGTCGCTGCATCATTGAAAACGTCGCGGCTGTAGTTTACCGCTGGCGACAGACGAAGCTTTCTGAACGCAGCCCATTTATTGTTCAGTATCTCTTACCGACATGACCTGAGACCTAACCAAAGTTTAAGGTTAACGCTTTCATGTTTTTATTTCAATAATGGATGAGTGTTTTAAAATAGTTGCCGTCATAAAAAGACGTGAAGCAACACCCTATGTACCCCATAAGTGGGAACAAAATGGAGAGTGTTCTACCAACTGCTTGTATGGAGACTTTATGCGACAAGGCCCAATGTCTGAACTCCTCTAACAATGGGAGGTTATCTTCCAAGCTTTGTGCCTTATTCCCATTGAACTCATCGTCTTGTGATCCATATTTTTCCCCGGTATCATCATCGGTAAAAGCAATTTCTTACTCTACATTAATTTCTGTAGTTGTTGATGACTGAGTGGAAGATGATGGCTCTGATCTCTGGACATCGGAAAGTATAGGATGGTTTCGATTATATTTTCATTTGTTCTCATTCTGGCAGCTAATCGATAATAGTTGGTGGTATACCTGTATGGTTTACTAACTCTATTCGAATTTTTGCTCGGCATTTTATAGATTTCTAGAATGTAGGGCACAATAAAAAAATTAAAGGAAGTGAATTGTATCATGTCATCCTCATCTGAATCGACTTGGTCTTTAATATCTGATGATAGACTAAGTTACTTTGAGGATTTTATTTCAGGTAACTTTGACTTCGTTGTAGACATTTAGTCTGATTAGACAAATATTGTGGTAATCTCGCCCTCATTGTAGAGCAGTAGGTATAAAATAGGTCAAGAAATGTCCAGGCAACTCCTTTAACTTAATTGGTGCCAAAATAGGTAATAAAGAGTATATAGTAGACCTGTTTACTGACTTGTCAATTCCCTGACTATATGAACACACATGAGGTAATAATCAGGTAAATATTCACCAGAAGGTTTTTCCTGAGAGTTCCAAGTATTTTGAACACATTTTGCTGGTTACCTTTAGGTGAAATTTAACCTAGTAAATAACTCTATTAACCCATGAGGCTGTGAAGGTATATTTGAAGTCCATAACAAGTAATTTCATACTACGCACTAAGCCTATTAAGTTTTTGGTTTTTGAAGGAGATTTGGTGCTCTCAATTATGGTTTTTATAACTCCAATTATAACTTTGGAGTTAGTTAGTACTTGAAGGTAAAATATTCGGTCAGAAATGGGTAAATTCGGACTTCTTGAAGCCGCTTTACCCCACTGCTTGGTATAATTTTCCTATAATGTTAGTTGGGTAGTAGTATAGAATGTATAAATGAAATAGTATAGTATAAGTAAAATAGCATAAAGTACAGAACACACATAAAATACAATACATGAACAAGTTAAATTAGCATTATAAAATCGAAATAATACAAGAAGAGATATTACAATGATGGGTTATAAACCTTTTATATATTTTACACACTGGCTTTTGAATTATCTAAATGATCAGTATTCTTTAAATTCTCTTGGTAATGAGTTGTAAAGCTGTAAGCCTTTGATGAACACTGTGTTTGTAAAAGCATTAGCAATATTAATATAGAAATCATTCAAGGCATGTGATCTGGTTTTGTGATTATGCATTTCTTGAAGATAAGTTATTTCTTCAGTTAGGTAGGTTGGTAAGCATCCTGACTTCAGTTTATACACATACTTGAGCATATTATAAGCAGCTCTCTGTCGAACATTCAATAAATTCAAGGATTCCAACATGTAAGCTATTGATGTTTCTTTTTCATAGCACGATTTTGTCTTTTTTGTAATGTATTAATTTGTTCATTATTCATCAGGAATATGAATGTTTCACGGAAATCAAGATGAGGAGATATTATGGTTTATATATAGTTAACTTCGTAAAAGATAATACCTTATTATTCAATCTATATAGGAAATTAATTTTTCTTGCCATTTTCTTCTTAATATACTCACAATGTGATTTAAGATTCATTTCATTATCTATCATGAAGCCCAGGTACTTGAAATGTTTAGCTTCTTCAATAACATTATTATCAATCAATAAATGGTGGCTGGATGTTACATTTTTCAATTTGTTCAAATTATGTTTGTTTGATATTACCATGTATTTGGTTTTATTTATGTTCAATTTCAAACCATTGTCGCTCAGCCATATGGACAAATTTCTCAAATCTTGATTGATTAATGATATAGTACTCTGAACATCCTCACATCTCCTTCGCGATAGATCATAGTATCATCAGCAAACAATTTTATTTTGCAATTTTGAACATGGTATACTATGTCATTGATGAACAAAATTAATAATATTGGTCCTAGAGCACTTCCTTGAGGGAATCCATAATGTATGTCGTTGCTGCCAGAAGATGTATTAATATATTTAACTATTTGAGACCTACCAGAAAGATAGCTTTCAAACCATTTCAGCGCATTTTCCTTAATGCCAAATTTCTCGAGTTTTCTCAGAAGCAGTTAGATATTGACAGTTTCAAAGGCTCTTTTTAAGTCTAAAAATATAACAATATTCATCTTTTTATTATTGATTATCTCAGTTTTCCATTTAGACAATAAATAATGCAATGCAGTTTCACACGAATGTGCCTGCCTGAATCCTGATTGTTCCTTTACTAGTATATTACTATCTGCTACAAATTGTAGTAGCTGATCCTTTACTGCTAATTCTAATATTTTCTCATAGATAGGAAGTGTATTAATTGGGCGGAATTCCGAACAAGAGGTTATATTAGACACTTTTTCAATAGGCACTATTGTGGATACTTTCCATTTTTCAGGGAATTGTCCTGTCATCAATGAAGTGTTAATCAATATAATATATGATTACCAGCAACATCGAATGTTAAGTTTAATATTTCCAACTGGATTTTCCAACTGGATGCCATTGTTTTCACAACCGTTTTTCTTCATTCTGTTCATTATTATTTTGAGGTCATTCATTGTGAGTGCTTCAAATGTGGTAAGCGTCGAGGCAAAACATTCAAGATATAATCGGAGTTGTGAACTGGTTTGATGTCGCTTACAATTTCCAATATACTTTCTATGAAGTATGAATTGAAATAATTTGCTATATCTGCGTCATTTTCATTCCAATGATTACCGAACTTTATTTTAGAAGGCCAGTTCTGAGGTTTTCCATTTAATAACTCTTTGAGAGACCTCCACATTGCCTTTGCATCTCCTTTGTTTTGATCAATTTGTTCTTCGTAGTATTTCTTGGTTTCCTGTCTAATCAGTGAAGTAACAACATTTCTAACTTTCTCATAGTTAATCCAGCCCTCCTCTAATGCCGAATCCCTTAATACAAAAGGTCCCTATGTTTTATTTGTTCCATGATCTCGTCTGTACACCATACTTTCAGTTTGAAGTTATTGAAGGTTCTATATTCTTTCCAAGGTGCATGTTAATCTAGAATTTTTACAACATTATTAACGAGTTTATTCACATCAGTACTATTTGTATCCCCCTCCAGATCAAATAACGATTTTTGAAACTCTAGCTTATTAAAATTATTTAAGTTTCTTTTGACAATTGCTGTATTTAAATTGAATTTCACGTCATTTGTTATCAGCGAGGTAAGTATATTAGAATGGTCGGAAACTTTAAGATAATCAGATATTTGGTGTTTAATATTTTTATCACTTGTTAATATTTTTATCAATCAGTGTAGACGAGTCTTTAGTAATTCTTGTACTTCCTTCAACAATTTGATACATTCCAAATAGGTTCAATAGCTGTTTAATTTTTCTACTATACGTTGAGTCTACTTTTAGATCTATGTTGAAATCACCTGTTATAATATTAATTTTTCTTCCATTAAAATCTCAATATTTTCCTCTAAAAATTATAAAAACTCTGAGTGAGAAGAATTTGGAGAATGGTAAAGTGTACAAACAGTATAAGTTTCTTTACTGTTCAGTCTTACCTTTGCTGCTAACATCCACGTATTCATATAGATTGATTTGTTCATTACTTGTTGGTATGTCTTAACATAAATGCTGACCCCACCAGTGTGTCTACTCGTAGATTTACAATTTAACATATCAAAACCATCTATTTTTGTTTCATTTTGATTAATATCATTAGTGATACGAGTCTCTGTTATACATAATAACAATGGGTTATGACAGTGTATATTCATTAAAACATTATTTAAATTGCATACAAAACTAGCAGCATTTGCATAAAATATAAGATTTTGTTTATGCCTATGATACTATCACTTTTTGATCTTCTAAAAAAGAATTGCCCTGGAGAGGAATGATTTGATTCGGTAAATCTATTTGTTGAGTCACAATAGTCTCATTGGCAGTGATTAAAGCAACGCTATTCCCATCTTCAGTATTTGAAACAACAATATTTCTGTTTCCCATGGTTGAAACTACAGTATTATTAGTACAGTAAGGTACATTATTGGAATGATTGTCACTACATAAATAATATATAAGTTTGATGATTGCTTGGCCCAAGAACCATTTACCTATTCTATTGATACTGATCCCATCGGAATGATAATTTGTTCTTCTAACGATTTTATCAACTTTAATTAGATGGGAACAGAGTAAGCCACTATAGTGCAGTTCCTTTATCAAGGAGATGTTACGATCATATATACAATCAATCAATCAATCAATATATACTTTATTGTCTGAAGAGTTGATTCTTATTGACAAAGCATGAAAATAGGAAAAAAGAGAAATATATAAGAAATGTACAGATAATTAGATACGTGAATGTCAAATGGATAAAATGTACAAACATAAAAGATAAATATTACATATATGAATAAAAAACATTGTCAATCTCCTTTAAAAAAGAAGGACTATTGAAACAACACATTATAAAATAAGATGTCATTAACAAAAGGGTAACTGACAATTACCACCCTTAAGATTTAACAGCAGTCTTGTATAATAAATCAAAACATATGAGATAAAAAATACAATAAAATAAATGAATGTCAAGTGGATAAAATGTACGAACATAAAAGATAAATATTACATGTACAAATAAAAAACATATTGTCAATCTACTTTAAAAAAGAAGGACTATTGAAACAACACATTATAAAATAAGCTGTCATTAACAAAAGGGTAACTAACTAACTAAGAATTACCACCCTTAAGATTTAACAGTAGTCTTGCATAATAATCAAAACATGAGATAAAAAATAAAAAATTCAATAATATAAATATCCAGTATCAAATCAATTCCCATAAGGAACTATAGTATATCCTCATAATATTCCTGCAGGTTATAATAAGCTTTCTGCAATAGAGCCTTTTTTACAGTCTTTCGAAAGTTCTTCAGAGAAGTTATGTTTCTATAACTGGCTGGCAGATGATTATATATTTTTTTGCTTTCATACATGATGGAGTTTTTTGTCAGACTAGATTTAGGTAAGGGTAAGGGAACACAACCTTCATTTCTTGTTTTATGTTTTCGTGTTTCAGTAGGTGTTGAACCATATTTTGTGTGGATGAGGCATACAGTTTCCAAAATGAATAAACAAACGAGTGATAATATTTGTTGGCTAATAAAAAGTGGTTTGCAGTGATCGTGATATTGAGCTTTACACAGGTATCGGATTGCTCTTTTTTGTAGAATAAAAACACATTGAAACAGCTGGTTATTGCATAAACCCCAGAAGGCAATGCCATACCTCAATTATTTAAATGACTCTTATCGATTCGATATGGCTCAGTAATAATGAAAGTTTTGTAAAATTTTATCTATCTATAAAGGACCACCTTAGACTACTACTTATCTTATTGGGCCAAAATATGACTACATCGTTTTTTGTGAGATTTTCACTATTATGTATGGCTGTCTCTAGTAACTCATTATCTGTTGCATTAGGTTTCAAAATAGACAGGAACTGGTAACTTTGTGTCAGTTTACTGGGAAGAAGATTCACAAGGTGTCTTCCATGACTTCCAGCTATGAATAGGATTTTATTTGGTTTAGTTTCGCTTCTATTTGGTTTAGTTTCGCTTCCATGTATATCAACAATTGCTTTTTCTTCGATCTTTAAAGAAATATGTTCTCTTTTCTCTAATTCCATTCTGAATAATTTTGCCGATTGCACACATTCATTATATTCAGCTTCAAGAGTAGCGATGGTGGAAAATATTTCGACTTAGTAAGTTGAGTTCTGTAATATATTCATTCAGTTTAATATTATCTTCTTTCTCAGTTTCAATCTGTCTAAGAAGTTCCCTAATATAATCCTCGTTATTCTTTTTTTGTAGTTTAATTGAGGAAACTATGTCCTTATTTATTTCCTTAAGTTCCCCAAGGTCATGATTTTTTTTTGTCAATAAATAAATTCTTCCACCTTGCTTTTCAATTCGTCATTTGTGTGACTTAGGTCGCTTATTTTCTCGTTCAATTTCTGAATTGCCTGTTCATTTTCCTTCAGTATGATGGCAAGCTTTTGATCAGTTTCTATTACATCATTTCAAAATCCAAAGTTTTTCTTTTCTCCCTTTTATAAGCAGCATCTTTTTCTTTTATTTCCCTCTCTAGTACATGTATCTTCTTCTGTAGTCCGCTTAGCTTATCTTCCTTTTCATATCCCAATTTGTTCATAAGCTCGTCCCTTTGGATTATATCATTTTTCAACTTTCTTATTTCTTTGAGATTATTTCCTTCATTTCTCTTGTTTTTTTTGATCTTTTTCTTCACACTTTGTTGAGCAGTAAATTTTATACCCATCTAATTCTTTATAATTGCTTCTTCTGTCAAGGCAGCTTAAGTGGAATATGTCATAACACGTAATACAACAGAGATTATTAAAGTTTTTTTTTCAACATTTAAATACCTTTTCCATTCTATCTGAATTGATACGCCACTGTCTGCTTATCTTGAATACATGTATGGAGTATCTATTTCACAGGTTTTTTTATTCAGTGGGGTTTCTTCCACGTTTCTTCAATTTGTACTTTTTGTTATATTTTTATGCACCATAACAATCCTTCATGCAAATAAGTAATGCAAATTTCTCTTTGAATTTAGGATCTATCCATTGGAATCACACAGGTTCATAGATTATTTTATTAGATTTGCATTGATGTAAATTTCAATATTTAATTTCACTTGTGAACTGTAGAAATGGCAACTTAATAGGGAGTAACTTGAAACAGGTGTTCACACAATGATGTTTTGATTATGAGATTATGAGAATATACTCGAGCCATCTCCGTCTCTTTTCAATCGTTATGGGCTTCACCTTACATTCACAACTTCGATGAATACTGTTCGAAGTGAAAAGAGACGGGTGCCAGACTCAGTTACTGAGGAAAACGTAGAGAAGTTCATCAAAGAAAATACAAAAACAGACAATGTATGCATAAAAAAACTGAAAATGCAAAACATACGGAAGGATAACCAGTCATTCATGATTGGAGTAGAACCACATCTCAAAGAAATGGTATACAAACCAAACTTCTGGCCCAAAAAAATATTGTACATCATTTCAATTTTAAACTAGGGCAACACTTCCTGGATGATCAACAAAAAGTAGAAGAAACACATACCCACCAACCAAATTCTTTTTTATAAAGTCAACTGAAAACATCCCATCTACCCATCAAATCTGCGTACACTCAGAAGCATCAAAAGACATCTCTTCAAAAGTAAACCTGGAACAAGGCGACAACACCAGACCACGGGACTCAAACCTGAGTATTTTTCATCTCAATGTGCAGTGTCTCGGCAACAAATTAGATGACTTGTCTATATTTCTATCAGAAAATCCGTACAAAGTGGCGTGTTTTAGTGAAACATGGTTGACGAGTGAACAACTCCAGTCCGCTGGTATAGGGAATTACAAATTGGTAAATTCTTTCTGCAGGCAGAAATTCAAACATGTAGGAGTAGCAATTTTTGTGAAAGAAAATCTATTTGCTCAGGAACTCAAAGTAAGTCATTTCTGTACTGAAATAGATGCAGAATTCACGACTATACTTATTCATAGTACGGTTATAGTAACAACCTATAGATGGAACCGGGGAAGTTTTGATATATTTCTAAATTCTTTAGACAAATTGATAGAATTTCTCATTGGAAAATACACAAACATTGTTGTGCTAGGAGATTTCAACGTTAACTTCCTCAAAGACAGTAAAGCAAAAACAGTCTCAATAATACCCTCCTCTCTTATAATTTTGAAACTCTGCTCTGTGAACCAACACGGGTTACCCAACATTCCTCCACATGTATTGACAACATATGCATTAATTTCAATAATGTTAGAAAATTTGGGATTGTAAAAGAAGATATTTCTGACCACTATGGTCAGTTTATCGAACTCAAAATAAAAAATAGTCTGAACCAGGATAAGAATATAACCAAACAAATTAGACATATAAATGGAATGGGCAGAGCCGAATTTGAGCAATGGATGAACAGAATAGACTGGACCAACTACTACCAAACTGACGATCCAAACACTCTCTCGGAATTCCTGTGTGAAAATATCACATATGCCATAGCACTTGCCTTCCCGCTAAAAAACATTAAAAAAAAACTGGAAAACCCAAGTGGTACACAGAAGATCTTAAAATAATGAGGGAGGACGTAAGACAAAAAAAAACATCAATACACGAAGACAGGAAACTATGAAACAAAATGCGCCTATCATACAATTTAAAAAAAATACAGAGAAAATGTGAAGAGAGCGAAAAAGGATATGTACGACAATGTTATTACAAACAGTAGGAATACTGCAAAAACAGTCTGGAAAATTGTTAACGAAACACAAGGGAAGTCAGGAAACAGTATCAACTACAATACCTACCTTACTGCAAACAATTTCAATGAATTCAGCTCCACAATGATTGACAATATTATCAAACAAATACCCCCCACAGGTGTATCTGGGGATGAACTTGTGAAAATCAGCGCCAAAGACTCAGTATTCCTGAGCCCAACAAATGAAAAGGAAATAACATGTGTGATAAAAGCTCTGAAGAATAGCTCAAGTATGGATGTGTACAACTTAAGTTCAAAAATAATCAAATTTATTCCGGAAATCTTAAGCAGACCACTTACACACTTAGTTAATACCTGCATGGAGAAGGGAGAATTTCCAGCACACCTCAAACTATGTAGAGCAACCCCAATTCTGAAGAAAGGTGATATAAATGACTGCGATAATTATAGATTTATAACAATTACCCCAATAATATCAAAAATAATTGAAGTGATTGTCAAGGACAGGATAACAAGCTTTTTGGATAAAGGAAAATACCTTAATGACCAGCAATATGGTTTTCGATCTCTTAGATCAACCTCACAAGCTGTAACTGAAATGGTTCACCAAATAGCAAAAAATCTTGATGTGGGGATACACACACGTGCCATCCTGTGTGACCTATCGAAGGCCTTCGACAGTGTCTCACACAGAAATCTATTGACAAAGCTCTATAAACATGGAATACGTGGACCAGCTCTTCGTCTCATCGAAACATTTTTTACAGATAGACAACAATATATATATATATATATCACAATAACTTAGTCTCTAATACAACACAAATTAAACATGGTGTACCGCAGGGTTCAGTACTGGGGCCACTGTTGTTCATAATTTATCTAAATGACTTGCCAACATTCCTAGATACTGCAGATGTCTTCATGTATGCAGATGATTCGACCTTTTTAATTAGAGACAGAAACTTGAAGAAATAGATAGAATGTCAGGTGAGACACTGTCACAAGCTGAAACCTATTTCAACGCAAACATATCATCCTTAAACAAAAATAAAACCAAAGAAATAACTTTCACAAAAAAACAGAGATACTGTAGGTGACTCGTCAGTAAAGATACTAGGTTTTCAGATAGATCCGGACTTAAACTGGAAAGAACATATTCAGGAAATGCAGAAAAAGTTATCAAAAAGCCAATTTTTATTAAGAAATCTCAGAGAGATGGTATCAGTAGAGGTACTGAAGATGGTGTACTACGGTATGGTTCACTGTCATTCAATATATGGCGTGTTACTATGGGGCACAAGCTCAACTTGCCAACAACTACTGATAAGTCAAAAAAAAATAGTTAGAACTATGGCTAAGGCGGGTCCGAGGGAACATGCAAAACCCTTATTTATTCAAATGCAAATCTTGACAATTCCATGTATATATATATCATAGAAGCGATCCTATGGATACACAAAAACAAAAATAAGAATATTACAGGGCTTGAAACCCACCAGCACAATACTCGAAACAAAGATCTATATAGACTCCCTCGAATGAACCTTACCAAAACAATGAAGCAGACAGAATATTTGACAATCAAATTGTACAACCGTATTCCAGTGGACTGGAAGACCTTCTCTACTAAAAAATTTAAACATTATTTGAAAAAATCGCTGCTTGTACACCCACTCTATAATATCGAAGACGGTTTTTCTCGTGAATGGATATAATATTCATTTTCTATCAGCTTACTTCATAGTTTAGTTTTAGCTAAAATATACATGGTCTTTTTTACTTTTTATATATATAATATGGATATAATGTGCTATGTTTTCTCATGAATGGATGTAATATGCCTGTTTCATCAGCTTACTCCATAGTTTAGTTTTAGTTAAAATATACATGTTCTTTTTTACTTTTTATATATACAATATGGATATAATGTGCTAGCTTACATAAAATCTTTTATTTTCTTTACACTATATACACATGTACATATATACACTATTTTGGGTGCTAGTATTATTCTCTTTTAACTATAGTTTTGACGTACCTACACAATCCTGTTGTGAACCTGTTTCATAAACATTATTGTAAACTTTGAAGGTCAATAAAAATCTTATCTTAATCTTATCTTATCTTAAACGCGCCATCGCTAGAGGAAAAACAGTAGGAAAGAGAAACATTCTACAGTAATCTAGTTATTTTACTTAATTATCCATCCCGTATATCTGTTATATTTTATGCTGGTCCATTGGCTCGAGTACATTTCGTTCTAAGCCATTGTAAATCCTATAATCGCAATTTTATTTCCGAATCTGTATAGAGGTTCAAAGGTGGTTATAATTATATGATCTATCGATCAGTCACAATAAGTATTACATATATAAGATTGATTAACTAACGAAATTCAAATACCATTAGAGGTATGTCAAATACTTATTAACACCAAGCTACTATGAACATAAATAGTAATAAATTTACAAATCTGAGGAGAATTCTAGAATCCTGCTTTAGTAACATTTTTATCATTGAATAAGAAATATTTTGATCAGTCGATTTGGATTCGCAGGCATTAGTTGTCTGCAAGACCTACCCTTTACTGATTAGGGGCAAAAACTCCAGAATCGGTATAAAGGTGATCAACCCGAATTGGATTGGGTTAGTATGTCTCCTCTTCACAGCAGGCATTTGCAAAGTAACCTCGAATTGAGAGGGTTTGTACGATTATTTGTCTGATGTAATCCCACGTTCGTCGATGCATTAGCCAGGAAAGTAGTTGTTTTCTGGAAAATATTCGACCCACTTTATAAACTCCTGTAGTTTGGATCAGCTCACACTTCTTCTTCTAGTGCTTCGGATGACACTAAAAAGCTCTTCTTAACTCACACAAGTCTCTGACTTTCGAGGGTAGCTTTGCAACTAAGTTGGCGGTTAAAAACAATTTTTTTAACATACAGAAACTCTGTGAACTGTGATAATATAATCTTTCAAATTGGTGACTATTGATTTCACCATTATGAAGAATACACCTTTTTCTGTTTTTGCTCTTCTGGGATTTAGCTCGTGAAATTTGAACTAGAGTAATTTATTAGGTAGAATTCATAAAAATACTAACTATTGTAATCGTGACCAGTTCCCAACTTTATTTATAAGTCTAGTCTAAAAAAAGTCCTGTCCAGTGGTTTTTGCAATTTTTATGATTAATTGTTGAAATACGTATTTTCAGGAAAAAAATAGAAAGTAATTTTTTGAACATATCAACATTTCCAACAAAAAATATTCCAAATCATTGAATAAAAAAAAAACTTTTTAGTGGGATATTATTTGAAAAATACTCTTTTTGCATTACTTGGGATTATGCAATTTGTTTCACACTACCCCACCTAAAAATACTATAACATGTGACTGTATTAAACAAGAATATAAAATTTCTATATAATTTTAAAATAAAATTTAAATCTATTATATTGTGTTTCCATTATCTTTTATTACAGCAATTTTTGTATATGCTTCGAAATCGTTGAATCGTGTGTTCCGCATTCTAGGCCAGTAGAAATAGATAATCAATTCACATTACTTTCAAAAGTTTTCAAACTTCAATGATATGTTAGTGCATTAATAAAAACAAATTATAAAATTTTGTAGAATTCTGAGATGAACGGAACATTGTTTTAATTGCAAAAAAACATTATTAGGCTTTATTTTTGCACTGAAAATCGCAAAAGTTCTGCAAACTAGACATACCGATAGTAATGATGTTTTACAACATACATTGAGTTTGCAACCTTGTTACGGAACCTTGTTTTTTGTAATTTTTTCAAGTTTTTCATTGTAATTTGTTTACAAAAATTACAAAAGTTCTGCAAATTGGTTCTGCAAATAATTTGAATCCAACATTTTCGAATGCAACAATCGAAAAAGTACAAAATTTTGCTAAATTCTGCTAAAAAAGTATTGGAAGACATTAGTTTTTTATTGCATTAGATACGACATACAATAATTCTTTATTTAAAATGTTCACTTATCACAACATGACTTTATAGTAATCGAAGAGATTTTAACATGAATAATCGATGCTCCATGGAAGTAAGGATATCAAAACGTTATCGATTGTAAATCTCGCAAGTACATAATTTTCATCATCAAATAAAAATTTGTGGGATCGATATTACATCTCAAATTTAATTTGTACAGGAATTTATTTCTTGAATTATAATTTAATTTTCTACTTGACTTTCTTACTCCAATTGTGGTTTCGCATAAAAAATTCTTAAATTCGAATGGAGGACTGAAATGAAATTGACACGTAAGACTCATTTTCTTGATTCATATAAATTTTAAAATAAAAAGGTGACGTAACAAAGTTGTAGGTTAAAAGTTTTATGCCTTTTTTCAACGATTTTTTTAACAAATGATTTAACGCATTTGTGTAAATTCGGGAACTTCAGTGATTTTTGGTCATGATGATTTTTAAGAAAAAAAGTGATATGACATGATGAATAGAAAAAATTAAGAGATTCCCGAATTCTTATGGGACCACCGAGTCCAAACAAAAAATATCTCTTTCATGAAATCCTTGGTTTTTGCGAAAAAACGATTTTACGATCGGGAACTTTGTATCTGATTGAAGACAGAAAGCTGACACAATTGAAAAAATTAAAAACTTTTCCAAGACAAGCTTTTGTTCAGATGCACTGAAAAAATTCATATTTTGTTAGATGTGTGATGATATTCTCATCTGATAACCGGTAATTACAGACTCAGAAGTTTGTCAATTTAGTTTGAACACAGAATAACTTATCCCACACATCTAATAAAACATTGTTCCATTTTAGTACATTTGAATAAATGTTAGTGTTATATTTATTTTATTTTTACCTTCTAAATTTTTTAATTTTAACATAGAATCCTTATTCTAGATCTCAAAAACCATTAATTTTCAAAAGAATCAATCGGACCATTAGTAAAAAAAACCCGTCTGCCACCTTGAATTTTGACAAAAATCCATAATCATCGACATCGAACACTCCTATACGAATAAAAACATAGATCACAAAACTTCATCCGCCATCTTGAATTCTCGAATTTAGAGATGTAATTCATAATTTATTGCGATTTCAAAAATCTCCAGATAACAATTTTGGTTAGAATCGGAATATAAATCATAAAATATTACCGCCATATTTTAATTTTGACACTGAATTAATAATATCTTCGGCCCCAGTTACCCTTGAGAATCAATTCGAAAGGGAGAACAAAACACACCATGTGAATCATTTGAAATTACTTAGTTTTTCGCAATACATTTCGACTGTAGCATTGAGTAATTGAAAAATAATTTATATGGCCATTAAAAATATGATTACAATCATCCTAAAAAATTAACATTGAAAAACAAATAATGAAATAAATCGGCTGTTTAGTTTGTGTGAACTTTTGTCGGCCCCACTGCTTCCATCTAGCAATCGACTCAAATGAATAACCAAATCCAAAATAAATCTAGAACGGACAGAAGCTGTGTTGCCAATGTTCAAACAGTTCACTATCTGCCCTCCCACTATTGGTAAATATATGCCTACAAATTCGACCTGGGCAGGGTGAGGAAGAAATTCGACTGTTTCCTGTGACGCGCTATTGTTTGGTCTTTTAATACAATAACTGTACGAGTGTTTTTTTAATCTCAATATTTCTTCCATTTTGTAATGAATCAAGAAAATTATGAAAACCTGTCGAGAGATTCTCGATCCTCCAACAAACGTACTCAGAGGATTTTTTTATGCAAATTGTAATATGATGTTATGAATCCATATCGAAAACTTTAGCTTTCAATATTGAATGATTTCACCTACCGTTGACAAGCTTCTTCTTGGTCGATATTTAATTGGTAAAACAATGAATGTCATTTATTAGGTATATAAAAATCTTTATTATGCAGATAACACAGGTGTTGTAATTTTTTTTTTTTTAATTTCTAATGTTTTACATTGTAACATAGTTTGCAAATTATTATACCACCAATTGGCGAAATGAGTTGTTGGCCCGATTTGCAGAACTTTTGCTTTTTTTGGTAGAATTGGAATACAAAAATATTTTTCTTTTGATTTTAGCCTTATTTCCATGTTGCAGACGAGGTTGCAAGTCAATATGAAAACATTGTGCGTCAGGACATCTCCACTTGCAACCATTATTTGAAACTTTTGTAATAATTCCGTTACTTATTTTAATAAAAAAAAACAATTTCATGAAAAAATATTTTTCCGTTTGACGCAAGAGGTTGCAAATTAAAACTCTTCTCAAGAACATTATTTAGTTATTTTCAGTTGCAGAACTTTTGGAATTTTCATAAAAATTGGATTAAAACAAATTTTTTCATAAAACAAACATTTCCGTTTTGTTTGAATGGTTGCAAATTTATCAGAGGATGTAAATTGTTATTTTTCAAAACTTCTAAAGTTTGCAGAACTTTTGCAAATTTTTTCGCGTTAATAATGTGAAACTTCATTAAATCCTCATTTTCAACATCTTCCGTTCAGAAAAAAGGGTTGCAAAATCAGACCAAATATCATATGAAAGTCCTCTTCACTCTAGTGAAGTTTTGAAACTTTTGTAATTATTATTAAATTTTGGGAAAATCATGTCTATCTCTACTGGCCTATTCGGAGATATTCAAGAAAAAAAAAAAGCCTTCATTGTTGCTTGGAAATCAACAATCATTATCGAACGTGTTGGGGGCTTAGTATTCCTTATGTATCCATAATATTCCATGGATCAAGAAACTCGAAGTTTCCCGACTTTACTTCAGAAAAATGTTTTTTTTTTTTATTTAAGATCGTTACTTGACATCTTCCACGAGGCGAAATACTGGGACTCCATGAACTATGAAATCCCCATGTACGTGAAATCTGTCTACCAACGCGCTGAGACTATCAAATTTGTCTACGAGTGTGTTCTGAATGTCGTTCTGGATTATAACAAAATAATTTCTTCTCTTTCTGATGATGAACGCCTCTTATTCAAGCCTTTGATCACTACGGTGGAAAGAAAAATTTCGCCAGGACTCAATAAACTCACATGGAGTGCCGATATTGGAGATGAATACATTGCAGATTGCAGCAATAATACTGCCGAGGTAGGTGTGGTGAGGGATGGTGATTTACGATTTGGGCCGCATTGAGGAACCTTGAGGCATACCACTTTTATTTTTACAATTTTGATTCTTACATGTAATACATAAAATGTATGAGATATTTCATGATAATCGTTTTCACATATTTGCCTCTAATTTGTTACATTCATCATAAACTAGCAATAAGATCTCAAAAGCTTGATAATTGTATATTCACCGTGAGACGTATTGCATCTTAGAATGAAGTAAATCTAACAGAATAACTAAATGTATTTAATTTAATTTTGATCATTCTGGTGAAAATGGCCAGCTCATTTGAAAAATAAAAAATGTAAGCAACCAATTATAGATAATTTATAGAATAGGTTAGTGAAAAATTGAGTTTTGGGAACAGGAAAGTGAATTCGATCTGTGACCCATTTTTCAATCAATTGGGATTCAAAAGAGAAAAGATCTAATCTTTTTTAAACTATTGAAAAATACTTTTCAAGATAATGATTGAGTTGACAAACCGGACAGAATCTTCAATATGGATGATGATGGCGGCTAAACAAGAAGGCATAATTCGGGATCTGACGATTACATGAACATGTTAGCATGTATTATAGCAACTCTGATTTGTGTCTCAGATCGCTCTCAGAGATTTTCACCCTGAGAAAGCCCAAAGGAAACATATTGTTACGAAAACGAATACACCACTACATGTTGTCTGGCGCTTAACTGACGCGACGAAAATTTCAGAAAATACTGACAGAATATCTAGGGAGAGAATGAACAAGAAGCGACAGTTAGGCAGTTGTTATCCAGAATAAGTGAAGTGTTTAGTCTTTATTGAGAAACGCGAGTTAAACTAAAGATTCAGATCAGTGGTGAATTGGGATTGAGCTCAATGTGATTAATTTCAGGAATTAATTAATATGATTTTAGAAGCTAAAGATCTATCTTATACGAAAATATATATGAGAATATGTGAAAACAATGACTGGATTACTGATTCATCAATCCGTGAAATACAAATTCGAAAAACAAAAAAAAATAAAAAAATGAAGAATTATTCACTGAATATAAAATTCAGGGAAATAAAGTTAACGCCATGATTATAACTAAATCAGAATATAACAATACAAAATTTTAAGAATCACAAGGTAATACAAAAAACTTTGGGATACAATAAATGATTGTATACAAAATAAATCAAAATTCACCAAAAAAAACACATATTGAATATTTACTAGTAAATGGGCAAATTATCAATAATGATTTAGAATTAGCAGAGAAAATAAATTCATACCTTTCAACTATTGGTGAAAATACAGCAAAAGAATTAAGATCATTTTATAATAATATACCTAGTGATACTATACCACCAAGTAACAATCATTCAACATTATTATTAATCCCTACTGATGAATACGAAATTATGGATATAATTAATACCCTAAAAAAACATATCCTGATCCAGAAGGTTTGATTAAACGAGATATTGTAGAATTAAAAAATATTTTGGCAGAACCATTAACCAAATTAATCTATAAATCTTTCATAACAAGAATTTTCCCCAATCAAATGAAACATGCATCAATAAGAGCAATATATAAATGTGGAGATGCCCAAAATCCAATCAATTACATGCACATTAATAAGCATATTTTCCAAAATAATCGAAAATATTATTAAGAAAACAGTGAGACATACAGCAGTACTACAAGTAATTAATTTTATACGATACAGTTGACCATATAATTATTTTGAAATTTCTCGATTTAACGGAAATTATAGGTATCACAATCAACCTACTGAAATCTTACCTTAAGAATAGAACCATTAGAACTAAAATAAATAATATTGAATCCAAAAATTGTCTATAAATAAGGGTGTTCCTCAAGTATCTGTGTTAGGTCCAATTTTACATTTATTATATATTCAAAATATTTCTAAAATCAATTTAACTAGTGAATTTATCATATATGCAGACGATAAAGTTCTTTTATTTGCAAATAAAACTCTACAATTCTAAAATATCAAAAGAAAATAGAAGAATATATGGGTCTATTCTAACCTCCTTTCTGTAAATTCCAATAAAGCTCAATGTATGATTTTCCACCAACGAAATAAACAAACTAGTAATCTAGATATGCGTATAAAAAATAGTTGCTTGAAACAAACTTCACAAATCAAATACCTTGGTATTTGAATTGATGAGAAACTGAAATGGGAAACATAACATGTGGTGTATAACAAGGTTCAATTCTTGGAACTGCATTGTTTCTCATTTACTTCAATTCAATATGAAATCTTAATTTACCTGGTGAGATCAAATTATTCATAGATGACACACACAACATTAATTTATTTTGGATTTAATGACACTAAAATAATTGAAAATACTCAAGCAGATTTAAAAAAAAACAATTTGGTTAAATACTCATCATAAACTAACAATGAATATTGATAAATCCTCCTTCATGTTTTTATCTAAAAGAAAAATAAAACATGGGAAAAATATAAAATATTCAGAAACAACTAAATTTTTACGATTATACATTGATGAACAACTTTCTTAAAAAAACTATATTGAAAATCTTAGAAAAAAAATATCTCCTATAATTGGTATTTTATTCAAAATTTCAAATTACATTCCTTTAAAATATCTAAAAATAATATATTTCAGTTTAATTTATTCAAAATTACAGTATTTAATTTCAGTCCATTTAAACCTTTACAAAACAAAAGTATCAAATGTATTTTAATATTACCATTTCTTGAATCTACATCCCATTTATATGCTCCAAACAATATTTTTGATATTGTTTGTCAATATAAATTGAAAATATGTATATTTATACTGTTATCAATAATAAAAAAACATTCATCGCTGGAATTTCATTCAATTGACACTATTCACAATCATCAAACCAGACAATCGAATAGCCTCATCACACATAGAATCAAGGCAAACATTGGGAAAAAATCAATTTTATACAATGGAGTTTTGCTTGATTTGTTGAAAATATGAACAGGATGCTCATAAAATCAGATGTGGAATCATCTGCGACTGAAAGATAAACTTTAGTCACTATCTTCCATCGTCAAGATAACCTCTTGTGGGGTATTCATATTGAAAAGGGAAACATTCTCAATTGAATATTGATGGAAAGATTTTTCTGTGAATTGAAAAATCCACGATAATAATGAAGTTATTTTTTGTGAATGTCTAACAGAAAACAACTACTTCCCTGGCTAAAGCCACGCTGGACATTGAACTATATCTTTCTATTAATATTCAATTGAGGAGTTTTAATATTCAATAAAATACCTAATAATTTAAAAAATATAGAAAAAATCACTTCAAATCAAACTTAAAAAATATTTATTACATTAATGCTTTACTCTGATGCAATTATTTTCAACATGTTGTTTATGCTTTTTTTTATCAGTTTCTTGGTGTTAATGTTGATTATTATTATTATATTGATATTCTCAGACAAAAAATATATCATATTATCGGTGCATTGAGATTTCCCAAACTTAATACTTATATAGCAAATTTAATTCTTCATTCTCATCCTCAGGCAAATAAATGATTTAATAAATATTTGGGGATCTTGTTCAAAACATTATTTCAACAAAATTTCTGTATTATTCAAAAAATCATTAAAAGTCCTGTATCATCTTCCATTTGATATACCATTTACATTTTCTTTGATAGAACACTATACAATCAACACTCTAAAAATTACTCATCATATTATTAATAAAAAACTGAAATCTAATTTCATATCAACAAGAAACTCCGAAACTCATACTCACCACACTAGACAATATAACTGGTTCCATCTTGAAGCTATTAACTCTACACTAAGTCAGAAAAAATTTATATATGAGGCAATCTCAAAATTCAATAATTTTCCCTCCTGGAATTGTAACAATATATTACAATTTGAAATCAAAATGAAAACATACATTCTATCACAAAGAAATAACTGATTGAATGGATACAACTTCCATTCCTTTTTTATTATCTTATTTTCATTAGTTTCGACTGTATTATGAAATATTTTTTTAATTATTTAATCTATATGAATATTAATAATGTCTGAACATTTGTTATTATGTTAATATATTATTCAATAAATTATACTATTAAAAATACTCTGAACCATTATAATCTTATACCATTTAACTGTCTGATTATACATGTTATTCTATGTCTAAATTATATGTTCCATTTCCAATTATATATACAATTATTGTAATCTCAGATATGAAACTAAATAAATATTTTGTTATTGTTAATCAGCAGAGTTCATTATTTAGTCCAATCAAATGGTAGTTGCACGTTGACAAAATTCAAGTAGTCGGTTTCTCTGTGGTTCTATATCTATCTTGTGGAGCTAAATCCAAATTTGAAGTTTACTGACGAAATTTCCTGGAGCGTTCACAGATATTCTCAAAAAACAGCAAAATTTTTGCTCTGCATTCAGTTGTTTGTCCGTAACTCTGGAACTGTGCATTTTATCGAAAGTACCATTCCATACAAAGCCAAAGACAAAATTTACTACCAATTTTTCATATAGTTTTTGGATGTAGCACCAATGGGTGAGGATCTAGAGCAAGTTGAAAATTTTCGTAATTTGCATACTTGCGCAAAAAAAAAACGTTCATCGTCGAAGAAATGCACTATCTATAAATTGAAAGAGCATTACATTTCCTATATATAGGGTTAATGAAGAGTCGTTAAGTCAGTAAAACTATTGCCTAATATAAATAAATGTTATAAAAGTCAGTGTATCAATGAAATACAATAAAATATAATGTCATAACACTATACTAAACATAATATATTCAATGCAGACAAAATATCAGTAAAACACCTAATATGAATAAAAGTTATAAAAATATATATCAGTGTATCAATAAAATACATGAGATATGACATAACACTACACTAAACAAATTATAGGCATTCTTTGTATTCTGTGGGGTATGAGGGACATAAAAATTGATTGTTCTGTTTGCTAAATTATAGATATTATAATTGCAATGAAACAACTCTAAATAATATGTCTATATAATCAAAATTAATCTCGATTTTTTGTATGCGCAAAACTTGAGAACGGCTGGACCAATTTGGCAATTTTTTTCATATTCTTAATAGCCCGTGGATGGTTGTTAAGGAAAAAAATTAGGAAAGTTGCCCAAAAATTGGAAAATTTGGGTATATAGGTAACAAATTTGGCGAAGAGAAAGACTATCGAGTCATTTATTACCAAAGAGGAATTAGCTAAGCGGTTTCACTGTCGCCCATTAAGCAGAAGGTCACAGGAAGGAATCCCCGTCAGGGTAACATTTTTTTATTTTATAAAAACAAACGGCTGGACCGATTTGGCTAATTGTTTTTTTTATGTTCGTAATACTCCGAATAAGGTTTTTAGGAGAAAAAAGGATTTTTATAAAAGTTATTGGACATTTCTTTGCATAACCTAGATGTAACAACACAAAAAAAAAGGAAAAAAAATTCTACGCGGACGAGAGTTTTTGGGTTTTTTTTTTTAGGGAATATAGAAATTTGGACAGTACAGTACAGTAATAAAAAACGTATAGTAATCAAACTATTTAATTTACTATTTTGTAATGAATAAGTAATCAAATCAAAATACACATTATTATAGACTTATAGACAAAGATTAAAATATATACAGATAAAAGGATAATAGATGGCGCACATGTCAGTTTAATAAATAAATGCATAAATGTTTATGTACAGGACGAGTCACACATT
This sequence comes from Gonioctena quinquepunctata, assembly GCA_018342105.1. Classification (NCBI taxonomy): domain Eukaryota; kingdom Metazoa; phylum Arthropoda; class Insecta; order Coleoptera; family Chrysomelidae; genus Gonioctena; species Gonioctena quinquepunctata. The sequence continues at coordinate 709,231 of JAFIRS010000222.1, read as the reverse complement.
AGGACAGCAATGTTTGGCCATTTCTTGTATGCAAGTATTATATCGGACATGTTATTGCAATAAACGGTGATCTATGTAGGCTAATATACAACGGAGTTAAACATTATTGTGAGTTATACAACAGTGTTAATTTTTTTTTATAATGGTGAATATTATGCATTAAAAAAAATATATAATAATAATTAAATATTTATAACTAGAAAACTTCTGTAAAATAGTCCAGAATGGTGTAGTAGGCTTTCTCAATGAGTAGTTTTTTAACGTTATTTCTGAATTTTTTATGGTTAGGGATATCTGTAATAAATAAATAATAATAAATAAGTAATCAAATCGAAATACACTGAATAAGTAATTTATCTTACAAGAGAAGCAATCGAAGATGGGTAATCTAATAACCCCCAGAATTCAAAAAATCCGAACAACATATGAGATAAGCAAATTTCAAAATCAACCACGTGAATTTGGGATCTTTCTTAAAAACGAGAAAAAAATACATAAGTTCGAATGCCCGGAGATTTTTCAATGTTACTTGAGTGCCCAAAAAAACAAGAAATAGCGATTTTCGTAACACTACCAGGCATCTGGTATTGCTATCTTTTCGAAAAAATGCGCAATTATGAGTTATCTTGCGAAAAACCGACAAGGAACGCTATTTTGTGCGAAGTACCCAAATTTCGTCGCTCTAGCTCCTCACCCGTTGGTCCAACATCAAGAAATTTTGAAGTAAATATATGATAAATTTTGTCTTCTTTAACTTTGTAAAGAGTAATATTTTCAAGTGCATAGTTTCGAAATGACGGGCAAAAAACTGAATGCGGTGCGAACATTTTGCAGTTTTCTGTTTTGCAACGCTTCAGGAAATGTTGACAGCAAACTTCAAATTTGCATTCAGCACCCTAAAAAACATATAGAACCACAGATAAACTGACTACTTGAATTTTATCCACGGGAGGGTCTTTTTCGCTATTATTTTACTAGACTAATTGTTGTGGAGTATAAATGAACGGGGAATAATAATTAGTTCAGAATTTCAACAGTCGGTCTCAGAAGTGAGAATAATAGTGGCTGATTTAGGAAAAAGTTTCTAGTGAATACAAGAAATACATCCTTGGAAAATATGAAGGCCATAAAGGAAATGTTCAAGCAGTCCGCCGAGTAAGAGGAACGACAAGTGAGAGAGAAGCAACAGGAGGAGGAACACCCACAAAAGGAGAAGGAAAGTTGACAGAATACTTTACAAATTGGAACGCATGAATAATAACAGCGCCAAAATCAATCAAGAGGATGGTAGGAGCGAACACTTCAAGAGAGATTGCAGTGTGGGGTTCAATCATCACTTGCGAGGACACCACCACGTTCCTACTCACGAGGACAGCATCATCTAGAAAGTTCTCGGATGGGTACTTGTAGTTAATCACTTGTTGATGGATAAATTAAAAAAATTATGTTTCTCAGACAGATTAGCGAATTGGGTGTTTAGTTTTCTTAGTGAGAGAAGTTTGAAGGTAAAAACTGGTAATTGCTTGTCAAGAGTGATTGTTGTAAGCTCTGGGGTACATCAGGGGGGGCATTGTTCTTCTTTGCTGTTTAATTTGTTTGTCAATGACCTCAAAGATTATGATCTCGAATTATTTTTAGCAGTTCTGAATGACACCAATATTAGTTTACTTCAAAGGGAGTTGGATAATCTGTCTGAATGGTGTAAGTTAAACTTGTTAGAGTTGAATGTTGATAAATGCTTCAAGATTTCTTTTAGTAAAAGGAAAAATATGATCCCATCCTCTTATTCAATAGATGGTCATTTGCTGATAAATAAAGAACAGGCTAAGGATTTAGGAATTCTCTTTGATTCTCACTTAAGTTTTGGTGAGCATATCAATCAATTGGTGGTTAAGCCTCAAAGGATGTTAGGATTTACTTTAAGAAATTGTAGGGATCTCTCTCTGGAAGCTACAAGATCAGTATTCGTTGGGTTGGTCAGATCACAACTGGAATACGGTACAATTATTTGGACACCACAGTATAACGTTTATAAGTCATTACTTTAGAGAGAATTCCAAATAAATTCCTGAGATATTGTAACTTTAGGTTTAATTTGGATCTCATTACTGATCATGACTATTATCTTATCTTACATAAACTTAATTTGCTTCATCTGGATAAAAGAAGGATTATGTTTGACATTTCATTCATTTATAAAATACTTAACGGTGTTGCATCATGTCCATCCTTGCTGCCTGAAATACATTTTGCAGTTGCACAAAGAACGCTACGGCATAATAATTTATTTTCCATTTTCACAGAACTAATTATAGTACACATTCTTTTATGAGCAGATCTCTGGAATTATTAAATGAAGAGGGGGGATTGGATGTTTTCAATAGCTCTTTCCAAGTCTCTACTAAGGATACTTTGAAGTAATATTTTTACTGCTGGAATGAACTGTAGGTACTAAAATATTGTCAATTTATACCAGCCATTTTGTTATCAGTGTATTATCAGTTTATGGTCACTTTATAGTAATATTCTTGTGAGTTGTTGTTATTTCTAGTTACTGTTACCTATCCTCTGGAATTACTCATTTAATTTTTGATAATTTTAAATTGACATAATCATATTTCATACTGTTATTACTTTGTAATGTACTGTTTAATAAATAAATAAAGTAAATCAGGAGAACTACCAATAATTTGACCACCAAAGAGATGTCATATGCACTATAGATACTGGTTCGTCATTTTCCTTGGTCCGCAGTGGTATTCTTGGGCCCGACGATGTAAGACCACTTACTTCCAATTTCGCCCTACGAACAGTCACTGGAGATAATGCATCGATACGAGTGGAAACGGGTACCATATTAATCTTTGGAAGACTACGAATAATGGAAAGATATTTTGTGGTAGACACAGAAGTTGAGTTAATTTTTGAGATGGACCTAATGAGTGACTTTGGATTTTCCTTCGATGCTGAGCAGAAAACCATGAAATTTGGCGGAGAATAATTTATTTTAACAACACTATTCGAAAGATGGCGTTTTGAGAAACTGCGGATAGCCAATACCTAGATCATCTAAGAAGATCATTGCGGCTCGATTAAAACTTTACTTAGTGATAAGGCCTACTATAGCTTGATTGAATTTTATGATACACTTAAGTTGTTTACATTTGTTTATATTGTTAATTTTGTTCCAACTTTTTAATGTTTTTGTGAAAGTATTTAATTAAGTCTCACCATTTATGTTTTTATATTAGTTTTTATTTTGTGTCGTGGTTATCAATTTTTGACAGTAACTTATGTTCATTCGCATACTGTGAATTTTTATTTGTGTTTGTCAACAAGATTTTTTCTTATGTACAATAAACATATATTCTCTCTCTCTCTCAAAAGAAGACCCTGGATGCTGCTTTAAAATAGTACAGCTATGTGAAGAACCCTAGCAAATAATCTCTTTAAACAATTGCTTATGTATTTTCCGATGGAACAAAAATGGGTGGCAGGCGGCAAATCCAAGCTTAGACCTGACAAACGAATAGTGTAGCGTTTTGGTCATATCAGAAAATCATGCAGGTGTTCTCTCGCAGAATATCAAAACTGTTCATCAATTTTGACTAATTCATTGTTTAAATATAAACTTCGATCAAATCATTATTTCGAAGATTGTGATACGTTTATATTTAGTTGCAGATGTTTCACATTCCAAAAGAAATTAACAAACTTTCATCACCTAACTAAATTATAAGTCATGTTTTTATCGAATACTTGTCAGTGTATTACTGTCAAATAATACAAAGACCCCAGTGTTTGTAAAAATATCCATCTAATTAGCTAATGACCACTCTACATGAATGAAATTGTGGAACAAATTCATAATTCAGTTCATTTCCAATCTTAGTTAATAATAAAATGAAAAACGTCTGTAATCATTCATGAAGTAGCAAACTGATGGTGGGAGCTATGCTAGAGGATGCAGTTCAAATCAATCAAATCAAAATAGTATCTCATTGACAAAGTCTTGTAAAGAAAAAATATCAGTCAATGTATATATAATATAAAAACACATGTCACACAACAATTAAAAGATAACTATAAATAAAATACATTCACATAAGCAAAAGCAACAGATATAAAAATTTAGCACCTTATGACATTTTTAGAGAATAAAATCAAAATGTACTTTAGTGCCTGAAATAAATTCTTATTGTTAAAGTGTCGAAGACTATTCACACAAAGACAAAGTCGAGTCAAATATACTTAGTAGTTGAAAGAAAGTTCTTCCTCGCAAAATATAGTCTTAAATGGAACAATATAAATAATAAAATACAAATACCATAGAACGGGGCTATTCTAGACTTTTTTTTGCATTATTTATAATATCTAAGAAAAGTAATTAAAAATAATCTATTTTGATAATAGTTTTGGATAGGTTTATATGCAACCAAATATTATCCTATGACAAATAGGCCCCCTTTCTTACAGGGGGCCTAAAAAATTTTTTTAGGCCAGTCTGAAATAGCCCTGTTGGTTGGGGTTATTTTAGAATTGGTGAGAATAACGCATAAATTATAGTTTCCTCGTATGTGGGGCTAAATTGGAAAACAAATATATATTTTTTTTTATTCATAGGTGCCAAACAAAAATTTTGGGCATCTGTTACAAATTTTTAGAAGACCGGGGATATTTTGGAATAATTATAAAAATGTCGTCCAGAATAGCCCCGATCTTCCAAAAGGTCCGTAAAAAATTTTGGGGCCCCATAATGTTTATAACTTTATTGCACAATGATACTAACATCCACACCAATTTTTACATAAAACTTACCTGCTACAACCCTCACCCACGACGCACTAGCACTAAAAGTTTGACAGGCTCAAATATTGGTTGATTTTCCGCCTCGCTTTCAATGTTCAACAGACCACTACCACGCTCTTGCGAATACTGAAATCATCTGCTGTCTGAATAAGTAAGGTTATGCACGATACTATTACAGTATAGTTTTCGCAGGATTGTACCTAAACAGGGTTGCCAGATGTAGCTACATGTTATGAATTCTAAAATATCCCCGCATTTCCAATTTAGCCTCGTTCTACGGTATAAAAATGTATATAAACATTCACGGATTTGGTGGTAATGGCAGTTGAGCTGCTGTGTAATTTGAAAACCGGTAGCATCAATATAAAATTAGGTAACCTGGTAGAATTGGTAGGATTGGAAGATATTATCAAGATGGCTGAAAGTGAATCTATGACAGACAGTTCTCATAGCTATAAATGTTGCAGAAAGCCTCTAAAATACTATGTGTGCACTAAATGCTTCAGTGTTTCTCACCAAAGTTGCATCATGCGGAAAAAAAATACGATTACTTTTATTAGTGGGAACAAAGTGATATGCTGTGGAACTGAAAGTGAAAATGAAGAAAACACAAACCAGCCTGACAGCGTTCTCGAACAAACTATAAGAGATCTGGTGGAAGAAAATCACTGGAAATGCAATTATATTTCCAAAATGAAAGAAAAAAAAAAAAAAAAAAAAAAAAAAAAAAAAAACATCTTGAAATAAAAACAATAGAAACTCAAACTGATAAAAAACATTTGACCAAGGAATCCCTACCAGACGGTGAACAGGAAAAAAAAGAGAATACCCCGGCAAAAAAGGAAAATTTGACTTCGAATCCCAGCGAGTCACCAAGCAAACTTCATATACAGGGTGATAGGCAACGGGAACCAATAAATTTAAATTTATATAATGACAAAACTCTAGAGCAGGAAGAGAATAAAATAGAAGTGACTGAGATTCCAACTCCGACAATTATAGAGAGTATTGAACAAGGTACACAAACTAGAAATGGCAGACTATACAAAGTGGAAGACATAAGATGTAAAAGAAAAAGGGGGAAGAAAAGGCAGTCCATGAAAATTAATTCCTTTGAAGTTGAAATATTAAATGATGACAACATTCAACCCAGTAGAGAAAACGCCGGAAAGTTGGCTCCTGAAACACCGGAAACTGAATCAACTGAAACCAGCCCAATGTCTATTGGGAAGAAAAGGCAGACCTCAAAAATACCATATTAGGACACAAGTGGTGGTGAATCTAACAAACGACGAAACAGGATCGAACATTAGTGATGACAGGTCACGGACAGACTCATTAAAAAGAATAGTGATTTTGGGAGATGACTATTCAATAAACTTTTCTATGGCCCTGGAAAGGTGTATGGGAGAACGCAAGTACTCACTGCATGAAATATTAAAACCTAAAACAGAGCTATCTGAATTAACTAGTAATTTGTTCCAAGACACGATACACTTAGGGCAGGATGATTATGTTATCGTCATGTGCAATACCAATAATATAAGCAATAGTCGTAGTCTAAATCTAGCGCTCAAACAAATTTTACCAATTAGCAAATTCACAAACCTCCTTTTTATTGTTGAAAGAAATAATATCATTGACCAAACGCTGCTCAATTCTATCAATAAAAGGATCAATGAGTTCAGGAAACATAATCATAACTTTTCTCTCACACACATAAGTGATGTCAGGGAAGAAGGAAGTAAATTCGATGTACTTACAAGGGTACACAGCTCCCTTACTGAATTTAATAAATGTCTTGTTGTAAAGACAGTGAAAATACAAGAAATTGACAAGGCTGAGACTCCAAGTAGATACCTCAATGAATCTTTTTTATTGGAAATGCCGCCAAGACTAGAAAAAGAGTAGCAAATTTCAAACTTCCGGAATGTATAAACAATAGAAAACTAACACTGCTTCTCATTAACATACAGTCAATACGAAACAAAATAGATGACTTGTATATTTATTTAGAAAATCTTGATTCTCCAAAATTAGTATTAGTTACAGAACACTGGCTGAAACCGCAGGAACCAATATGTGTGCGAGGTTATAAATGCATTTCTAGATTTGATCGAGTAACGGCTGAACATGGAGGAACCCTGATACTAGATAATGTAAATGAAGATATATTCACCTTTGTTAATGTAGAAAAATTCAGTAACTTGTTGGAAGAGAAAAATTTTGAGTTCTCTTTGGTGTACTGTGACGCTTATTCCCTGTATGTTCTGTGTATTTATAGAACGAGATAGTAAGAAAACCCCTCTGAAGAAATGACCATATTTTCGAAAGCTCGAAATGCTGCTGTCACAGCTTCCAACAAACTCGAATATTGTTCTCACAGGAGATTTGAATATAAATTTTGAAGATAAATCAAATCGTTCGTGCCAGCTTCTGGAACAATTGTTAGACTCCTTTAATTTAACCATGCACGTGAAATCCGCAACACATATTTGCCAGAATGCATCTACTATAATAGACTACATCTGTTCCAATGTGGATGAGTCTAAGGTAACCTGCTCAGTTTTGCCAGCTAATCTCTCAGATCATGAAGCCGTTCTTAGTACACTCAACTTCCCAGGTAAAGGTAATTCTAAAAAACATAATAAACTTGGGCGTATATTTTCTAAAAACAACTATTGCAAATTTCAAAAGGCCTATGATCAGGTCATCTGGAACAGAATCACACATATAAACACATATTTGAATACACTTAGTAATATTTTTGAAAGTGCTTTCCCAATCACCAGAATCCGAAAAAAGGTAAGAAAACCATGGATAACGAAGGGCATTAAAATATCGGCCAAAAATATGCGCTCATTGAACTACATTAAAAAGTTTCATAAAGAGGAACATCTAAAAAATTATTGCAATAAGTATCGAAGTATATATAACAGTGTCATAAAACAGGCTAAACTTACGTATTACCATACTAGGATTGATACTGCCTCCAATAAAGTAAAGGAGAGCTGGATTATTATTAATGATATCCGTGGAAAGAGCAAAAACCAAATTGATAAAATCAATCTGAAACCTGACCGTATCAATGACTACTATTGTTCTATTGCAACCAAACTTACTAATGACATTTCCACTAATATTCATATTAATCCAATGCAATATCTTGAGAATGCAAGAATTGACAAGAACTTCTTTCTATTTCCAACAGACCCAGATGAAGTAAAGAGTGCTATGAAGGACATTAAGAACAAAAATGCATCTGGAGCTGATGGGTTGTCTATAAATATGCTGGAAAAATTGCCCCCGGCAGCTATTGACGCGCTTACTAGTATAATAAATGAATCTTTTGCCTCGGGAACATTTCCAACTATACTTAAATCAGCCATGGTGATCCCAATTTACAAAGGAGGGATAGGGAGGATCCATCAAATTATAGACCAATATCCCTCCTATCTACTATTGCAAAATCATTGAGAAATTAGTAAAAGCGACTCATGTCATTCGTCGATAAACATAAAATAATAAACGGTAACCAATACGGTTTCCAAACCAACAAAAGTACAAATGACGCTATTTATAAATTTTTAGAAAACGTGTACACAAATCTTAATAATCAAGAAGCGACTGCGGCAGTATTCTGTGACCTATCCAAAGCTTTTGATTGTGTGAATCATGGAATACTGCTGCAGAAGCTTGAGCACTACGGTATCAGAGGCATAGCCAATAAATGGATGACATCTTACTTGAAAGACCGGGAACAATATGTAAAAGTTTCGGGTACAGTATCTGAGAAAAAAAAATTGAACAGTGGAGTTCCACAAGGCTCTGTCTTGGGGCCCATATTATTTTTGTTATATGTAAATGATCTCACTAACTTGAATATTAGCGGTAGGTTCACCTTATTTGCAGATGATGCAACTATTGAATGGCACACTGAAGATAAAGATAAGAATACTCTCAGCCAATTGATGTCTACAGATCTAGCTGAAATAAAAAAGTGGTGCGATGCCAATCATATGGTCTTTAACTCTAAGAAAACTAAGGTGTTATCATTTAAGGGAGACATTGACAAAATACAAATAAATAATGACACACTCATGAAATCTGATAATTATAGATTCTTAGGCATTGTATTGGACCATAACTTGAAGTTCGATGAACATATTATGGCAATGGCAAAGAAATTGTCATCTGGGTGCTATGATATCAGAGTTATTCGAAATGACATCTTATTGCTAGAAAAGCCTACTTTGCTCTTATGGAATCTCACATCAGATATGGTATAGCATTTTGGGGAGCCTGCTCACAAGCGTTATTTTCAATGATATTTACTCTACAAAAGAGAGCACTGAGATACATATGTCATGTTAACCATCAAACCTCATGTAAACCCTTATTCATATCTCAGAAGATACTTACGCTAACATCAATCTTCGTGTTAGAATCAACTAGTTTAGTTCATAAGCATAAACTACACTTATTAAAATCAGACACTGCACATAACACTAGGGCAAATGGCCAAAATATACCTTTATTAATCCCTAGAACCACCCAATGCCAAAATTCAATTGTTTACAATGGTACGAAAATGTTCAACCATTTACCGAAGCAAATAAAAAATATCCATAGCCCTCCGAAATTCAGAAGGGCTGTAAAAACATTTTTACTCACAAGACCGTTTTACGACTTGAGGGAGTTTTTTGGACAAAACTTTGAATAGCTGTGACAGCAGTACAAAATATGAAGTATCCACGTCTTACACCAACTAGTGGAAGGCATATGTGTGTTTTTAGGAGTATATATGTACGATTGTTTTAAAAAATCAAAACATTTTATTAAAGTATTTTATGGTGGATATGTGTATATATATATATATATATATATATATATATATATATATATATATATATATATATATATATATTATGTTTATATTTTTATCATCTGACAACTCTCTCCTGTTTTTGTTTTTTTTTTTTTTTACTGTTTTTTTAAAAATATTTTATAGTATCATGACTGTATATATATACATTTAGAAGTTCATCTACTTTTAACATTCGACAATCCTTACTGGTTTGCATAATTTTAATTTTATTTAATTACCATTACCACCTGCTCATTTTAAGCAGTTACAATTTATGTATTATATTTAGAAGCTTTGTCAATAAGATTTCTATTCTTTCGATAATAAAGCATGCTTTGACTTTGATTCGCTGAGATTATAACAAGCTTTCTCCGAAAGAAACTTTTTTAACGATTTCCTAAACTTATGTTCATTTTCGATTTTTTTTAGGTACAAGGGCAGGTGATTGAATAACTTCTTGCTTTCGTAGATTATGGAGTTATTAGTTAGAGTTGATGTGGGAATAGTCAGTTTAATGTTTAGGGAAGAGCTGTGGGTATTATGTGTCGGTGACAAATATCTGAATTCTTTAGATTTTTTTTGGATCAAGCATACAGTTTCCAAAATAAAAATGCAGGCCAGGGGCAAAATTCCATGGAGCAAAAATAATGGTCTACATGAGTCCCTCGAATTGGCTTTTCACATATATCTCAGAGCTCTCTTTTGGAGCATAAAAACTCTTTCGAATAAATAGTTCGCACACATTCCCCAGAAGCAAATGCCATAACGAAGGTGAGATTCGATAAGTGAAAAGTATGCATTATTAGCCGCGGTTAACCCAAATTTATTGGATGTAACTCGTACGGCATAACAGCCAGACGCTAGCTTTTTGTATAAATTTAATTTATGCCCGTCAAATTTCAGTTTGGCATCAACATTCAATCCCAAGAATGTATTCGTAGTTTTGTTACTGAAAGACTCATTTTCGAGAAATACGTTGTTGATGACACTCTTAAAGTTTATTATACCTGTATTGAAAGATAATAAGTTGGAGTCGTACCATTTTTTAACTTTACTCAGGTCCTCATTGTCTAAAAATATATTATCAATACCATGCCAAAAAATAGTGTAAATTGTCCATGTATGTCGACATGCGTTAAATCATTCACATATAATAAGAATAACAGAGGGCCCAGTACAGAGCCTTGCGGTACTCCATGTTTGAGAGCTAGATGCTTCGAGTTCACATTGGCAATGATGACGCTTTGGAAACGTTCGGCCAGATACGATTGAAACCAGAGCAGAGTTATCATCGATAATTTGAAGCGCACCTTTTGCGCTATGCAGTGCTCAAGCTTTATACTTTCTGTAGGTTCCTTGACTTTTGACACTAGTGCATCCAAGAGACAATTTCAATTTTCTTAAATTAAATTGTATTCTTTTTTGTTTAATAAAGATATTCTGATTCATGATCTGTGAAGAAAAATCACAATAGGAAAAATTACTCTTAAAGATTTTCCAGAAAATATCTCATTTTCATGAAAGGTGGAGCAAGCGATCTGATTGTGAGATTGGCATATGATGAATATATCATCCCACACAAATACATTTTTAGGTATCCACATAGACAGGGACCTAAATTCTAAGAACCATGTTGTTGCACTCAGTAAAAAACTATCAAGCTGCTATGCACTACGTGTAGTGTCGAGTGAAGTAGGTGTGGCAACTGCAAAAATAATGTATCTTGACCTTTTTGAATCACATGCTAGGTATGGAGTGGCATTTTAGGGAACATGTAAGAAACAACATTTTAATATGATCTTCACTCTACAAAAGCGTGCTGTTCGATATATATATATATATATATATATATATATATATATATATATATATATATATATACAAAGTAGGGCCTAGAACCTCCTGCAAAGAACTATTCAAGGAACACAAAATCCTTACACTCACTATACATTCTGGAAACAGTATGCTTGGTACATAATAACAAATCAATGTATGAGCTCACTCATGGATCCACCCATCAAAATAACAATCTGTGACTTCCTATTCCCTCTACAAATTTAATAAAAAAGTATCTAGTCTATAATGCTGCCCTACTATATAATCACCTTCCATCATCTATCAAGACCATTAATTCGGGTCACTTATTCAGAAAATCCCTAAAACAATTCCTTACAGAGAAGGCCTTTTATGACGTTAATGAATTTATTAATAAAAATTGAAGTGATACTCAAGACTGATACATGTATGTATGTATTTGCCCATATATATGTAGGCATTTGTACTTTGACCTGTACTATCTAACTATTTTTTAACCTCCCCCTTAACTATGTTTTGCCGAGTTGTGTGATTGTACTCTTACTACCAACTTGTGATTGTATTTTATTTTAAATTATTTACTGTAATGACAAAATTTTCAATGCTTTCATCATATTTTATTTATATATATATATATATATATATATATATATATATATATATATATATATATATATATTGTACACACTTTGTCCACAAGATCTAATTCTTATGACAATAAAGTATATTTTGATTGATATATTACTTTTTGTTTTCAGCTCCAGGCTTTCGTTGATGATTACAAAAGATGCAATCTGCAGATAGTGGCGATATGCGAAAAAATATGCGACACGCCTTTGATTAACATTCGACCTAATTATGCCTTCGAAATCGAAGAGTTGGTCAACGAATTGACAAATACAATGCGAGACGTTTTGTTCAAGCTCCTCGAATCCTATCAAGATATTATTCGGTTCATCATTTTGGTTTTTGAAGGTTTTGAATCGAATATGGGAACTGTAAGTAGTAGAAATTATTGGTTTAACCTTATGGTAATGTGTTTAATATTGGTAACCTATACACTGGTGGTTATTTTGGTTTCGTTAATAACATTATTGTGATTATTCAAATAATTTCAGATGGCCAATCAATGGGTTAAGTATATCAACAATTTCGATCGACTTATGGAGGAAGCTTTGAAAATTTGTTGTAAGAACTCTTTGGAGCTCATGCACGAAACTTTACATGGTGATGGTACAACAGAACCCAATCCTTTGATTAAGCTCACAGCCAATCTTACAGACAATAGGGTAAGTACAGAACTAAAAAAAAATGAATAGCTCAGATTTAATCGAGCAATGAAAAATATAATTGAGCGAACAATAAGAAGCAAAAATGATTATTGAGTAGCATATTGTACGAAATGTGTTGATACTTGAGTAAAAATAATGTATGCAGAGGAAGCTTTTATATTGCATTTCACTCGACCAATGTTCCTTTATATGCTCATGACTAAGCATGATAATGTAACATAATCACAAAAACTTTCTTATATGTTTTTTTTGTAGATCAAATTCAATCCTTCTTTGGTGCAAGTAGCAACGGTGATTTCCAATATACATCATAGCATGGTTGAAGCATTGACATCTTTGCCTAGACTCAATGACAAGTTTCACGTCGCCGAAATTGAATTCAAAAGTTACAGTGAAATAATTGCTGAAGATCAGCAATGCCAATTGCTGCAGGTGAAATTGAATCAAGGTGAGATTGGATGCTTTCATTACAGGCGCGGATCCAGACACAAATTAAAGGGGGGCCATCCAAAATATTGAAAGAAATATATAACAAAAATATTAAAACAAAGAAGTATAATATAGTACATTATTTTTTATTTTGGTTCCATAAGTTCTATAAGAAAAAATAAAAAACATGCATATTATTATACCTACACAAAACATAAACAAATACTAAAAATAAATTTCAATATGTAAGTTGTAAGTAATTTGAAGGACAAATTCTACTCTTCAATAGAGTTAAAAGTCTGGGACACTTTGAAGACTATAAAGTGGCTCTTTCTGAGTACAACAAGGAACTCAGAAAATCCAAATGGAGAACATGGAGACAAATGTGTGAGGGGATTACGGCATTAGCTCTCCAGCCCAACGCCTCCAGAAAGTTATTTCTAAAAAACATACCAACGGCATCGGTCTGTTCAAAAAGCCGAACGGTGGATATGCAGAATACCAGAAGAAAAGCATAAGTGTTCTCATCCAGACACTCTTTTCTGGGTCCAAGGTTGTTGAAGACGAACTGCAAAGGAAGGGGTTGTCACCAACCCCAACAGAACCAGCAGAAGCCTAGTGGGGAAAATCTTCACCACCCAAAAGATCAAAAGGGCCATTAAGAGCTTCAAACCTTTTAAATCGGCCGGAAAGGACGGAATATTCCCCGCCTTATTACAAAATGGCCTTGATATAATAAGGCCCTCCTTAAAAAGGCTGTTCGAGGCCAGTTTCATTTTTGGTCACATACCGAAAGCCTGGAGGGAGGCTACTGTGGTGTTCATACCAAAGGGTGGAAGACGTCCAGCAGACGAACCAAAGTCTTATCGCCCCATCAGTCTCACCTCCTTTCTCCTGAAAACAATGGAGAAAATTATAGACTTATGTAAGAAGTGAAATCCTTTTGGATAGACCGCTTCACAAAAAACAGTTCGCCTATCAAGCAGACAAATCAACGATTAATGCTCCACAATGCTTAGGTGAAAGCATTGAAAAGACATACTTGGCCAAAGAATTGGCTCTATATGCATTCATAGATATAGAGGGTGCTTTCGATAACACCTCACATGACTCCATCATCAGATCGCTAGAGGAAAGAAATATAAACAGCTCACTGATCAGATGGATACATGCAATGCTGAAAAGCAGAATCAATGTAGCTGCTCTCGGAGAGGAAACGGTCACTGGCCGTGGATAATCTGATAGTGAAGCTACATGAATCTAGAATTAAGACTCAAGGTTATGCCCGATGACCTGGTCGTCACTATTAGGGGCAAACGTGACGGTATAATATCCAATCGTATGCAGACTTCCCTAAATATAATCAGAAGCTGGTGCGCAAAGGAATGACTAAATATAAATCCTAGCAAAACAGTGCTGGTTCCATTCACAAAGAGGCATAAGTACGAACTGAAAGCCCCAACACTGAATGGGACTCAGCTAAAAACAAAATGGAGCACGTGTCTACGGTTAGCACTTTTCTCTGAGGGCTATGTCCATTAAATTCCTTCCATTTTGTTTTTAACAGTCCCCTCGATATTACTCTCTTTCATATTTATATTCCTGGACTCGGATGTCACGTAGGTGGCTATAGCTGCCTCCGTGGTGACGTTGGTTGTTGCCCTGGAATTCAGGGTCTGCTGACCGAAATCACAAATGAGCGGCTGGCTTCTGTTTGTTGACTCCGTTGATTTGTCGTTTTCTACCAAGTGTTGTTCATCCTTGCACTTCTCCACCGTACTGATGAGGGCCGAGAGCCCGAAACACGTGTCTACGGTTAGCACTTTTCTCTGAGGGCTATGTCCATTAAATTCCTTCCATTTTGTTTTCAACAGTCCCCTCGATATTACTCTCTTTCATATTTATATATATATATATATATATATATATATATATATATATATATATATATATATGTATATATATATATATATATATATATATATATATTATTAGAAATTTGTAATCAATATAATTATAGTTTAGATATTCATAATATTATTACAAATGTTTCATAGCGTTATTCTTAATTTCAAATAATTTCAAAGAAAATCAGAAAAACGTGAGTAGCATTTTATTTTGAACATTCAGGTGGGTTATGCTTAAAATCCCCACTCCATCCTTGTATTACAGTGAGACGTCAGCAGTTGTTCGTCAGTGTGGTTTTCACCAGTACTTGTGAAAAGTCGTATTATATCATAGTTGTATTATAGAGTTTGATTACAAATTTCTAATATATATATATATATATATATATATATATATATATATATTATATGCAATTAATATAATAATAATAAAGCTGCTTCATTCTTCATTTCAATATCTTTACATAGATAAACAGAGCACTATAAATACGAAAGAGAAAATGATGAGAAGGCGAAGTGTCAGCTTTAGCTGTTTTTCAAATTGACCATAAATAAGAAATAATTAATATGAAAAATATGCTCTTTGATTGTATACTTAATAACAAAGTAGCAAACTGATGACCCTGAAAAAAGTATATATTGGATGGGAATGGTACCCTCTCTATGAAGATTTAGATATTCCCTGGTGTTTTAAATGCCAGGACTACTACCATCGAAATAATGATTGTAAAAATAATACAAGTTGCTCAAAATGTGGAGACCATCACGAAACAAATCTATGCCCCAATCTAAGAAAGAGTTGTATTAACTGTGCTAGATCTAATGATAAATATAAAACAGGTCATGATACAAATCATGAATCATCAGAGCTGCTTATAATATGCTCAAGTTTGTGTATAAACTAAAGTCAGGATTCTTACCAACCTATCTAACTGAAGAAATAACTTATCTCCAAGAAATACATAATCACAATACCAGATCACATGCTTCCAATGATTTCTATATTAATATTTCTAATGCTGCTATAAACACAGTGTTCATCAAAGGCTTACAGCTTTACAACTCATTACCAAGAGAATTGAAAGAATACTCGTCATTTAGAGAATTCAAAAGCCAGTGTGTAAAATATATAAAAGGTTTATAACCCATCATTGTAATATATCTTCTTGTATTATTTCGATTTTATACTGCTAATTTAACTTGTTCGTGCATTGTATTTTATATGTATTCTGTACTTTATTTATGCTATTTTGCTTATACTATACTATTTCATTTATACATTTTATACTACTACTATTTCATTCATACTATTTATAATTGAGAGCGGATGCTAATAAAGATTATTATATAACTGTCCCATCCTGAACTACCATAAACAATTATTGAGAAATAAAACAAATTATATCACAGTGTAATTAATTTTGGACTAACCAGTCATAAAAGTCTTGAACAATCTGGATAATGAAATAGTTTTTGAAGAAAATAAATCGCCCATGGATGCGGATAATATGAACAAAAACTTGATAAAAATACTAAATCTCAATATCAGATTAGTAAAAATTTTGATGAATTCTTAGTTTTCTTAGAGGCTTATCACTTGAAATCAGTTGATATCATTATTTTTAGTCTGTTCTATGTGCGAATGAATTTACAATCCCTGCTTTTGTGACTATTCATAATAATAGTGCAATCAATGGCGTTATATATATTATATTTATCAGCTCAAAAATAAACTATGAAATAAAACACTCAATCCTACCTCAAACCCGCAACAATAGTCACAGACTGAAACTACCATTACCTTCTAAAAATCTCACCATAGACTCTATTTTCTATAATGGTGGCAAGGTGTATAATCACTTACCAGTTGATATTAGGACGGCAAATTTGAATGAAAATCAGTTCAGAAAAGTAGTCAAAAATTTTCTTTCTGAGAGACCCTA
The DNA here is from genome assembly GCA_018342105.1 of Gonioctena quinquepunctata. NCBI lineage: Eukaryota > Metazoa > Arthropoda > Insecta > Coleoptera > Chrysomelidae > Gonioctena > Gonioctena quinquepunctata. Next base: position 692,169 of record JAFIRS010000222.1, on the reverse strand, counting down.
CTACTTGTTGCAGGAATTCTTCCAATCATTATGTTAATTGTACACACTATGTTTTATATTTCATGTATTCTTTTGTGTTAGTTATGTTTACATTATTCGTTTATTGTGTTTCCTTACTGTCCTCAAGAGTACACACGAATTATTTCAAATATTCCACCACAATTAAATTACTTGGACTATATTTAGATGAAACTCTTTCTTTCAGTACACATAGAAAATTTAAGACGTCACCTATCACCTATGGTTGGAATTCTATTCAGGATTCGAGACTATCTTCCTTTGAAATATTTAAAAAACATTTATTTTTGTCTTTTTTATTCAAAATTACAATACCTTATATCAGTCTGGGGAACTGCAAATCAAAAAATCATAAAACCATTGCAAGTAATACAAACCAGAATAATAAAATGTATATTCAGATACCAGTACCTTATATAAACCCAATGAATTACTCAATATCGGAAATTTATATAATTTCAAAATCTGCTGTTTAATCCACTCTATAAAAAAATCTGCTAAACATTCTAACCTCACATTCACACAAATTGATTATATTCATGACTATAATACTCGTCAGTGTAAAAATTTATGTACTATTCCGATAAAATCAAACTTTGGTCGGAAGTCAATATTTTATCAAGGAATAATGACATACAATTTAATTCCTGATCACTTGAGAAATATGCTTTTTAATAGCCTTTTCAAGACTCATTTGAAAAAATATTGGATCTCTCAATAATTTATTCATTTTATTGTGCAAAAAATAATATACAAAATTATAATAAGAGAAATACAACCTATTTTATTGATTTATCCCATATGATAAAATAATTCATACACTTGTTTGAAAATATATGTTATTTATTTTGTATTGTATCCCTAATATAAATAATTGTATTATTTCTTGGGATGAATAAAGTTGTTATTATTATTATTATATCTTATGTTTTCTATACACCTCAAGCTTTGTCAATAAGGTTTCCCTTCAGACAATAAAGCATATTTATTATTATAATTATTATTATTAAATCTCAATGCATAATACCACATTCAACTTATAATGCCTTGCTATACATCAACCTCCAAACCAGTTGATTTATTTGTTGATGAACTTGAAATATTTTTAAATAACATGGAAAATAAAATAATTTTCATACTCATCGGAGACATGAATATAAATACTCTGGATCATAAAACAGGAACAACAAATAATTATTTAGCAATGATCATGTCTCTTGCATTCAAATCCTATATTAATTCTCCTACAAGAGTAACAAACAATTCACAATCATGTCTGGACCATATTTTTGTTAGCAAAAACCAAGATATGCACGAGTTCGTTTACAACCCCTGTATAATTGGTTCAGATATTACTGACCACTTTCCCATATACCTGAACATTACATATAATGAAAAATATAAAGAATAAAAAACAACTAATGAAAGCATATTTGTTTTCAATCAAGAGCAATTCAACACACTGATAAGTGTACAAATGTGGGATGATGTTATATCAGAAGAGGATCCAGAAATCGCATGTAACATTTTTTTAAATATTTTTATGGATATTCATAAAAGATGCAAAACAAGAAAAACAATAAATACTAATAGGCATAAAAAACTTAAACGTGGATAAACTATGGAATAATAAATTCTATTAAACATCGAGACAAACTGAAAAAAAAGGTAATAAAAAGTAATGAAGATTTAAACTTGATGATTGAATACAAACGCTACAGAAACCAACTGAATAAAATAATAACTGCTACTAAAAATAGATATTATTCCGAGGAAATAAATAATAACACCAATAATATAAAGAAAATGTATCAAATAATATCAGATGCTACCATTTCAAATAGCAACAAATCCAACAGTCATATAAGTGTGACAGATGATAATAACGATTCATTCTTGAATGATAAAGATATGGCTAATTACTGCAACAGATATTTTATTAATGTTGGACAAACTATGGCATCAAAAACTGATGCACCACCTCCAGACTACAAACTGTATGAGCAAACACTGGAAAACTCCATGTTTCTCCTGTACCTGTAGATAATAATGCACATCACATAAAAAAATAATAGTGCTTCAGGATTGGATAGTGTATCATCTAAACTGATCAAATCATGTCACATCTATATATTGCAACCCCTCAAACATTATAAATATAATTTTCTAAAAAGGCAAAGTACCAATTCAATTCAAAACATCCTTTGTAACTCCCATCTACAATCTGGTGACAAAAATAATGTAGCAAATTATAGTCCTATTAGTCTCATAAGTACATATGCAAAAATATTTGAAAAATGTTTGAAGGAGAGACTATACGATTTTCTAACAATTAACAATATATTGAATGAGAGACAGTTCGGATTTAAAAAAGGAATGATACAGAAGATGCAATGTTTAGACTAATCGATATCATAAAAAGAAATCTTGATAATAATGAAGTGGCATCGCTTTCGACAAGGTAGACTATAATTTTCCTGTACTTTTAGATATACTTTATCACTGTAAAAAGTTTCAGTCTTTTAGGTATAAGACTTTACATAATGGTTTTTTACATTTGACATGAATTGTTATTAATGTTGGCAACATTTAAAGCTGGCAGACTGTAACTCTCATAAATCACATTGTATCAACAATTATTAAACTAAAAATTAGCTTCGTAGATATGGGAGCAAAATTTATGTCGTCACCTCCCTTACTATAATATTAACGACCTCACGAGCTGGGCCTTTCAGTATACTAATAATGATCCGAAAAATAATGACATTTTGATAATTATTTGCATTTGCGTTATCATTGAAGTGGGTGTAAATGCTATCAATACTTTCAAGAAAGAAATTCAATTCATTCACGTCACCGTCGAAATCAGGTATAGATTCGGTGTGAACTATAGTAAAATTTGGAATTGCCATGGTATTGATTGCAGAAAATTTTTCAAATCCTTGGTATCTTCAGTAATATAATCAACTATAAAAATTGAAAAGTTATTCGCGATGGATTCTTTGTAACAATACTACCGACTGCAACAATTTTATAACTCGTTTGTTTAAAAAAAAAAACTTTTATTTTTCCCAACTACAAAGTAAAAAAGAAAATGGATGTTAGCTAGACAAATATTATATCGAGACTGAATTAATAAAATCAAGTTATAAACGGGCAAGGTGAATATGCTGATTCTGTTCCTGGAACTGCTTAAATCTCGAAAAGATGCTGGTTGCGTAATCGGTGATGCAGCATCTTTCTCGCGGCTTTTTTGGGAATTGTGGAATATAACTAGTGTCCTCTTATGTGGGAAGAAAAATTATTCGGAACTACAAGATTTCTTTTCGGCCCGAAATAACACCAGGAAGTTTTCTTTTTTGTGTTCTTTGCAATTAACAAACTCGTTTACGGCAAAAGCAGAGTTAAACTCGACTTATGTTAGATAGAAAAAAAATGCACTTTAAAAGTTAGTTAAAATTATTAATTTCATTTTTTATTCACGAAATCATAAAAATACATAGATGTTATTTATATCTTTGATTCATGTTATACACTATGTTGTTATTATGATTATTATCTAATTATTTTGACCTCATTATTAGTTATTAAGTATTCATTTTGCACCTGAGTCTGTTTGTTTGAATATTTTATTACTTCTTGAAATTATTAATTACGGATTGAATGTAGCTACGCACACACTTGTTCTACTGTAGGGTTTTCGATTTATTCCTTCCTCCTTTTATTGTATTTTATTTATAATTGTCGATGTACCGTAATCTCGGGTGACTTTAACCCAGCTGGGTGACTTTAACCCAGCTGGGTGGGTGACTTTGGCTCATTTCGATAAATAGACATTATTAATTATAAAATTTTAATATTGCCGTTTTAAGCTTGTTTTTTTGTCAGATTGATTTTTCGAGATTATTTCTATTGTATATGGATTTATATATATATATATATATATATATATATATATATATATATATATAAAAATAACAAATATGGTTACTAACTTTTTTCAAAAACCTCAAAAAAATGGAACAACACTCAATTCTCTTTATAAAAAAACCAAAGAATTTTTCAAAAACCATCCTAATCTTATTTTAACAAAATCAGATAAAGGTAATGTAACAGTCATTTTAGAAAAAACTGAATATATAAAAAAATCTCATGATATCCTTGATGACGAAAACTCTTACACCAAATTAAATAGAGATCCTACCTCAACCATTGAACAAAAAGCAAATAAATTTATTTCAGAATTAAAAAAATTAAAAATGATCACTGAAGAAGAAGCAAAAAAATGTATGATATACAGTTCTGTATCACCAAAATACTATGGTTTACCCAAAATTCATAAACCAATCATGAAACTCAGACCTATCATTTCATCTATTGATGCACCCAATAGCAAAATATCTAAATTATTCACAGACATCCTTACAGATGCATATGACTTTGAAAATAAGTTTTATGTTAAAGATTCTTTCGAGTTTTCTAAATTCATCAACGAAAAACAACTTCCACAAAACTATGTCTTGATAAGCCTAGATGTTGTTTCCTTATTCAGTAACATACCGATAGAATTAGTGTTGAAAAGTATAACTAAAAGATGGAGTAAAATAGAAGAACACTGTAATATTTCACAAACAAAATTTTTAGAAATCATTCAATTCATATTCAAATCTAGTTTCTTTTCATTCGAAGGAAATTATTACGAACAAATTCTTGGAACACCTATGGGAGCTACCATCTCACCAATCATTGCTTCGTATGTAATGGATGACCTTTTCGAAGAAATATTACCACAATTGACCTTTGATGTTCCATTTTTGAAAAAATTTGTAGATGATATTATTTGTGCAAATACCAATGGATAAATCCGATGAAATTTTAAGAAAAGTAAATAACTACAATAAAAATTTACAATTCCCAATTGAATTAGAAAAAAATAAAAGTATTCCATTTTTAGATACTAGAATAATTCGTAGAGAAAACAATTCACTAATCACAGATTGGTATATAAAACCAACAAACTCTGAAAGATACATAAACTATCATTCCTTCCACTGAAAAAGAATGAAAATAAATTTGATTCTTTGCATGAAAAAAAGAATCGAGATGTTGGTTCATCCTTCATTGAAAAACAAAAATTTTAAAATTCTCAGAAATATTTTACTAGATAATTCTTACCCCAAAAAACTTCTTAATAGAATTCTTTTCAATACCAACTCTGATAGACAAATTAATAATGATGACACAAATAATCAAAATTCAGAAAATAACAATGAAAGGATAATTTATTTTTCAATTCCTAATATAGGAATTCTATCATCAAATATAATTAAATTATTCAAGAATGAAAGTAACATAAAAATCTCACAAAAAAATATCAAGACTATTGGAAATTTAAATACGAGGTTAAAAGATCCCACGCCAGATTTGAAGAAATCAAATGTTGTCTACAGCATACCATGTAACAACTGTGATTTGAACTATATTGGTACAAGTTCAAGAACTTTAAATAATCGTATTATCTCTCACAGAAGTGATATAAGACTCAACAAGAAGTCATGTGCATTATCTCAACATGCTATTGAAACAGGCCATAAAATATCATTCGAGGAAGCACAAGTTTTACATTCAGAAAAAAATTTCTCTAAAAGATTATTTCTTGAAATGATTGAAATTAATAAATCCAATCAAAATATGAACAAAAAAACAGATATCGAAAATCTTAGCAAAATCTACAGTTATCTTCTACAAATGGATCTGATGATTCTCAAAGAATATAATATAAACATTAACACACCCACTACATATTTTATATTTTTCTGATGATTAATCATAGGTTGTCATTTCAAATCCTTCAATGTCACTCAAGCATCAAAGATATAACACCATTCCGACAAATTTTTACATATTTTACGTTTTTTCTTTAAAGTTAATGTTCATTTATCATCCACTCAGATTACTGTAAGTACTTCCTTCATTTTAAGTATTTTTTTCACAATAATATCATTTCATATTTTAGACCCTGAAAAGTTTCAAAATTGAAACGAAAGCGGTCCATGTTAAAGAGTTTTTTAGTTCAACCTTTGCGCTAAGTCCCCTTATTCCCCCTTTTATATTATATAAAAAAATATAAATATATATATATATATATATATATATATATATATATATATATATATATATATATATATATATATGTATATAGAGTGTTACCAAATAAGTGCGAAAGTTTTTAGGGGGTGATTCCTTGTCGAAAATTAAAGGGGGTCTTTCACGTAAACAAAAGCTCCTAGGCCTTTCCTTGAAAAGTTACACGCTTCCAAAAATCAGGAAAAAAAGTTTTTTTTTTTCTTGAAATTGTGGAAAAAATGGAATTTTGTGGGCATGTTCTACCAATAAAAAGGCTACCTATGAATATTTTTTTAATTTTGTTGTGATCTTTTTAAGGGGTAAAATATTCAACCCCTATTCCATTTTTTACCAGAACTTTTTAACAAAACAAAATTTCTCAATTTGAAAATATGTGTTTAAAAGAACGATGATTCATTGCAAAACTTTTTTAACTCTTGTGTTGTGTCTGTAAAAGCAATAGTTTCCTAATAAAAAAATAAAATACAAATTGTACATGAACGGATCTTCTGCAAATGGAATCGAAAACATCTAGTAGGTGGCTGTCACGTTTTGTTTGCACAACTGGTGACTTATTTATTTATTTTATTTATTTATTTCAACGGATAACTCCAATTGTATACAATACTTATTATAATACATATATATTAAAAGTGGTAATATTAAAAATAAAAACATCGCAAAGTTAATATTACAAATTAAGAATAAAACATCGCAAAGTTATGTGACAGGACAAAAAGAATAAAATGAGATCAAAATATATAGTAGATTACAGTAGATTACAAAATACAATGAAGTGTCTTCTTGAAGTTTGCATGTGTTTGTGAAAATAGATCAACCGTATCTTGTATATCATTGTAGTCTCTTTGCAATCTGGTCAAAGGACTGTTCATTCCATAGTTAGTTGTATGGAATGGAATTCTGAACAAAGGAGGATTACGTGTTCTTGATACAGCATTCAGATTTAACTCAGTAATTGTGGACAATCAATACTTCCATTGACTAGTTTAAAGAGAAACATCTGATCCAAAATTCTTCTGCGGTTACTAAGGCTACATAGATGGAGATCTGAGGGCAAGTCTGCCTTAGTATTGTGCTCTGTATATTGATTTTTACGATATGAATAAATTCTCAAAAATTTATTTTGAACCCTTTCTATTGAATTGCTATGAACGGTATAACCCAGTAAACACAAATTGATCTAAGAGATGTTATGGGAACTCACATCCACGTTTCACATCACACCTGCGAGTCAAATTGCGACTCATATTGCCATCTCTAGAACTTCTATTTCGGGCCCTATTGGTCATTTTCTACTTCACATTCTGATGACAAATGGAACTCGAAGTTACCTGAACGCGACTCTCTATTTTACATCACATTTTGAGTCACATTAAGGTGATATTGTAATCACAATGTGAAGTTGCGAAAACCATCCACCATTTCTGAACAAGAGTTACTTTTCGACTCTTTGAATGTGTCACATTCTGATTTCAGGGAAGCCCTGAGAGAATTATATTGTGCTTCCCAAGAATGTTACATACACCTTTAATTTTGATGTATATATTGCACTCACATGTAGATCGATGAAGATATTCAATGAGAAGACTAATAGACCTCCAATTTCTGTCACATAGACCAAACTGAGGTTTCACAAGGATGCTCAATTTTACTTGAAAGTGGATAACATTTTGAATCATATTACATCTCACTAGGGATTTCATAGAACTCACATTCTACAGATGTCATAAAGTCAGCAGAGCAAGGAATTCAGATTTTTTTATTTATGGAAAATTATGAGCTATTCAAGTGATATACTCCGAAATTTTGTACTAGGTTTTTTCAATAGAAGGGGGGTATCGTTAAAATCGATGGGGTCAACTAGGAGAAGGAGTTTTTTTTTCGGGTTCAGACCCTCAAAAGGTCCCCCGTCCTTCTTTAAAAAGTCCCCTGGCACAATCCGCATTTCTCTATGACCCCCCCTTTAGGCTGTGCGCTTCACCGTGGACTATTTTGAATAAAGAGAGTACTTTTGAATATATCTGTAACCCCTTTTTAAATTTTTTTTGTACTAACTGAATTAAAATGTGCGCTTCCCCGTGGACTATTTTGAATAACGAGAGTAGTTTTGATTATATCTGTCAAACTAGATGGTCAATCACTTTGATTTTTTTTCACAATATCTGTGATATCCTACTCTAGCTCCTCCTCGTTTTTCATAAACTTCTTGATTTTAGTACTAACAGTAGAATTAATAATGTGCTGTTTGCCTATGCATGGTCCATATGTTACGTGTTAATTGAGTCAACTTCAATTATATATATCTCGGGTTCGGGATGGTGAAACTTGTTAAAATTTTATAGAGGTGTTGTTCACATGCTAAACAATACGTATGCCAAATTTTAATAATTTCCTAATTCAACTGTCTCGTGGCGGAACTACCTTAAGATATAAATTTCATAAAGAGGCATTTGAGAATATTTGAATAGAATGCTCTATTCAAAATTCGGCTAAAAATGTCTCGAGTTTTTTCAATTTATGCTAAGCTTCTTCTGATCATAGAAGGCCATGAAGGGGTGATTAATGTTTTTTTTTATCAATAAGATATATTTTGATAAGTGCGTATTTGGAAAAGAGAACAAAATTCAATAGTTCAAAAGATGTGGAAATACTTGGGTGTAGCTTATCAAATTGCAACACAAGTATATTTTCATGAATATATATATTTCTTGTTATTCAATCAATGTGAGCTTTATTCAAGTTTTATAGCTAGTTGTATTTCTTTATCTGGCCATATAATTTTGTGGAACAATGCGTTCACTATGACATCTAAAATTTAAAGGAAATTATTTGTGTATAAGAAATGGGCATGGCTGTTGAGCTCATTTAAGGTTATTGGAGTGAGTATTCACCCTATGATGGATTAAAATATATCGAAAATTCACCAAAACTCAAATCAAGCAATGGTTCCAAAGTATTCTCAAAATTAATTGAGATCAGAACCCTACCCACTGCCCACCCCATATGAAAAAATGGCTTCGAATAAATTCACCAAATTTTTGGTATATATTTGCTTTCATGGAAAAAAACACAGTTGGCAAATTTCGCATTTGAATGTAAAAATGTTTTTTTTTGCAGTTACTGTGCCTAGCAGTGCTAAAAAAAATAGCAACTAACATATTTAGCAAATATAGCACCAAATAACTGTAACTCAGAATATAGAGTTTCTTTTAGAAAGTACCCATTCAACAAGCTTTACGATATATCAAAACCAGAACAACAGAAGCCATATTTCATAAAAGTTGTCCTTTTCTTCAAAAAACATCCAATTCTATTTATGACATTTTTTGATGAAAAATACAGAATTTTATTATTATTTTTTAAAGATTATGAATGATTTTAAAACAGTTTCTTACCATACAAACACTCCACAATCATTAAATCTTCAATTTTGTTATTGTGTTTGAATCCCTTCCAGGAACAAGTCATCGCAAGTGAATTTGTAAAGACTCTTGTCATAGCCCTTGAATGGAAATCTTTAGCGGATAGACCCCCAATTGAATGAAAGTATTCTGTCTGAAAAAAAAAATACTGGAAACTAAGGAACAAAATAATCCGTTTTTTATTTTAACAAAAAAATAAACTGCTAACAATAACCCAATGCATATTTTATGAACCACTGGAGACGGCCATCATTATGTATTTGAACAATTTTTCAAAAACCTAATAATAATTAATAATTTCAAGCTTAAGTTATACATGACTAACTGTATAAAATGAAAACTTATTCTCTGAATAGCTTCTTGCAAGTTCATGAATGAATTGTTAAGGACCTGTCTAATAGTCTTCCCGAAACTGTCCTATATCATAAATTCAATTTACATTCCTGTTTCAAACAAATTGTATCTCATTTTGACTGATTATCTTTATGGGAAAGCATTCGTGAGAAAGTGAAAGATCATTTTTTAGAATCAACTGATATAAAAAAATAGTAGCTTGTGGATACATGCCATCAAGATGAAAAAAAACTCACCAGGTTTTTTTTCTGATCATCAGCATGCAGTTGTTTGTCAATTTCTTTCATTGAAAACTATTTCTAAATTCATTGTGGAGAGGCTCATTCCTTTCTCGTTTATTTTTCATGTCAATCTCCACAAGAATCTTCCCAACAAGGTCAGTGAGCCTAGAAATTTTCCTTTCCAAGGTTGTCGACAGGTTCCCTGAAAGCAAAGTTTGTATATTTTTTACCATTTTTGTGCCTTTGGGAAAACATATTTTTTGTCAAACAACCTGGTAATAATATGATTACCGTTGTATTCTACTGGAACCTGATCTGGCCTATGTTGATTATTTGGTACAGGAACTGCTGGTACCGACACCTGATCTGGCCGATGTTGATTAATTGGTACAGGAACTGATGGTACTGGAATCTGATCTGGCCGATTTTGATTATTTGGGACAGGGACTGATGGTTGAGGCCATGTGTGATGTATGTTCTCTACAAATAAAATTTTATGCTGGAGTATACCCCTTACTGTAGCATTTGAAGTAACTTTTTAATTAATTAGTAGAAAATGAACAGCATTGCATGTCTATTGAAAAATAGGAATATTAGCAGCAAATGTATTGTCACTAGCCTCTGTGACTTCAAGAATTGATTTTACTGGCATCTGAGCAAAGACTGAGCCTGGATCATTTTTTGTATTTTCGTTGATTCTACATTCCTGTTGAGTATTCAAAAATGCCCACTTCATTCTCCTTCTCCTTCATGGAGTCATATGAGACTGCGAAATTGCTTGGTATCTAGGCATATTTTACTATATGTTCATGGAAAAGTGATAATTCTTTACGTATCCGAATATCGAGTATACAAAAAAAGGAATTACCTACCTATATTTTAATCCGTGAATTCAATGAATCTCACTGTTAGTACTCACCTTGAAAAAGTGTGTATATAGACCCTGAAAAACCAAATGGCAATGGCAGTACAAAACCATAATCTGAAACTCGAACAGACAAGAGACAAGACGCCATACATAGAGCCATAACCTATAACCTGTTAGTTAGCGCGCGTCAACGGTCGAAACTGTCCAGCGTTGTCAGATTTCACGAGAAAATCTTCCGTAAGAAGTAACCAATATTTTCCTCAACCAAACTTTAATTATTAAACAATTATTCGATTTCAAAATCATAGAGTTGATTTCTTTGTATCATTTTCGGAAATGGATTCATTGTGGTGGAATAATTCCCACAATAGCAATTTTAATTGTGGCAATGAAATTGGATTTAGCTGCCTAACACTTTGTAAAGAATAATCTGGCAACAGGTGTTAGATCGGCCAATCAGATGCAGATCGCATTGTGCGCTGCCTGAATGATTACGCTGGTTAAGCGGTAGTCAGGTTTTATTTGAATAATTTTAAACTCCATGCAGTGTGGAAAAGCCATGAATTTTCACTGAATTGCAAAAAAATATAGATCTGTCTCGTTTCTTAATACTGAGTACTATTGAGAAGGGGATACGTATACCTCTGTTAGCGACGGAGTCGATCTTGGCAAGGTATATAATCTTGATAGGTAATTTGAATTTCTCTTTTGAGATTCCATTCGAATAAATAACACTTTCAAACTCGAGTCTCATGGAAATCATAATCATAGAGTAAGATATAATATATTATTTCATTGGTCTCTCTACACTAGAGATGATCATCGTCGTCAATATCATGACTGTCAGATACCTATACATATTTCATTTAATTTCGAGATAGCATTTGCTTTGAATTCATTTTAAATATAATACTACATAATATAAAACTGGTTTCTTCATGACTTTTTGAAAAAATACTATGTTAGGTTTATATATAATATGTTAATATTAATGATGTCTGGAATGATACCCCACTCACAGTATTCAAAAAAATGTCTGAATTACATTGCACCACGGCCTAATCCCCTCCCCCGACCAACATATAGGTAACATTGATGTTTTAAAATGTATTATTGTACCTACCTATTGTAAAATATTGTTCGGCATAAAGTTGTGATTCCCGCGGCGCACACTATGATTTTCATTTCAAAATTGAATGTTCCTGAGAGGTTAAAAAGGCTCACAAACTGATATTCACCAAGGTCAATTTATTTAAAATAATGCGAATCACTTCTTCACCATTGAGACATGAAAATGGGATTCTAAACAACCGAAATTTTCGATTCTGCAATGAATGTGCTTGAGAGATTCACAAATTCACATTTATATTCGTCTCAGATCAACCGAAATGAGAAGAGCAATGTGAACCTTTTATCTTATTTGGCATCTCTTGGTGGTAACAGCGACGTATTATTGGGATTCACTTTTGTAACATTTGGCGACATGAATGCGACATCTCAGGGATGTTTGTGTTAACTGGGAACTTGGTGACCAAACAATGGATCCATATTCCAGAACTGGTCGAACTAATGTGCAATAAAGTTTCGTAAAAGTTCCAGGAGAAAAGTTGTAGCTATTTCGAGTAATAAAGCCGAAAGTTTTGAGAGCTGTATTCACCATATTATTAATGTGTAATCTAAAATTTAAGGATGAGTCAACTAATATGCCCAGGTCTTTGGCGTTCTCTTTCTGTATTAAATTGGTCTCATCAATTGAATATTCACTGTTCACTTGAACATTTCGTCGGGAAAAAGTAATATAGAAACACTTTTCAATGTTGACATACAACATGTTCAGAGATGTCCAATGAATGAAATTATCTAAATCAGTTTGTAAGAGGAGAGTGTCTGTTGAGTTATTGATTTCACGGAAGATTTTTAGGTCATCGGCATAGAGTAGGAAATGAGAATGAACAATAAATTAGGTCATTAACAAAGATGTTAAAGAGTAGAGACCCGATGTGGGATCCTTGGGGAACTCCAGAAAGTACAGGAAATGCAGATGAGAGATTATCATTGATGCGAAAACAATCGGTGAGGAAACTCTGCAACCATGTTACTACTGAGATATTCATATTCATTGCCAGCAATTTTTGTATCAATACGTTATGACTGACTCTATCAAACGCCTTCAAGAAGTCCGTATATATACTATCCACTTGGGATTTTCCTTCAAAGGCGTCTAATAGAAATTCAGTGTACGATACTAAGTTAGTCATTGTAGACCGTCTTGCTTGGAAACCATGTTGTTCTGGAATTATTAGATTTTTTATTTGATATGACAAATATGTCGATACCATCGTAGTACAATCGTAGTAAATGATTTAATCGTAGTAAATGATTTAAGGAATCGCATCAATGCAGCCTGCGAGACAATCCAAAACACACGTTTGCGCCAATCTAGGAGACTTGATTCATGTCTAATGGTTGGAGGTGGTCATTTCGAGCAGTTTTTGTAACTCCGTTCCGTTTGATACACATAGTTTTGTTTTCCTTGTACTTTTAATTTAATATCCTACATATTAAAACAAAACATGGTACTTTTCATGCCTACATTGAATGTTAAAACAAGCGAAATAATTTTCAAATACTACTATTGAAGTCACAAGTTTTGCAAACAAAATGTTACAGCCACTAGTTTTTTCGATTCCATTTACAGAAGATCCGTTCATGCACAATGTTGTATTTTATTTTTTTATTATGAAACTAATGCTTTTACGGACACAACACAAGAATTTAAAAAAAATTGCAATGAATCGATCTTTTCAACATATATTTTTAAATTGAGAAATTTTGTTTCATTAAAAACTTCTGGTAAAAAATGGAATAGGGGTTGCATGTTTCACCCCTTTAAAAGATCACAATATTAAAATATTCATAGGTAGCCTTTCTATTAGTAGAACATGCCCACAAAATGCCATTTCTTCAACTCTTCAGCAATTTCAAAAAAGAAAAAAACTCTTTCTTTCTCATTTTTGGAAGCGTGTAACTTTTCAAGGAAAGGCGTAAGAGCTTTTGTTTACATGAAAGACCCCCTTTAATTTTCGACAAGGAATCACCCCCTAAAAACTTTCGCAATTATTTGGTAACACCCTGTATATATATATATATATATATATATATATATATATATATGTATTATATACGTGCAACACTGTATTCCATTCAGAAGTAATTTGCAACCAAATTCAACTTGCATAAAATTTGTCTGCACCAGCAATACATTCATATATGGTTTTTACTATTTTATCCGTCGGGTTACTTTGGCCTATGTAGAGAAAATCACACAAAATATAGTCCATGGGTCAAATATGCGGGTGACTTTGCACACCAAGTTTTTTTAAATATATCCAGATACAAAGTCTTAATGACAATTTGACATAGCTGATATGAAAGAGTGGTTAAAGATCAATATTTTGGTATATAATAATACCAATTTATTTTTCCAAATTCATCGTATACATTCATTGGATTTTTAAAGTGAGCCAAAGTCGCCCGAAATTACGGTAATTCAAAAGGCGGTGAATAAATCATATTATTATTAATGATCGAGCTTGTAGGTTCTCCTTGAGAGTTTCTGCCAACCAATTAAGTTGAAACCTATTGCTAAGAATACACTACGCGACTTCCGTTATCATACACCGCCGACAAAGATATTGGAATATCCTGCCTAAACAAAGAACGAGCGGTAGCGGCCAAAGGCCCACACGGATTTCAAGAAGGCGGCGGGACTGGTTCACGTCGCACCGAACAATCGAGGCCGTTCTCGGAGGTTCACCGACCGTTCCGGATTGTTTTGCGGTATTTGACAGACGAATATATAAGCGCGCCGCATGCGAGTGACAGACAGTTTATTTATTTTGTTGTGTTTCTAATCTAAGCTTTCCTGGTCTATGTATGTTTTGTTTTGGTTTTATTCAATTGTGAATAGGAAGTGTATAATATGATATGTACTGTCAAGAAAAGTAAAAGTCTGCCAGATAAATATTCTTTTTAATAAAGATATTTAAAAGGTTATGGGCCCAGACAAACTATATTGAATTTATTCAGTACCAATGTGCGTGAAAAAGGAAGATAAGTTTGGAATTGTTCAATTCCATGGAGAGAATTTCAGTACCTGGAAATTTAGAGTTGAAGTCATCCTACAAGATTTTGGTGTTTTCGAATGTTTAACCAAAGATCCTCCAGCTGATGAAGCAGCTCGAAAGAATTTTGATCAGCAAGACAACAAAGCCAAATCTATCATTATTCAGTGTGTGGCCGACTCTCATTTGGAGTATGTGAGAGAGGGTACGACAGCGAAAGAGAAATGGTTTAGATTGGTATCAACATTCGAGAGACAAAGAGTTTCAAACATACTATTATTCTTTAAGCAATTATTGACCATGAAATATAATGAGGAGGAGTCAATGGAAAGTCATATTGTTAAATTTGATGATACTGTTCGGAAAATCAAATCTGCTGGTGGAAAGCTTGACGAGGAAACCTTAGCATGTATGTTGCTATTAAGTTTACCTGAATCGTATAATATTGTCGTTACTGCCATCGAGACTTTATCGTCTGAAAAAATTACTATTTATTTTGTGAAAAGTCGGTTATTGGATGAAGAGACAAAAAGAAGGCATATTAGCTACAGGTCCTCGATTGTGACTGATGGAGCTGCATTTGGTTCAAGAGTACGTGGAAGATCACAGATTCGATGTTTTGGCTGCAATCAAATAGGTCACATCCAATACAACTGCCCCAACAAGAAATTCAGGAAACATTTCCAGAAACGACATAATGCGAATATGTCAGAAGATTGTCAAGACAGAGATGATGAACGTCATAAGTTTCCTGATGATGCTGAAGGTGTAGCTTTCATGGTGAACAATTCAAGCTCTAGTTCCAAATACAATGAACTTTCTCGAATGATCTGGTATGTTGACTCAGGAGCCTCAGATCATTTGACAAACGATATTCAAGTTTTGGAGGATGTGAAGGAGTTGGAGAAACCAATAAAAATTGGAGTTGCAAAAGCAGGAGAAGATTTGGAGGGAACACATGTTGGCAGTATCAAAGTGTCCAATAATGTCGACGGAAGGATTCATAATTATACCTTACTGGATGTTATTTACGTGCCGAATCTCCGAAAGAATTTATTATCCATTGGAAAAATTGAAAAAAAGGTTTCAGAGTTGATTTTCACAAGCATCAAATTTTTATAATGAAAGGTAATGAGATATTGGTCAAAGGTTATCGTAAAGGCACTCTTTATGAAGTAGATTTTGGTGTCAATCTGAAACTATCAGATGCTTATATTTGTTCAAGAAATGAAAATATGTTGTGGCATCGTAGGTTGGGTCATTTAAATTTTCATTTCTGTAAAAAATTGCAGAATTTTTCTGATGGTATGGTTTTTGATAATGGGGCGGAACCAAATAAGTGTGAAATTTGTATAATAGCCAAACAACATAGATTGACATTCAATTCAACGCGCACCAAAGCTTGTAAACCTCTAGAAATCATCCATACTGATGTTTGCGGTCCTGTTAATCCAAAAACATGGGATAACAAAAGATATTTTGTGACATTCATGGATGATTTCACACATTTCTGTGTTATTTATCTGCTATTTTCCAAATCTGAAGTTTTTGATCATTTCAGAAAGTTTGAAGCGATGGCCAAGCTTCATTTTAGCAGATCAATCATGCATATTAGGTGTGATAATGGGGGAGAATATGTTTCGGATGAATTCAGAAAATACTGCTCTGAAAGTGGAATACAAATACAATATACCATTCCTTATACGCCTGAATTGAATGGTCATGCGGACAGGTTGAATAGAACTCTTTTAGATAAATCAAGAGCTATAATTTTGGAATCAGGTTTATCAAAGTCTTTTTGGGGAGAAGCTGTTCAAACAGCTACGTACTTGCTGAATAGATCACCTACAACCGCGAATGTTGACTTCAAAACACCTTATGAACTGTGGTATGGGAAAGTTCCAAATTTGAATAACTAGCGTGTGTTCGGAAGTTCTGCATATTTTCATATACCCAAACAGTTACAGAAAGGTAAGTTCGATAAGAGAAGTTCTAAATGTATTATGGTGGGATACAATAATAATGGTTATCGTTTATGGAGCTTAGAAGAGAAGTGTATAAAATTTGGAAGGGATGTGATATTTGACGAAAGTTCTCCTAAAGAAAAAAAGTGTGAAATAATTAAATATCCTTCCATTACAGATATATCAGATTCAACGAATTTATCCACCCAGGTATCTCACTCATCTGAGACTAACAGTTCGACCTTCGAAGAGGAAGAAGGAACTGACACGGAACCAGAAGGCGTCGAGAATGTTTCTCCAGTAACAGATGAAGTGAATGCAAATAGGGATAGACCCCAAGAAAAGAGGTGTTCATCGCGATCTCATCAACCACCCCTCTGGTTGAATGATTACGAGGTAAATTATGTACCAGAAAGTTCCAATAACACTTTCAGCATTGCATACTCCACTGAACCATTTGTGAATAATCTTCCGAAGTCGATCGATGATGTTAAATCTCATCCTGATAGAAAACAGTGGGAGGCTGCAATGATGGAAGAATTGAAGTCTTTAGAAGAAAATAGAACATGGACTCCTATACCTAGAACAGAAAAACATAAAATAATTGCTTGTAAATGGATTTTCACATTGAAGATGAATGAGAATAATGTTGTAATCAGATATAAAGCCTGGCTTGTGGCAAAGGGATATCTTCAGAAATATGGCTTAGACTATCATGAGACTTATGCCCCAGTAGCTAATGTAAACACCATAAGGGTAATTTTAGCAATTGCGAATGAATTCAATTTATTTCTTCTCCA
This sequence comes from Gonioctena quinquepunctata, assembly GCA_018342105.1. Taxonomy (NCBI): domain Eukaryota; kingdom Metazoa; phylum Arthropoda; class Insecta; order Coleoptera; family Chrysomelidae; genus Gonioctena; species Gonioctena quinquepunctata. The sequence goes on along the minus strand of JAFIRS010000222.1, from coordinate 674,251 downwards.
GATGGATGTGAAAACAGCCTTTTTACATGGAAAACTACATGAAGATATTTTTATGGAACAACCTGAATGATATACTGGGAATCCAGATATGATTTGTAAATTGAATAAATCGATTTATGGTTTGAAGCAAGCACCAAGGTGTTGGTATTTACGTTTTGATGAGGTATTGCTTGAAAATGAATTCAAGAGATGTGAATCGGATAATTGTCTGTATATGAAATATACTAACGATCATGTTTTATATTTGATTTTGTTTGTAGATGATATACTTATTGCTGGAAACTCCATGGCTGAAATAAAAAATTAAAAAACATGTTGAATGAAGTTTTTCGAATGAAAGTCTTGGGCAAATAGATTTTTTCTGGGAATGAAAATCTCACGAAATATTGAAGAAGGTATTTTGAAAATAAATCAGACTCATTATATCATAAAGATTCTAGAAAAGTTTGGTATGAGTGATTGTAGTTCGGTGAGAACACCTATGGAATCCAATTTAAAGTTGAATCATGATGGTGCCCTCACTCAAAATCCATTCAAAGAAGCAATAGGCTGTTTGATGTACATAATGGTTCATTCTAGACCTGATCTGAGTTTTTCAGTGAATTATTTGAGTCGTTTCCAAGCAAATCCCACTGAATTGCATTGGTCTTATTTGAAACGTATACTCAGATATTTGAAAAGTACAAAAGATTTCGATTTGATTTATAGAAAAGGGAAATCATCTATTGCTTTGAATTGTTATTGTGATGCTGATTTCGCAAACGATATACAGGGCCGTAAGTCAACATCAGGATTTGTGTTTCAAGTTTTTGGTGCTACTGTTTTATGGGCTACTAAGAAACAGACAACTGTTGCTTTGTCCTCAACTGAAGCAGAATATATAGCATTAGCTTCAGCTGTTACAGAGTGTTTGTGGCTCAGAGGTTTATTAGGAGAAATGCAAATTGAATTGAATGGTAGAACCATTATATTTGAAGATAATCAATCTTGTATAAAGATTGCTTTAGAACCGAGGAAACATATTGATATAAAATATAATTTCATTCGCGATTCAATTGCGTCAAATTCTATTGATGTTAAATATGTGGAGATTAGAAGTCAGTTGGCCGATATTTTTACAAAGAGTTTGCCAGCTAATATTTTTGAATATTTCGTTAAAGCTCTTGGCCTTACATGATGCAATATTTCATTACCTTGAACCTTTGATATCATTTCATGAAACTTAGATTAAGAGGGAGTGTTGTGTTTCTAATCTAAGCTTTCCTGGTCTATGTATGTTTTGTTTTGGTTTTATTCAATTGTGAATAGGAAGTGTATAATATGATATGTACTGTCAAGAAAAGTAAAAGTCTGTCAGATAAATATTCTTTTTAATAAAGATATTTAAAATATTTGACGAGTATTTGTTTGATCAGTTCAGTTTAGTAGTGCAGTGTATTTTTCAGATGCCATATTTATCAGAATTGTATTTGGCAAATTTCTGAAATTAATACCTATGAGAGTCAATGCTGGCATCTCTGACCATGAAGCAGTTTTATGTAAGTGTTCCTGCAATGTCATCAGGAACACAAGTGCACATAACAAGTAAGGCAGGATATATTGTAAAAAAAAATTGACAGATTTGTGAAATTATGTACAGTCACCATGGGCTCATATATTAACCGCCAGCGATCCTCTAAATGACTTTCACCATCAACTGATGTATTTGTTTGATAACACAATTCCACTTACCAAAATTAAAAGGAGGAATCCTTGTATGACCAAATACATAAAATTTTCGTCTCAAAAGATGAGGTGTCTTCACTACATCAGAAAATATTTCTCTGAAAACCAATATTTCATCAATTATCTACTATAATAACTACAGAAATATTTCAAGAAAGATCATTTGAACTGCCAAAAAAAATCATATCAATAAAAGCCTTTCTAATGCCAGCAATAAACAGAAGGAAACCTGGAAAATTGTTAACGATTTGAGAGGAAAAAACAATTCAATTCCCGTAAAAAGTAAACTGAATTCTGAAGAACTGAATACATTTTACTGTTCTATAGCCGACAAACTAGCTGATGATGAAGTAATGTGCGAAGCAAATCCTTTAGATTACATGAATCACATCGCCATATCTAATCCTTTTTGTTATTTACCGACTTATGCAAGTAGAATAAAAGAAATTCTCAATGAAATCAAAAATTATTCAGGATGGGGCTGATATCTCATTACAAATATTTCTGAAATTACCCGACAATGTTTTAGATATTCTGGCAAATGTTATAAATTCTTCAGTTTGAATGGATTTTTTTCATCTTGTCTGAAAATTGCTGAGGTCATTCCATTATTTAAAGGGGGTGATCCAAGCACACCAACAAATTTCAGGCCCATTTCTTTATTACAAACTTTAGCAAAACTGATGAAAAAAAGAATATTATACTTTCTTGAGGAAAATAATCTCATCCATTCCAAACAGTTTGGTTTTCGAGCCGCAAGAAGTACAAATGATGCAATGTTTTCTATTCTCGAGGAATTATCTTTAACTGAATGATCGTGATGTTACAGCTGCAGTATTTGGCGATTTGACAAAAGCATTCGACTGCTTCAATTACAATATATTGCTGCAAAAGCTCGAAATTTATGGTTTTAGAGGAAACCTACTATGCTTCAAATCTTACTTATCAGGTCATGTGCAAAAGGTGACATTCAATGGTGAAACATCTGCTGAACAGGAAATAAAACACGGGGTACCACAGGGGTCTGTTCTCGGTCCACATTTGTTTTTACTATATATAATAATTAATTTAGCCGATTTACCCATTAATGGGAAATTTACTATCAATGCAGATGATACGTCCATACTATGGCACAATAACAGCATGGTCACGTTACAAAATAATTTAGAAAATATCTGGAAAAAGTCAAACAGTGGTGCAGCGCAAACCTATTAACGTTCAATGTTTCTAAAACGAATACTTTAACATTCAAATGTATTATAGATTATGTCTCGCTCAATGAATAAATAATTAAGTCCTAAGCTGAGATAAAATTTTTAGGGCCACATATTGACAATACATTGAGATTTGAAGACCACATCAGCAAACTATGCAGGAAATTATCCTCAAGTTGCTATGACATAAGGACAATATCATCCAATATGGATTATCTATCAGCAAGAAACGCATACTTTGCGATTTGTGAGTCTCACTTACGCTATAGAATTTGTTTCTTGGGTGCAAGTTCTCAAACTTTAACCAATTCAGTTTTTATGCTCCAAAAAAGGGCGCTGAGAGATATATGTCGAGCAAAATTCAGTAATCCCTGTAGACCTCTTTTTTTATCACAACAAATTTTACCCCTTGCCTGTCTCTTTGTTTTAGAATCAGTTTGTCAAATTCTTAAGAACTACAAGGAGAACATTGTCTCGTTAATCGAAACCCGACTTATATATAACATCAGTCTTCCTATTCCCTCAACTTTTCAATTCAAATCCTCCATATTTTATGATGGAAAGAAACTGTTCAACCATCTTCCTCTTCCCATCAGAAAATAAATAATAATTACAAATTTCGTAAAGAGGTTAAAAAAACGTCTTTGTCTTGTCTAGGAGTCTATTACAATGCAGATGAATTCCTCATTGACAATTTCACAACTTACAATAAAAATTCCTAAGGGGATACTTACATTGTGGATGCTCAAATATATTTTTTTTGCTTTTAAATACATATATATATATATATATATTTGTTAATGTTGTCTAAACTTTGTTACTGTATTTATATTTTTTATTTATTTAAACTTATAGCGTGCTGTTTTTTGAAATGTCTATGTAGTAACTTTTATCTTAGGTGTAAGTAGCTTTGTCAACAAAATTAATGTTTTTATGACAATAAAGCATTTCTGATTCTGAACTTAGAGAAAAAATCTCATTTAGTTACTGAAATTGCTTTCTTCAAAATTATTATGAACTTTCACGTAAACGGGACAACTTATAGTTAACTCTTTTCAAATACTTAGTAGTATTTCTTAACTGAAATTGATTCATCTTCTTTTTACTTTTTTGTCAATGTAGAGAAAATCAAAATCTGTTAAGGATTTTTTAAGTTATCATTTATTTCCCTATTTTTACTAATAATAATGAATAAGGTATTGAGAGCAAAATTTCTAGGAATCAATATTGATTCTAAACTCACCTGGAGCAATCATATTGAGTATATAAAAGTCAAGGTTAGTAAACACATTTCTACTCCGTCAATTGAAAAACACACTCTCTCTTGAAGTCTTGAAACTGGTATATTTTAGTCTTATTCAGTCATTTATGTGCTATGAAATAATTCATTGGGGTGCTACATCCAAGGCACAAGAAATATTCGCCATTCAAAAAAAAAAGCAGCAAGGTTAATGATGGCGGTACGCCCGAGAACATTGCAAACCACTATTTGTTAAAATTGGTATAATGACTCTACCATGTTTGTTGATATACCACTGCATTGTCTATGTGAGAAGGAATATTACTAATATTCCTACTTGTGGACACTCTCATGACTATAGTACTAGAAATAAATATAAACTACAACAACCATTCACTAGACTATCAGTGTCGCAGAATCATCCGGGATCGATTGGTGTCAGACTCTATAATGCTCTTGACGACAATATCAAATCTGCCCCTAGCTTACATTCCTTTAAAGCCAAGCTGAAAAACCATCTTGTGCTGAAAGCACACTACTCCGTTGACAAATTTCTACAGAAATGAAATTTTCTCACCGATTGTTTTAAAAATTGTTGCTTTTAACATGTCTTGTTAAGTATAGTGTGTGTTATTAATTGTAACTTGTTCATGCTTTTCCGTTTACAAATACTATTTTTCTGTGTACAAATACTGCTTTTTGCTTCTGACAGCCTAGTTTTAATGTTATGTAGATTGGTGTCTGTCTTTTTTAAGCTCATCTGACGTGTTACCTAAGTTAGTATGTTACAATGTAGGTTCCTGTGTTGTAATTGAACACTTCTTTAACTTATAAATTGATAAATTGATTGATTGATCAGTAGAGCAGAAAATGGCTGATTCTGTGACGGGACAACTTAAAGTAAACTTTTTTCAAATACTTAGAACACCCTGTATTTATTAACTGAAATTGATTCCTCTTCCTTTTACTTTTGCATCAATGTAAAGAAAATCAAAATCCGTTACGGATTTTTTAAGTTATCATTTATTTCCCTATTTTTACTAATAATAATAAATAAGGTATTAAGAGCAATCAGTAGAGCAGAAAATGGCTGATTCTGTGACGAAAATAGTACCAGGAAACCGATTGTGCCATCATACAAAAGACTATCCGTAGTTATATCCTGTTATATTTCCCACAAGCAACTATCATTGCTTAATTTGTTATAAACACTTGAGAGCAAACAATCGTGTTTTTTTTTGTTTTTCGCTTATAGTACCACAAAATTTCAATTCTCATTTTTCGTTAAAAATGCTGCGACATAGATGAGAAATACTTGCAAACATGACCAAAAACAGGCGAGCGGCTGAGTAGTGGGGTAGGGCAGCAGACGCGGGGAAGCGTATATATAGTAATACAAGTGCACTGCGCGCAAGTTATGAATCTGCTGCTCTACCCCCATTACTCAGCCGCTTTCACGCGCTTGCTCGTTTTCGGTCATATTTGCAAGTATTACCATTTTGCAGCATTTTAACGCAAAGTGAGATTAGACGTTTTGTAGTACTATACTTCTATTTGCAATATGTTTCTGAAAACTTGAAATCGGTCCACCTATGACGCATCCAGGCTTGCTCCAATAAAGTGCTTAAAAAAATTCAAATTGCAATTATGCAAAAACTAATAATCCAATAGCGCCTGAATTTCTCAAAAATAAAGTACATATCAATCACTAAAAATGCTGGTGTTATACATTTTTTGAAAAAAACGCTGATTTTTCAGGGTTTTTCCGGTTTTTCTATGTTACTAATAATACGATCGAGTCGTGCTAGGGCTAATTTTTTTCGAATTTTGATTCGCTACAATTCGTCCATTTAGAGCATCGAGATTGCTCCATTAGTTTTCATGTTACAAGTTAAAAACGAAAATAAAGAGTTTTGCTTTTAAATGTTAAGCAATGATAGTTACGAGTAGGAAACATAACAGGAAATAACTACGGATCGTCTTTTGTATGATGGCACTGTCGGTTTCTTGCTACAATTTTTTTCACGTAAAAATCTCTAATAATTGGCCTATATAGTTAGAGTTTGGAAATATTTCCTAGTAGAAGGTTTCACGTACAATATTATAGTGTTTCCTCGATATATTCATTTGGGGGTGCTTCAATTCAAAGTTTTAATTTTGGTGAATCCTTACCAAATTTATTAGTTTTTTTGCCGATTAGAACACTCTATATTTTTAGCTGGAATTATGGCTTTTACAATATCGAGAAAATGAGTACTAAATGGACACATGGTATAAATAAAAAACAATCAATCATACCATCGCTTTACTCAGTTAACATATTTGGTTTATATTTCCCTTGAAATATTGCGGAAATGAATAAGTTTGGACAAGCGAATATCTTTCCTGATCGATCGATTCTGAAAAACCTAACCAAATAAATTTAAACAGTAATATTACATTCAATGAGAATAATATTGATGATAATAATAATGATGGCAATAATTATAATATCAATAAAAATAGTTTATTTATCGTTGAAGAATCCAAAACAATATTACATTATTTATTTATACTGATTACAAACAGACCATGTCTAATAACGAAGTATAACAATCATACAGATACAAACATATATATATATATATATATATTAAAAAATAATGTATAAACATCACAAGGCACTTATACTATCCTGGTTGTATCTCAAATGGGAGAGTAGTGAGGTCTTAGAGATATTAAGGAAATCAATTTCTCCTGTTCTCGAGAGGTTGTTAATACTGGCTAAGCAGTTCTTAATGGGGGCGCTTAAATTGTGAATTTTGAAGGGGCTATTTCTGATTCTCAGTCTTATGTCTGGTACGTTGAAGTGAATGAAATAGGGCGAGGTTTAGTACTACAGTCAATGGGGACTAAAAAGGCCTCTACTCCACAACATTCTTCCAAAAAATCGTCCAACTTAATCTTTTCACACTAGAATTATATAGCGAAATCTTCTTCAAATTGAAGTCATTTTTTTATGATTTTATCGGGTCAATTTGTAAAAAGTACCTTCCCATCTGATAGTGACAAGAAAATTACGAAGAGTTCAGAAATTACGAAGAAGCAGATTACTGTAAAATAAAAAATAAAAATAACTGACTGGGACTGGAAACTTGGTACCAATGGGCTCACTCCAGTAAAAATGTCAGAGAAACCTGCCCCAGATACCTTATTGAATGTAATTTCATACAATTACAAAAATGAATGCGGTGGAGCATGTGGCTGCAAAAAAATGGGTTGAAATGCTCTGTTGTATGCGGATTCTATAATGGTAAATCATGCGAGAATGCACCAGGGGTCATCATCGAGAGCGACGACGAAGAAGAGGCAATGACATGGATGGAAGCCCAGATTCTCAGTGAGGAAAATGGCTAGAGGATAACACTGACAACCAAGACGATTATGAAGACATCAACCGACCAGGGCCATCAAAAAGAAAAATATAATAGAAATATTCTCGGGGACATAAATTACGGAATAAGAGCCGTACTCAATTCCAAAAAATCTGCGGATTGGGCCGACTGGGGAAAACACATAAAAAGCGCCATTCACTCTACCTCACGGTGGTGTGAAAATGAGTAGTAGAAATTTTTTTGGAAGAATGTTCACGTTTCCACCACTGGAGAAAATTTAGTCTTCTTCAAATTTTTAAACATTGTTTTATTTCGAAAAAAAAAAAACAATTTTTTGTCCCTTCAATCCAAGATGGCGGACATATATCATATTATATACCTTCTGTAGGCAAAAACCCCCACATACTGGACTAAAGTTCATTCAATCGTCAGATCGACTGTTTTTCTTCTTAAGTCGTAAAGATCCGAAAGTGATTTATGACAATTTTTGGAAATGATTCAAAAGTACTACCTATATCTTTATTTCAGAGGTGAAGGTAAACGTTGAAAAAATCAAAAGTTACATGCAAACCTGGGAACCGTTCCGAGACTTATGGGAAGTGGACAAAAATAAGTTTATTGCCAGGTACGAACGAGAAAATCCGAGTGCCATGTTGTTCGATTCCAATATTGGTCGTTACACGGAAATGGCGAATAATGTTCAAATCCAAGAAACCGTTACCGCTGTTCATTTCATGCAAATAAACTGCGCAGACCTTAAACGGGCCATCGTCGACCACTGTATCGAATGGCAGGAGAAGTTGTGCGACCTCCTGTTCAAAATGACAGAGGAAAACCTCAAGGAGTTGTACGATTATATGGTTATGAACGGCGAGGAGTAAGTAAACGAATCATATGATATTTATAAAATTAATTAGCAGTTGTTTTTTGTCTGTTTTGTCCTCTACGCATTGAATCGTTGTTTTCATTCGATTTCAGTATTATGAAAGAGCCCAAAAGCTTGGACGAGATGCAGTATGCTATTATGCTATATGATCAGTTGAGGGAGGAAACCGCTACTAGAGAAGAGCAATTTCCGCTTATGCATGATCAAATTTTGACGTTGAATAAATATTCCGTTCCAATTCCCGACACTGTGAGAAATTTGGAGAAAAATATTCCTAAAGAATGGGCTAATTATCTGGATATATTGGAACAAGCTGAAAAAATGCTTGAGTACTCCAAGGTATTGATCAAGGAGATGAAGAAGTGATTTGTATCTTTTTTCCCATCCTTTCCACGTTTTTTGTTCCATATATAATTCCTATGCATCATTCCCAATTTCAGTTGCCGTATGTACTATCTGTTTATGCTGATCCCAAGTTCAGCCTGTTCATAAAAACAGATCAGACAATTATTTTCAAGTGGTGTGCTATCATGCATACGAATTGAAGTGAATTTAATGTGATAATTTTCTGGTCTATCAAAGGGGCCAAAGGCTCTGCTCAATCGTTATGAAAAAGTGATCTTTGTGGGAATTGCCTGAAATTTTTATATTGTTTAGAAAAAGTCTTCCTAATGAAATGTTACCATTACGCTAAAGTCCAATAACCAATAGTTTCGGAGATATTGGCCAATGAAACCGGTAAATAAATACTGGAAAATAAATATTTCATTGGTGTTGGGTAGGGTGTCGCATTTTTGTTTTTTCACGAGACCTTTTCAAACATTAATAAACAATATAAAAAATTCGGGCCCTTCCCACATAGATAATTTTTCCATAACGTTTGAGCAGGGTCCTTTAGATCTGATAACTCATTTTGACATCTTATCGACAAAAGATACAAGAAAACCATAGATACTGAAATTTTCAGCTCATGCGTGGTTTAGGGGGTTTTTAACGGGATGATATTGTAATATTGATTGTATGAATTAATGGTAATGGTTAAATTATTTGAGACAAAATTTTCCGAGTATTCTCACTGATTATGATCCCCTGCTAGGTGTCTTTTACTAAAATCAGAATTATAATCTTAAATATGAATATTATTGAAAAGTCATGGTCGGTACAACCTCGGTCTACAAATCCTAAACCTCCAAAATAATTTGTCCATTATATTATGTAATATGATTTGATAATACACAATCATGTGAAAATAAGAATACAAACAAGAGAACGAACATACCTAGTTAAATAATACAAAATTTGGTTAAAGTGAAGACAACAGAAAAAATTTGAAAATAACGCATGTAATTAAAGGAATAAAAAATATAGTTACATGTAAAAATGCTAATAAATGTGTTGAAATCGAATTAAAATTTTACCTCCAATGCTCACTGATTGAAACTGTCTGAAATTTTAGAACTCCAGTTGTATTTCTTAGATGTTTATAGGGACACAAAAAGAGATTGCACAAATTTCATTATTTTTGGTGGAGAAAATCCTCAACTGACGTCTTCAGGTAGTGTAGGAGTCCCAGAATTTCCTGCACCTCCGATTTACTCACCAAAATCGCTACCCCATATTGACCAAGAGCCCGTGTAACTTTTTAAACGTATGATAAGTTTACGCACACTGAACACGGAAACTTGTGGTATTGATGTCGACAATGCTACAGACATGCCCGCCATATATTTTTCTGGGGCAAAATGATGGTAGGAGGGATGCTGATGGTTATAAAAAAAAAGGTGAAAATATTGAAAGTTCACGACTGAGGGTAGTAAAAAACAAGAGTTTATAATAAAATAAAGCGACGCTTGCTGATTGTTAGTCTTCTGAAACTTGGCGTTGACCAGCTGCAAGGTTCAAAATATGTCAAAAAAACGAAGTCCCGAAAAAATTTGAGAGTGTACGACTGACAATGGAGAGGATCTTACATTAGCCTTCAAACGACACAGATTTCTTTCGCCTGTCTTTTCCAATGGGGCCAAAGGGGACTGGGCCCTCCGATTTTGGAGAAAATTTTGCGATTTTTTCATGTTCATATTCAAAAATTCAGGAATAAATTATCTGTAATGCACAATTTAGGAATCTATAACCATTAGTTCAATACTACATGGCGAAAAGGTACCCTTGCATATGTATACAAATTTCCAGGTATAGTTCAATATAATAAGTTTATGTTTGAAAAATTCCCACAATGTTAGTCGTACCACATTAATCAAATATTTGTTACCCATAATCATGTGAAGGGTGGCAGAGGAGATAGCGAAGCATCAAAACACATGAGCGATGTATTGGAGGAATTCACGTGTAGAATGTAGATTCTGTCAACGAAGGAAGATTGGCTATTTTATACAAGGCAAAAAGTAACACTGAAAAATTTAGAAAATATATTCAGAGCTATGATGGATGTAATTTGCCTCCTTTCAAAACTGGGATACTCCAGCAAATCAAGTGCGCTCAGTATATCGGAAATATATGTAGAAACGCACATTTAAAAAATCCTACAGGAATGACTCCTATGAGCTACGGACGGGTTGAGTTCTTTTTGTATGTGTCTAAAGAAATAGACACATACAAAAAGAAAGCACATAATAAGAGTTTAAAAATTGGAATAAATATTGAATTTAAAGAGGATGCCTATTCTAGTATTTTTTGGCCCCAAGGAGTGGCTGTGTACAAATTTGACTTCAAAAAAGAAGAAAAATATAAGAATAGAATCTATAAAACCGATGAAATGGCACAGCAAGCCCAAAATTTTATGTAAAGAATAGCAAAAGAACAAGAAAAGAAAAAATATCCATCTTTCATGTGTTTGAAAAATAAGTTATCGGAATGAGAAATCTACCTCAAAACATTAAATGAACTGCCGAAAATAGTAGCTTCATAGAGCATTGGTATCGCAGGGGTGAAGTGAAAACTATACAACTTGAGGGATACCACATATAGCATCCTCATACTCAAGAGAAAGGAAATCCATGGAGGCTCCTGTATTTTTGTAAACAAGAAAATGAATTTCACAGAAATGGAAGACATCAAACAACTGTCGGTGGAGGAACATATCGAAGTTTCTGCCATTGTCAGTAAGCTTAATAGGATAGTAGTACTATGTATATATAGACCTCCAACAGGCGATATCAATATAATTCTTGAAATTAAACGACTGTATAAAAAAGTACATGTCATTTACTATTGTTCTTTGTGGTCACTTCAATATAAATCTCATGCAGAAAAACAAAGTTTCCGAATACTTCTTAACTCTGCTACTAGGCTTCAATTTGTTTCAAACGATATTTGATCCCACGAGAGTAACTAAAACCTCAGCAACTCTAATCAATAATATGTTTGTAAATCATGAAGATGGCTTTGAAACAAAAGTTGTGTCAACCTCATTATCAGACCATCAAGGGCAAACTATACTGCTCGATAGGCTATGCGAAGCAAAAATAGAAAATTCCCAGAAAGCAAGAATATTTTCTAAAAACAAACTGAATGATTTAAAAATAAAAATTCAAAATCAAAATTGGGACAATGTTCTGATGGAAACTGACCCAAATATAGCTCATAACAAATTATAAAACATCCTAGTTAGTTAAATATCACGAAAAAACCTCAAGGCACTGGATACTGAAGGTATCAAAATCTCATCAAATACAAAACGTAAACTTTTCACAGATATGTTAGAAGGGCGAGTATCAAAAGAGTTCTATAGCAAATATACAAATCTATTGAAAAAAGTCATTAAAGTAGCAAAACAAAATGCAAATCATATCTATGTGGAAAGCTCTCATAATAAAAATAAAGCGGTTTGGAACCTAGTCAAAAAGTACACACGTAAAACACCAAAAAAATCAGTTTCAATCATTGAATTTGCAAATAGAAACAAAGCCAAAATAATCCTAGATAAATCAAATGAAAATTTTATTAATCAATGTATGGACTTAACAACAAATAACTTACAGGAAAAAAAAATATAAGCATGCTAAATTCACTGTTCTTGAAACCATGTGACTCCAACGAAATATATGATGTGATTACCTCATTAAAAAACAAATTAGTAGGAGACGATGAGATACCAATTAAAGTATTAAAATATGTAGCTGAGGTGGATTTGTCATCCTCTCAGCTACATAATAAACCTGATGATGATCAAAGGAATTTTCAAAGTTGAAGATTTCTGCAATCAAAGCTTTTATAAAAAATGAGATAAAACAAATTGGCAGAACTATCTACCAATAGCTCTCTTATCAAATATCAGTAAGGTTTTTGAAAAAATAATATATTCAAGAACTTGTCTAGAGTCACAAACTGATTTCAGATTCCCAAAATGGTTCCAGAAAAGGTACATCTACTATACTTGCTTTATATAATGCCCTCACTACGATATTGAACTCGTTGAACAATAAAAATGAAACTATAGCAGTATGTATAGATCTTTCTAAGGCCTTCGATAATATTGAAAAAACTCGAATGTTTCAGAATAAGAGGAGTTTCCTTGGAATTAATTCGCTCTTACATAACAAATAGATTTCAATATCTAACAGAAAGATATGGAAAAGGCACACTGATAAAATCTGATAAGAAAAAAATCAAAGTGGGTGTTCTACAAGGCTCTATACTTGGGCCACTAATGTTTATTTTATATATCTATAATTTGCCTCATATAGTTGACCAAAAAATTGTTCAATTTGCGGGTGACACTTCTTTAATATTCAGCGACGTATCTGGACATGATATAAAAAACAACATATCGAATTCTCTAAATATATAAAAAAATTGGTTTGAAATGAATAATCTGCAAATGAATAACAAAACTCAACTCATGAAGTTTTCTTATACTCAACACACCTGTTCATATATGAACACCTGTTCATATATAATTCGCAAAAAAGTCGCTGATCTATCTTGGATATCTTATTGAAATTAAAATACATTATCCCAGTGGCGTACAGTCAACAAATAGGTAGCCAGTTTAATTAGTGAAATTAATGGTCAACTTCAAATGCTGCAAAACAAAACCTGTCCCACCATATTATATATACTGTGTCCGCAAAGTATGGAACAAATTCATTTTTAGCTAAACAGGTCATTTTAAGAAATAATCCTGAAACACGTCGATTTTTGATGTTAATTTACCGTATTTTAAAATAATAATCTAATATACAGGGTGAATTACGTTCGAGTAATGGCGTCACCGTCATTTTTTTTTAATGGAACACCCCCATTTTGTCTCAATTTTCGGATTACTCTAGCTGAGCTGATTCCAAAAATGTATCACATGTTGATTCCAATTGGTACAGGGTGGACAAAAATACAATAGTTTTGTGTGTGCTCATAAAGTAACGCGTAACATTCTTTATTAGGTAAATTAACAATATTATCAAAAATACTTATTGTCTAGCTGCAATTGGTTTAAATGTAACACCCCGTAGTTTGCTACATGTTTAGAGTAATAAAAATGAGCTGTTTCCAAACATGTTTGGTACTTGTGGTCTAGCAGACAGAATATGACAAAAAATATTTCTATCTATTTATAAAAACATAGTCAGTCTACTTTTTGGGAAATGTCATTATTTGTTTAGTAATTTATTGATGTTCAGTGACAGTTTAGTACTACAATATTTTTGGTATTCGTGAATATTCGAATGATTGCTTAGATTTAATTGGAAGTAGAAATGGAGTTAAGTGTAAAACAAAGAATTGAAATACTTATGATGATTGGGTATGGAGACAGATCGCGAACTCAGATGGAAGTGTGCAATTTGTTTAATGATAAATATCCAGAAAGACCTATAACGCGTTCAACAGTCAGTAAGATTGAAACGAAATTTCGAGAAATTGGTAATGTTGAAAATGTATGCAAATCAGGTCGTCCCCCTGCAAATGCTGATACAGCATTAGATGTTTTACTGAGTTTTGAAGAAGATCGCACACTTCTGTTAGTAAGTTAGTCGCTATATCGGTGTTAGCAAAACAACGGTACACAAACTATTGAAGCTTGAAAAATGGCATCCTTGTAAAATCAAACTTGTGCGAGAATTAAACGAAGATGATCCCGATAGAAGACTCCAATTTTGCGAAGAAATAATGGATAAATGTCACCGAGACCCTCTCTTGATACAAAACATTATTTTTTCTGATGAGTCCACTTTCATGTTAAATGGTGAGGTTAACCGTCAGAATTGTAGATACTGGGCAAAAGAAAACCCCCACTGGATGCGTGAGCATCATACACAATACCCTCAAAAGGTAAATGTATGGGCTGGAATTGTACGAAATCGAATCATCGGACCCTACTTTTTCGAAGGTAATTTAAATGGGGCAACGTACCTTGAGTTTTTAAGGGGGTATCTCGTACCTACTTTACGTAATTTGTTTCCCAGCAGACGTAATCCTGGAGGTTTTGATGAAAGTTTATGGTTTCAACAGGATGGTGCACCTCCACATTATGCTGTAGATGTTAGAAGGTATCTAGATGAAATTTTTCCGAACAGGTGGATTGGTAGACGTGGACCCACTGAATGGCCAGCGAGGTCACCAGATTTAAATCCTTTGGATTATTTTCTGTGGGGCCATCTGAAGAATGTTATTTATAAAACGAAACCAGCAAATATTGCAGATGTACAAGAGAAAATTCGAACAGAAATAAACAATATTACGCAAGAAACCATACACAAGGTTCAACAAGAATTTGTACACCGTTTGGGTTACTGTCAAATACAGCAAGGGCTGCAGTTCGAACATTTATAAAGTCATGTATTCCAGCATATTCTATCCGCTAGACAATAAGTATTTTTGATAATATTGTTAATTTACCTAATAAAGAATGTTACGCGTTACTTTATGAGCACACACAAAACTATTGTATTTTTGTCCACCCTGTACCAATTGGAATCAACATGTGATGGGGTGTTCCATTTAAAAAAAATGACGGTGACGTCATTACTCGAACGTAATTCACCCTGAATATTAGATTATTATTTTAAAATACGGTAAATTAACATCAAAAATCGACGTGTTTCAGGATTATTTCTTAAAATGACCTGTTTAGCTAAAAATGAATTTGTTCCATACTTTACGGACACAGTGTATGTACTAAGTGCACCCAAATATTTCATCAAGATTGCGTGCAACGCAGCAAAAATAAATACAAATTTCTGAAGGGCAATAAAATTATATGCTGTGAAGTCAACTCAGAAGATCATTCCATTGTTGAACGCGATCTTGAATGAATTGATTTGTTGAAATTATAAACAGGATGTTCATAAAATCAGATGTGGAATCATCTGCGACTGAAAGATAAACTTTAGTCACTATCTTCCATCGTCAAGATAACCTCTTGTGGGGTATTCATGTTGAAAAGGGGAACATTCTCAATTAAATATTGATAGAAAGATTTTTCTGTGAATTGAAAAATCCACGATTAAAATGAAGTTATTTTTTGTGAATGTCTAACAGAAAACAACTACTTCCCCGGCTAAAGCCACGCTGGACATTGAACTACATCTGATAGATATTCTAAAAAGGCCCTAATTCAAAAGAAAAAATCTGAAATTGAAAATTTGCATTTTCATTCAGATAGTTATTTGATTTTCTATTCCAGTCTTGATTAGGAACTCATAAAGATGAATGAGGCAAAGAAGAATGTTTTCCAAAAGAGAGTACTCACCAGAAATCATTGTAACATTGACTGGGAGGGACATCGCATTCAGTAGGTCTTCAATACATTTTTGTCGACGAAAATCTATTTCACGCTTCCACGATCATCAGGAAGACCGGAAGAAATGGGAGACACATTTTTTAGAAGCAATCTCACTTTGCAAAGATGGAAACAGTTAGAATCATTTCTGTTGGAGAGAGACTTTGAAATTAGTATTTTCTGACATTAAAACCTGTCATGGGGTATGAAAGATTGATTTGTTGAAATTATAAACAGGATGTTCATAAAATCAGATGTGGAATCATCTGCGACTGAAAGATAAACTTTAGTCACTATCTTCCATCGTCAAGATAACCTCTTGTGGGGTATTCATGTTGAAAGGGAAACATTCTCAATTAAATATTGATAGAAAGATTTTTTTTGTGAATTGAAAAATCCACGATTAAAATGAAGTTATTTTTTGTGAATGTCTAACAGAAAACAACTACTTCCCCGGCTAAAGCCACGCTGGACATTGAACTACATCTGATAGATATTCTAAAAAGGCCCTAATTCAAAAGAAAAAATCTGAA
Source organism: Gonioctena quinquepunctata (assembly GCA_018342105.1). Lineage (NCBI taxonomy): Eukaryota > Metazoa > Arthropoda > Insecta > Coleoptera > Chrysomelidae > Gonioctena > Gonioctena quinquepunctata. Next base: position 657,544 of record JAFIRS010000222.1, on the reverse strand, counting down.
ATTGAAAATTTGCATTTTCATTCAGATAGTTATTTGATTTTCTATTCCAGTCTTGATTAGGAACTCATAAAGATGAATGAGGCAAAGAAGAATGTTTTCCAAAAGAGAGTACTCACCAGAAATCATTCGTAACATTGACGCAGGAGGGACATCGCATTCAGTAGGTCTTCAATACATTTTTGTCGACGAAAATCTATTTCACGCTTCCACCATCAATTCACAGAAAAATCTTTCTATCAATATTTAATTGAGAATGTTTCCCTTTTCAACTTGAATGAATATTATGGAAAAAACGATTGAAGACCTTTTGGATGACCTTGAAGCAAAAGACAGACATATTACTAAATTGAAAAATGAAATGAAATCTCTTATGGAGGAGGCTCTCATATCGAGGAAGCAGCAAACGAACTAATCAGAAATCAGGAAAAAGCAATCGAAGAAGCAAAGCTGTACATAAATGAACTCTTACAAACCACAATAATCATGCAAAGCAAGTCAACCAATTCAATCTCAACCCAAACCTCCATAACTACCAAACAGAAAGGTATTGAAACAAAGTCAGTAGAATCACAAACCTATACAGGGAAAGAAGCAAGTAAAAAACAAAAATTCCTTCAAAATTCAACTCGCCGACCAGGACCTAATCCACCTAAAGTATCTGCAAATAAATCGGAGGTAACAAATAGGAAATAAAAAATCTTGCTTGTAGCTGGTCTGCACGGCAAGCACTTGATGGAAAGCATCCTTAGACAGACTAATGATTTTCAGATACTGCTGACATTCTTGAAACCAAATGCACCTGACAATAAAACAACAGGCTCCAATTAGTTATCCATTAGACATACCTGTCTCCCTCAAGCTGCGATCGACACGCTCGAACGTTTCTCTTGCCGGTAATGTTTGATTGGGAAAATGCTCGGCATACAAATGCTCGTCCATACAATGCATGCATATCTGCATATTCGTTGAATGTAAAGTGTTCGGCCATATCAAAACACTTCAGACTGTCCTATTAGAATATTGACAATACAATGACAACGCACCACTCAACAAAACAAAATCGCATTCCAGTTGTAATTTTTTATCCACACTAATTTTATTTCTTTCTACAAGGTGTTTTTGTCAACATCTGTGAAAGAAATGGAACATAAATTTATTCACCGGATATTTTTCACCTATTCATGTGCAGCCGTTTTTGTAGTTTATTCGTTTGCTTTTTATTAGTTATGTCTTCCGATGTGCGTTTTTTCAGCTAAATTTATCTTCGGGTTAAAGATTTTCTCCCATGAAATTATACTTATCAGTGAAACTCCTCAACATTTAAGCTGTGAATACAAATTTGCAACATCCAAATGTTGAGTTTCATGAGATTCAGATAACACAACACGAAACGTGCTTATTCCAAAAAAATTGTTAATTCAAAAAACCACAAATCTACATAACTTGATATTTCATTTGAAAAAATATCTACATTGTGAATGAAACTTTCAACTAGGTACTGCATTTTTTGTTTACGACTTTATTTTAGCATATTTTGTATTATCCCTGTTATAAATGTTGTTGAATTAACGTTAGCATTAGTATTTCTACTGTGAAAATTTTTCATTTCAAATAATGGTGGACGATCGGGTTTGATGTCATCGAGTAAAACTGCATTTTTATTAAGAATCGTTGTTCCGATCGACTTTCCACACGAGTACTTTTATTCAGAAAATTGTCTACGTAACCTTATTTTGTTGAAAACTATTGAAAAATTATGTGTCATTTCAAAGTTTTGGGGTGTGGACCATCGGGGGTAGTCCGTTCCTGACTTTGTAGCAAAGCAACTGACTCCTGCATGAAAGCTCATCGAAGGAATTCATTTGTTTAGTCAATCACCAATATTTAGATGATTTTGAATATTCACTTGGAAAGTTATCAAAGAAAAACATTTTTCATTGTGAAACTTTGAGGGCCCGTAACTTGGTAACGGAGGCTTTTAGGAACAAAAGTTATGAAGTACTGGTGATATTTTGACCCCATCTATACATTCCCGAGAGGAAAAAAGGAAGTCCAGGGACACCCTGTATACTCACATATACTTATTTACATCTAACTTTTTTATATATATATATATGACACTATGATCTTACCACAACTTATTACTCTCTTCGCTTTGTCAATAATGACTATTTCTTGGACAATAAAGCACAGTTTTGATTAATTGACATTATTACTCAAAGGAAGTCGAAGGAATTAGCATTGATCCTAATTTTAAAAGTCAGTCGTAAACTTATCATAAAAAATTCAATTTTTTTTTTCAAAATCGGTGGGCCCAGCGCCCTTCCGCTCTATTGAAAATGACTGGCGGACGAAATTGATATTATTCCAAGGCAAATGGTAAAACCCCCCCAATTGTCAGTTGTAAATTTTTTCGGGGCCGTTATTTTACATATTTTGAACATTGCAGCAGGTGAACGCCAAGTCTTACACGACTGCGAGAGTCAATTTATTTTATTATAAACTTTTGTTTCTCAGTTCCCTCAGTCGTGAACTTTCAATATTTTTCACCTTTTTTTTTAACCGTTCAGCATCCCTCCTACCTTTACTTCGTCTCAGAAAAAATGTATGGGGAGATGTCTGTAGCATCATTGACAGCGATACCACAAGTTCCCGTGTTCAATGTGCGTAAACTTATGATTCGTTTGAAAGGTAACACGTGCTTTTAGTCTAATAGGCTCGTCTGGTCGTAGCCTCCATTGTCACTTGTGCCTTTTGGCCCATTGCCTCTTACCTGATGGCAATACAGGTACGGGAGATTTCATTTGATCTGCTACACAATAGCTCTCCACTTGTACCTCCCAGACCTTTTAATTCACCATGTCTTATCCATGGTTCCTGAGTAAGGGCCACTTCAATGCCCCTAATTTCAGATTGACAAAAATGTTATAAATATTAATATTAACGGTGAAACTATTGAAATTGTCGAGGATATAAAATACTTGGGATTTATTGTTAATAATACACTTAGCCTAAAAAAACTTTTTCAATATATGCACAATAAAATATTGAAAAACCTATTTTTCTTCACAAAAATTAGCAGAAACCTTACTCCTCAAACGACCCTAACTGTTTATAAAACTATAATACAACTGCATTTTGATTACTGTGCTAGTGTACTTGCATTGCTTGATGGAAATAGTATTGCAGCCTTGCAAAAACTGCAAAATAAAGGAATGCGTGTTATTCTGAGATGCAGTAGATATACCCCAATTATATTAATGCTTCAAACGTTGGATTGGCTGTCTGTTAAAGACAGGTTGTTTTATTACTCAATGATTTTGATCTATAAGATTGTATCTGGTGAGGCCCCTCCCTATTTCGATCAATTCATTGTATTCCAAAATCAATTACACAACTATCCCACCAGAAGAAACAATAATTTTTATGTTCAAAGAACAACTTATGCTTGCACTACAAATTCTTTGTTTCATAGAGGATTGTTAGAGTACAATTATATTATGGAGGCGATATTTATTGTAAGAAATCCTTTGTTAGTGAAACTAATCAAGAATCGTAAAAATCCAATTTATGGAAAGGTCAGTGATAATCTCTTTAAAAAAAAATTACTGTGATTGATTGTAATTAATAATGTTACACATAGTAATTTCTTTACTATAATTGTAACATGTAGAATGTTTGTATATTTGGTTGCCTTTTGAATAAACGATTATTATGATTATTAATAGCTCCTGCAAGTTCTGCCGTGGCTACCTTACAGTGCTGGAGGTTCATCTGGATGACCCTTATCGTTTGTTCAGTACCCTGGAGAGTTCATTTCCGATCCTGTAGAACGATCGGAACCGAATCCTCTCCAGTGCCCTGAAAGAAACCGTGAATGCCAAGAGTTGTCCTCATTCTCTTTGGTATTTCGGCTCAGTGGTCACTTGTTTCCACGAGTGAGTGAGGGGAAAAGGGTTGGTACAGCCCTGTGGTGCACCTGCACATGGCTAAGGCTGATTACTCCGAGATTTCACCCTGTTTCTCGGAGGCTCCGTTACGGTACCGTTTCTTTTGAGTCCATACATCCGTCTCCATGGCGCTCACAGCTTGGATTTAGGTCTGTTTGCCAGACGAATGTCTGCAAACTGCCCTATTAGACCAATCAATAGAGATTTTTTCGTCACAAAAATACTACCAGGAAACCGATTGTGCCATCATACGAAAGATGGTCTGTAGTTATATCCTGTTATGTTTCTTACTCCCAACTGCCATTGCTTAATTTGTTATAAACATTTAAAAGCATTTTTTTTTATCGTTTTTGACTTGTAACTTGAAAACCAATGAAGCAATCTCGATAAAATGAGCCCTAACACAACTCTATCGAAAAAAAACCGGAAAAACCGAAAAAAATCGGCATTTTTTTTCAATTCATTACACCACCATTTTTTCAAGTTTTGAAGCAGGCTCTTCACGACATAGTAGTGATTGATATGTACTTTATGTGTGAAAAACTCAGGCACTGTTGGATTATTAGTTTTGGCAGAATTGAAAATTGATTTTTTAATGCACTTTATTGCAGCAGACCTGGATGCGTCATAAGTGGTCCGATTTCAATGTTTCTAAAAGACTTTGAGGGGTGAAGTAGAGTACTACAAAATGACTTATTCTCATTTTGCGTTAAAATGCTGTGAAATAGGTGAGAAATACTTGCAAACATGAAAGCGGCTCAGGAGTGGGGGTAGAGCAGCAAATTCATAACAGGCGCAGCGCACTTGTATTACTATACATACATAATAAAATAGAGAAAAATGAACCAATTCAGTTTCTCGGAGTGTATCTGGACTCGTCATTGAATTTCGCATCGCATATTCACAAATTATCAAAGCGTCTATCCACGTGTGTATACATAATAAGACAACTTAGAAATAAAACAACAATCGATTGTTTGAAGTAGCTTATTTTGTCATTTTTCACAGCATAATGATATATGGATTGATAGTATGGGGTTCATCATGTTATTTAGAGATAATATTCAAATTACAAAAAAAAGTTGTCAGAATAATGGCAAATGCCAAATATGATGATCATTGTAAACCCTTCTTCAAAAATCTCCATATATTAACTCTGCGATCTTGCTTCATATATGAATGTTTGTGTTATGTCAAAAATTTAAAAGGTGAAAATAAATTGACCAAGCAGGAAGATATACACTACCATGATACTAGGACAAAATAGTATATTAAAGTATAAGTGGATAAAAAGGGCTTTAAAACACGCGCGATTTTTCGAGCAGCCGGAGTGCTCGAAATAGAGCAAGTGTTTTTAAGACCAGTTATCCACGAATACTTTACGTTATTTTTTTTTATTGGTGCACTTTGAAATCATATATACTGGTATTATTACTACAAAAAATAGAAATAAGAACTAATAATGCAAGAAGGTTGAATTCGTGATGTGACATCAGTATACCTTTCGTTGTCATGGAAATGAGAAAAACATTCATTTGCAATTTGTTACCAAAGATCAATATTTGTTGTCACCAGAGCTCAAAAATGAATGATTCTAATATCGATTTTTTGAATGGTGAGGCAGAATCGCGGTTAATACCGCGAAAATCCAGTGATATATATAAAAAAAATAGGAAAAGTTCATCAAATGGATGGGGGAGCACATATAAATGAACGAATTGTGAGTAATATTTTATTTGACAAGGTACTCCTGTCAGATCAATTATCAAAAATTTGTCATTTAGACTTCACGTTTCTCGATTTGTTGATGTTACCTTTAAAAAACGCGCGTTTTTTAAAGTTCGATTTAAACACGCTGAGGCGTGCTTTAAATCAGTAAAAAGGGGCACCAATAAAAAAAACAAATTTAAGGCTACCCAAATATAGACTAAGTAAATCGCAGCACTCTTATTTATATCTATCTTTAAGATTTTTTAATGTATTACCTAATGAGTTTCAGACTCTTGACATGAGTATAAACACTTTTAAAGTACAAATTAGAAATATACTTATACAAAATGCCTTCTACACATTTGAAGAATATTTTAATTATTTCTACTCTTTATCTAATTTGTCGTCTGTCTAATAATTATATATTGTTGTATTACTATGTTCTGTATTTATGTTATATGTTATTGACCATATTGTTATCATATATTGTTTTTTAATATTTACGACTATGTGTTACCATTGACTTGACGTATGCAAACATTATTTATGTATTTACTTCATCAATAAATTCTATTCTATTCTACGCTTCCCCGCGTCTGCTGTTCTATCCCCACTACTCAGCCGCTTTCACGCACTCGCCAATTTTCGGTCATGTTTGCAAGTATTTTTCACCTATTTTGCAGCACTTTAACGCAAAATGAGAATATACGTTTTGTAGTACTATATTTCTACTCTCGATTTTTTTTTTTGAAAATTGGATTCGGACCACCTATATATATATATATATATATATATATATATATATATATATATATATATATATATATATATATATATATATATATATATATATATATATATTATATATATATATATATATATATATATATATATATATATATATATATATATATATATATATATATATATAAAACTTTTATTAGCAGAAGCTCTTCATATTTCCTAAAACTAATTCTCATACTATTCTAATACTAACACAAGAAAAAAATAATATACATATCTAAAACTACTTATAAAAAAGATAATACATCCTAGTTTTCAACCATGAACTATAGTTCTAACATATTTAGAGCATTCGTTTTTGAATACATTTACTGATGATATTTTTTTCAATTCACTTGGTAGATTATTAGTATCAATCCTTTGCTGAATAATATTTCATGTTTTATGTTTGGGTTAATGTAAAAATCATTAATGTTTCGTCTATGTGTATCATATTCATGTATATTTCTTATGTATGTTAATTCATCTGAAAGATGGTAACATGACGCATCCAGGTCTGCTGCAATAAAGTGCAATAAAAAATTCAGATTGCAATTATGCCAAAACTAATAATCCGAGAGCGCCTGAATTTTTCACACATAAAGTACATATTAATCACTATTATGTCGTGAAAAGCCTGCACTACAACTTGCAAATTGGCGGAATTGTGATTTAAAAAAAAAGCTGATTTTTTACGGTTTTTCTCCGTTAGTAATAATCCTATCTTGTTGAGCTAGAGCTCATTTTCTTTGCATTTTAATTCTCTACAATTTGTCCATTTATAGTATCTATTGCTTCATTACTTTTCAAGTTACAAGTCAAAAACGAAAAAAAAATGCTTTTAAATGTTTATAACAAATTAAGCAATGACAGTTGGGAGTAGGAAACATAACAGGATATCATGAGTTTGAGACTAACGAAGTGTATACACTCTTATTTCAAAAGGAAGGTTGAGAAAGAAGTATTTTTCAGTGTATAATTTTTATTTAATTACAAAGCTTGGTTAAGCTGAGCGCTTTCGGCTATTTGCCATCATCAGAGCTTCAATTGTCAAATTGGGGTGAGATTCCATCTCTCAAGAGACACAAAAACATAGTGGACATAATGGACATCACAACATAAAATGAAATAAAAGTAAATACGTAAAATAAAAGTAAATACGTATTTACTTTTATTTCATTTTATGTTGTAATGTCCATTAGGTCCACTATGTTTTTGTGTCTCTTGAGAGATGAATTCACCCAATTGACAAATGAACTCTGATGAGCAAATAAAGCACAGCTTAACCAAGCTATAATTAAATAAAATATACACTAATACTCTTTCAACCCCTTTATAACAGGATATAACTACGGACCGTCTTTCGTACGATGGCACAGTCGGTTTCCTGGTAGTGTTTTTGTCACAGAATCAATAGAGCAGAAAATCTCTATTGATTGGCCTATATTCGCCGCATGAATTCCTGTATTGGTATGGAAGGGCCAGCTTCTATTTCATCTTGAGTGGAAATGATGAATTTTTCCAAAGCTCCTTGATATCTGTCTTCTGATGGGTATTTTGAGATATGATTCATCATCTGATGTTTCCATATATTGGTATCTCAAGGGAGTGGTATTCTTCTTGTTTCTTGATCTTCTGTTCATCGAAAGCAGTGGGTTCCGTTTATTTTCAAATTAACTTCAAATCTGACAAGGAATTGTCAATATTTTTCTCCTGGAAAATTCGTTGGATTGTATATTTGAATATTTTATATTTCCTCTAGAAATTTGCCTTTTGGATGGCTTTTTCTCCAAAAATTTCTATAAAATACTTTTTTGTCTCGAAAAAATCAATAATTTTGACTTACAGTTCAATACTCAACTACTGACATTGTATATTATCAGTAAGTAATATACAATAGGTTCCGAGCTCTTTCGGAATTGTAAAAAAATTCGTAATTCTTAAAAAGTCGTGAAAGAAATATGGAATAAAAAAATACTGGATATATTTCCAAATCACAATACAACAGAAACTCCTACAATCTATTCATTATCCAAGGTTGGAGATTTGAAAGCCAGTCGGCGAGTTGTTTTGTTTGTATTTTTGTATTCCTAGAGAGTATATAGGCCAATCAATAGAGATTTTCTGTTCTATTGATTCTGTGACAAAAATACTACCAGGAAACCGACTGTGCCATCATACGAAAGACGGTTCATAGTTATATCTTTTTGTTTCCTACTCGCAACTGTCATTGCTTAATTTGTTATAAACATTTAAAAGCATTTTTTTATCGTTTTTGACTTGTAACTTGAAAACTAATGAAGCAATCTCGATACTCTCCATGGACGAATTGTAGAGAATCAAAATGCAAAAAATGAGCTTTAGCAAAACTCGATCGGATTATTAGTACTTAACGGAGAAAAACCGGAAAAAATCAGCGTTTTTTTTAAATTCATGACTTCGCCACTTTTCAAGTTGTACTTTACCCACACAGCACATGTACGTACAATGGATGAACAATGGGCGTTGAATATGGAAGTTCAAGACATCCACTGGATGTCCAGAATTAGTCCAATGTACATTCAATGGACGGCCAGGACACCACTTTGGACGTACAACGTCCAATGTATGTACATTGGGAGGTATTTTGGGCTTCCATTGTATGTCCATATTTGGTAAAATGGATGTCCAGAACATATCCAAATAACAACCACTGTGGACGTCCAATGAACATCCATTGTATATTCAAAATGAATCCTGAGGATACAGATTATACAAGGTGTCTTGTAAATAATGGGCAATACTTTGGAAACATATTGTATAGGTAAAACTAACACAAGTTCTCATACATACATTGTTCTTGTAGTGTGTCCCTTTTAGACATTATTTCTATTTGAATAGAGAATCACAAAGACTTCTCGATGAAGTTATCACAAAAATCTCGGTGATACAATATTCGAAAGGGAATAAGTACCAAGTGTTATTTTTTTACCTAAACCATATGTTAGCAAAATTATTGCCCAATATTTCAACACCCTGTATAAATTACATTTCATATCAGAAAGTTGACATTTGATTGTTAGAACCCAAAATTCCTTAGTGTTCTGGATCTTAATTAAAATATTTATGAGCATGGTATATCAGGATAAATATTCTTTGATAAGTAATTTTTATTTACAAAAAAATTGTAACAAGTTGTTTATCTTGAACCTATCAAACTTATGAACAATTTTCCCTATACAATTCCATAAATAGATTTTAATGAAATTTGTCTTCTCACATATATTTCAAAGGTTGAAATCCAACTAAAAATTGAGGTACTAGAACTCTCTAGTTTCATTCCTTCATGTCTTGCACACTTTCAAAAACTAACTGTTTCAAAATCATCCACCAAAGGAATTCATTAAATAACAACATAAATGTATGAAGATATAACAAAAAATATAATTCAACAAAAGAATAACAAAACTGAAAAATAGATACTCTAAAATAATGTATAATAAAACAAAAGAATAACAACACTGGTCAAAAGTATAAATAAATAAAAATATTCTGAGAACGATTCATTTCCTTTCATTTGCTCTCCTTAACCATTTCATATTTGCCTCCTCTCTTTATTTGTTGTTCGTTTTTTCATCTGCCTGTTCAATAATAATCAACAATATATCTTTTGTTCCACCCACTGATCAGGAAATCGGCCATTTTCAAATCCTTGAATGATTGTTTCATTTTCGACGTGGTAACTATATTGAGATGCGAGACCTTTGCTTATAAGTCGGGATGAACACCTTTTCATTAACTCATATGTGTTCCCTCCTCCTGTTTCTGACATCTAATTTGACTGAAAACTGAATAATCAACATAAAGGAATAAAACTTTGCTTCAAAGAGTACGTACAGAAAATATTTGCCAAGTTTGAGTTTGTTATATATGATCATTACTCAAGACTACTTGGAAACTTATACACCTTCATTTATTTCATGGGAGACACTTGAGAGGGATTCAATCATGTTTTTATTGTAGGCTTGAATGGAGGTAATTTGCCATTTGCTTCATTTATTTCAGTATTGACAGGAGACACATGAGAGGGACTCAATCCTTTTTTCATTGTAGGCTTAAATGGGGGAGGTAGAGGTAATTTTCATTTGCCTCATCGGTCTCACTTTCTTCTGAAGAAAATACACCCTTCTTCTTTCTATATTTTCTAGACTAAGGATCATCATCATTCAGATCACTGCTGTATTCATCCACTTTTGTTTTATTTCTTGCTTCCAAGAATCTGTAAATAGGTTGCTTTCTTTGAAACCTGACCACCATTTTCATCTGAATTGATTCACCACCATCATCGTCCACTATCTTATAATATTTATTGTAAGTTTTCTAGAACCCATATGAATGAAAAGTATACTTATTTATTACCATCGATGAACGAACGAAACGGGGTCATAAATGGAGAGCAGAAGACGCAGAAGCATTAACCTCACATTTCTCAACAACACTAAAGGCACGTTCCACTAAACGTTCGCGGCGCTCGTAACGACCCAAAAAATTGGCTGCGAATTTCAAAAATATTTTTTTTTATTGGTGCCCCTTTTTACCCATTTAAAGCACGCCTCAGCGTGTTTAAATCGAACTTTAAAAAACGCGCGTTTTTTAAAGGTAACCATGACAACATCAACAAATCGAGAAACGTGAAGTCTAAATGACAAATTTTTGATTATTGATCTGACAGGAGTACCTTGTAACGTCAAATAATATATTACTCACAATTCGTTCATTTATATGTGCTCCTCCATCCATTTGATGAACTTTTCATATTCTTTTTTATATATATCACTGGATTTTCGCGATATTAACCGTGATTCTGCCTCACTATTAAAAAAATCGATATTAGAATCATTCATTTTTGAGCTCTGGTGACAACAAATATTGATCTTTGGTAACAAATTGCAAATGAATGTTTTTCTCATTTCCATGACAACGAAAGGTATACTGATGTCACATCACGAATTCAACCTTCTTGCATTATTAGTTCTTATTTCTATTTTTTGTAGTAATAATACCAGTATATATGATTTCAAAGTGCACCAATAAAAAAAAATAACGTAAAGTATTCGTGGATAACTGGTCTTAAAAACACTTGCTCTATTTCGAGCACTCCGGCTGCGCCGTCGTGCTCGAAAAATCGCGCGTGTTTTAAAGCCCTTTTTATCCACTTATACTTTAATATACTATTATAGGCGGCAAGAAAAAATTGCAACCGGAAAAATAACGTTTTTTGATCCCGAAAAGAATACAGTGGTTAAAGTATTGTTGAATTTAGAAGATGTGTGACGTACCCATAATGATAAGCAATTAATACATGACAATTTACTTGTTCATATATCGTTTATTATAAAAGAAATAAATGATTGTATTTGAATGGGACGTATAATGGATGTTAATTGTTGAAAGTACAATGAATATCCAGAAATGTACATAAACTGGCCCAATAAAATATTCCATCACGGTTGAAATTTTTGATTGAAGATACTTACGAGTTTCAGTTTTATTTGAAATAAAAATAAGATTCTTAGGGATCAAACTGAAATTCATATAAATATGGACGAACGTTTTTAACATCCAATGGACGGCCATGTTCACACGTACAATGAACATCCCAATGTCCATGGACGTTTAGACTTGAGATGGACCTAAAATGGACGTCCAATGGATGTCGTGTGTTCTATGGGTAGGTGTGAAAAATTCAGGTGCTATCGGATCATTAGTTTAGGCATAATTGCAATCTGAATTTTTTAATGCACTTTATTGCAGCAGACCTGGATGCGTCATAGGTGGTCCGATTTCAAAAGATTTCGAGAGTAGTAGTATAGTACTATAAAACATTTATTCTCATTTTGCGTTAAAATGCTGCAAAATGGGTGAAAAATACTTGCAAACATGACCGAAAATGAGCGAGTGCGTGAAAGCGGCTGAGTAGTGGGGGTAGAGCAGCAGACGCGGTGAATCGTATGTATAGTTATACAAACACACTGCGCCCATTATGAATCTACTGCTTCATGCACTCGCCCGTTTTCAGTCATGTTTGCAAGTATTTCTCACCTATTTCGCAGCATTTTAACGCAAAACGAGAATGGTCATTTTGTAGTACTATACTTCAACTCTCAAAATCTTTTAGAAACATTAAAATCGGACCACCTGCTGCAATAAAGTCCATTAAAAAAATCAGGTTGCCAAAACTAATAATCGAACAGTGCCTGAGTTTTTCATACATAAAGTACATATCAATCACTACTATGTCGTGGAAAGCCTGCTTTAAAACTTGAAAAATGGCGGTGTTATGAATTTAAAAAAAAAGCAGATTTTGCCATTCTACATTTTTTTAAATAATGACTTTTATCAAACACATCTAAATAATTGATGAAAGTAGTAGGAAGAGGGGGGAGGGACTCGTTATTCACCACTTCAAAATAAGTCATACAAAATTTGCAAAAATAATATAGACCAGTGGAACCTAGGGAGCATATCGAAAGATAGTACAAAAATCAACTGCTTTTATTCATTGTTTCATTACCTGACACAGACACCAAACATTTTCGCGGTTCATCAATAACCCCCAAGAGGTAGATTTGATAAAAATTCCATGACCCCATTTCCTAAAATAAAATGTTTCCAGCAACACTTCAAATCTGGTTTGTTAGAAGAAGCTGAAATCTCCCGGAAAGAGACTAGAGAATTACTACACACTTTTTTGAAAGAGGGGCCGTTCACGTCCGAGGTCAATGCTAAAGGTGCCAAGGAGTATTTGACTGATATGAGAGATCGTCTCCTTGAGATGAAAATGAGAGACGAAGATTTGAGGAATGACCTTGCAATTTTTGGTCTAAGTTCCCCAGAATCAGTTGATTTATCAAGACTTGAAGGTGTAAGTATGGGTTGACTTTTTTCTGATCCAATACTCTAAAAGACATTAAAGTGAAAAAGGGAAACATTCTCAATTGAATAATAAAAAATCTACCTCTAGAAATAGAAGATAAAAATAACATTTCAGTTTGAAAACCTAAAAAATATCGACCAACAAATTTCCTGTTATGTGAAAAAAGTGTGAGGTGCTTGATGATATCAGTTATCTTAAGTTTTTTATCGCTAGCTATTCGTAAAGGTAGATTCATTACGAAAAGTAAGTAAAAAGCACCCGATGCTTTTTTTACATAACAGGAAATGTTTTGGTCTATGACTTTATTCTTATTATTTTTAGTCAATATTGCTATATAAGAGTGTTTTTTTAGATTTTTTATACTACAATTAATTTTATTTTCAACTTTTTAGTCTATATTAATAAAAAAGCTTGTTTTCAAATTTTCCGACTACGGGAGAAAAACTCTCTGATTGATTCATTCACATGAGATTGAAATTTTTAACTTTTATTGAAAGTGTTAAGATCAGACCAGCGCTATCACTAAATCTTTGTAATGGGAATTAGGCATTTTTACTGACGATCCTGGTCATAGCTATGGAATTATTGTATTGTCATCAGTTCTTAATACGTGTGCAAAATTTCAAATGATTCAGACGTCTAGAAGTGGGATAAATTGATTTCAAAGATTCCGGTACATACATACAGGTGAAGCTGATAAAGCGTGTACAAGCTATTTTACAAGCTTTTATTTAGTTTCACCTGTCCCGATGTGTGTAATCGAATCTTACAAGGTCAATTTGGCCCACTTATAGTTGTCCGATTTACTTGAAAATGTGTTCATAGTTTCCGTGACAATCTCCGTGATTATGGTCCGATTCTATTCAAAATTGGTATGTGGGGGTTCTCGGGGTCGGAGATTATAATTTTTTGGGCAAAATTCATAAATTCAAGATGGCGACTCACAGATGGCGGACGAGTTTTGTAATTATGGTCCGATTTTATTCAAAATTGGTATGTGCGGGTTTTTGTGGTCGGAGATTATGAATTTATTGTCAAAATTTATAAATTCGAGATGGCAGCTCCAAAATGGTGAACGAGACGAGTTTTGTGATTATGGACCGTTTCTAATCAAAATTGGTATGTCGGGGTTTTTGGGGTTGCAGATTATGAAATTAGTCGAAGATTATTCATTTTACAAGCTCTTATTTAGTTTCATGTGTCCCGATGTATGTCGTGGGTAATCAAATCTTACAAGGTAAATTGGACCCACTTCCCGTTGTTCGATTGAGCTGAAATTTGGCAAGTGTTAATAATTCCGGTGACAATGCATTATGGACTTTTTGCTAGAGAAAAAGACAAAATGGCGGCTCCAATATGGCGGATTATGGTTCGATTCCATTCAAAATTGGTATCATCATGATTTTTTGTCAAAATCCACGAATTTGATCTTTAATTGTTTGACCTAGGTTGTGAGTACCAGATTCAAAAGCTTAATATAAAATAGGTATTCTTGCGCGGCAAGATTTTGAATCTGCTACTCACAACCTAGGTCAAACAATTAAAGAAATAATGTTTTCCATTTTAGTGCATTTATATAAAAGCTTGTCTTAATTTGTTTTAAATTATTTTTATTTATAATATATAACATAAAATAACCACTTCGAAAAAATGCACACCCTAAAAGGTTCAAAAATGAAATCTACAAGACGTCCATTTCAAAGTATTGAAGATTGTTTGGGTACATATATCTTTGGATTAATCTACACACATTATTCGAACCATCCTCAATACCTTTCGGTTGCTCCAAATATTCGTTAAGTAATGCTACTAAAGTAACATCCAAGATCATCTTGATTGTGTCGAAACGTGCAACGGGTGCAAGAGTTTATATGCTAGAAGCTCATAATTTTAATATGTTGCGAGGTTGTTGAGATCGAAGCTATTGATTGAACAAAAACCCATTAAGCCATTTTGGGTACATCAAAGACTTAACTTTTTTCTCAGGAATTGACAGCCATGGAAACGGTCTGGCAATTGGTAGAAGAATGGGACACTGCTTGGATAAAATATAAATCAGGAGAATTTTGGTCGATTGAAACATGGGAAATGGAAGAAACTGCACAAAAGTTATACAAAAAACTGACGAAACTCTCGAGAGAATTGAAAGATAAGGGGTAAGTTATCCTCGCTTCACGCTGTCAGAAATTTATGTGATTTCTTAGTACCTATGTTGAGTACATACCGTTATTGAGATTTCTTTGGGGTGTACTAGTACTGTCGGTTTTAGAAATTCTGCGCAGAATTTAAACTGTTGGTTTCAGGATAACTGTTCCGAATTCAATGAAATTGGGCGAAATAGTAGAATCCAAAGAACCAATTGAAATTGAAAGAGTTGCTGATAACCACTAAAAAGATATTGGCATTTGTAATTTCATACATTTAACAATGAGCCTTATGATAAATCACAGCTATCATATTTAATAAAAGTACCATTCATATTTTAATAAAGAAGGAGGCAACGAGATTAAAAAAAATACTGTTCATTTTGAAATCATTTTTTATTTATATAATGAGAATGGCATGTCCTTTTTTGTGTAATAATCCTATATTTTTTCTGAAAAATCAATATGGTTACGAAAATGAGTACAGTACGACCCTGCGTTCTTTATGTCAGAAGCGACAGTTGGCCTAGAATCTCCAACCGAAACGTCGCGAGTTCCAAGAAATTCCGGATGATTCAGGAAACGACAGTCTGGTAAATTCTGAACATGTCTTTTGACTATGAAAATAGCCGCTCGCAGCTTGGATTCATTCGGTCGATTATTGCTGTGCAGAGAAATAAGTAGTGATTCATATTAGCGAGTTCAAGGTGAAGTTTTAGTGCAGTGCGCGGAACATTTTAATAGTAAACTGTGATTGAGTACTTTTGAGGCCCCCACAGACGATGAGATCGATATCGTGATACAAATATATGAGATTTGTATCAAGTATCAAAGTCTCCACATCGCTGAGATGGAATCGTGCAACATCAGAAGACTGCAAAATGTGATTGGAGTTACTAAATATTTCAACGATGTCGCTACCCAAACCTGTGGTTGTAGCAGTGCTGACACAATCGTTCAAGAAAAAAAGTTGGATGTTCCATAGAGACATCGTCTAAAAATGCATCATTTGTCATCGAAGCAATTACTTTCTTCAGCTCCCTTCAAAATGCACACCAGAAACTATTAATTTCCTACAAATTTTTGTCAGCATTGTGGTACTTTTCTTAGCACTTTATCACTAATTTACTGGTAGCAATGTAATGCAAGATACATATATACACACGTTGAAACTTGTATCAGTCGCACGTGCGTGGTACCTATCACCGTGGTATCTCTATATTAATGCTAACTCCCTCAATAAAAATGTTTAGGGTACCCGATGAATAAAGGTGGCCGCTTAACCTACATGTCATTTTACCTGACATTTCATATAGAATATTTTTTCACACGAACATCCAAGGCATTTTACTTCAATGTGATTTTACATGAGAAATTGTGTACAGAAGTTCCACACTGTTGAAGTTCACTTGTAAAAGAAATCATTCCCGTTACTTGTTCTGTAATGTTTGTTTGTAATATCAGTAAGTTACGCTACCATTCACACAATAGATAGATAGACTAGATAGACTTTATTAAAGCTTCCAATTTAAAACAGTTGAACAACTCAAGTCATAAGTACAAATTACAAATAAATACACACATATATATATATATATATATATATATATATATATATATATATACATATATATATATATATATATACCGCGTGTCCCAGTATACCTGTTCCAATGGATTATCTCAGCCATTTCGAAAGATAAAGATTTGAAAATTTCATGATCTCCAATTCGTTCAAGGAACCTTCAACTGAGGAAAACAAAAATTGAATGTCACTTCCGGTTTGACCGGAAGTGACTCTGACTTTTTTATTTCAAATAGCACCCTGTATATTTTTTGCAATTTTTCAAAATTATCTTTCCAACGATGTATCACACTTTGTATTTTACATTTGATTTGATGGAGAAAACTTCAATTGAAAGAATTGCAGTAGGCTACGATATTTTGTGTAATCTTGATTTTGACTTCAATAATAATTGATAATTTATGAACAATTATACCTTATTTTTATAACGAGTTGCATACAATATTTTTTTGTACGTTCATGCAAAAACAAAAAAATGTTTTATTTAGGTGGCACTAAACTGTAAGGAAGACATTGTTTGTTTAAATCTATCTGCTAAGGTCCGGTATTTTCACCTTTGATTATACTAGGAATAAATTAACCAATGGTTAGAACATGCTTTTGTTTAACGTTTATTGATAACAAAAGCACATTCTAACCATTGGTTAATTCATTCCTAGTTTAACCGGAGGTGAAAATACCGGGCCTAAAAGTAATACAAAAACATTTTGTGTAATTCAGTTGATATTCGAAGGAACTAATTTTTTTTTAACAAATTGCATTTTCTAGTAATTTTATAGTCTATTATGTAATGAATATGATTGACAATTATATGAAACACGCAACTATTTAAAACGTAATACAATCTCATAGAAAATGGGCTAAATTTGGCGTTGATTTGAAAGTTTATGTCTGTCATGATGACAGAACGCTATAGTAGAATGGCATATGAGTTCAATGAAGTATTTATTGCACTCAGTGCAATAAAGAACCAGTTTTTCCACCAAATAAAGTTTTGTATTTTGCATGAACGTAGAAAAGGAAATATTTCTCACTTATAATCGTCATCAATAAAAAAAACCTTCCTCAAGTTGAAATCAACTATGTATTTTACCGAACGTCAAACAAAGAATGAATAGTAAAAGAAACAAAAAATTACAAAGAAAGGGGGCACATGAATATAATAACTAAAGCATATGTTCGAAATGTTCTACACATCTTTCAGCTCTTGGAGTAGTTCACGCGAAGTAACACTTCTCAACACCTCAGCATTAAGGGCTCTACATTCATTTCTTATTTTGTTTTTAGATCTTCCAAATCAATAGGAGGAGTCTGGTACACACGATCTTTCAAATACCCCCAAAGGAAGAAATCCAGCGGTATTAAATCTGGAGATCTTGCAGGCCATCTTATCGGTCCGTGTGTGCCGATCCATCTATCTCCAAATGTTTCATTTAAATTATTCCTCACCGCTATAGCATTGTAGGGGGGGGAGGGGGCACCATCCTGTTAAAATGAATGTTTCTACGCATATGTAAAGGAATATTTTCAAGAAAATGAGGAAGTTCATCCCGAAGAAATTCTAGGTACATTCGACCAGTTAACGTACCATCGTAAAATTTTGGTCCTAAAATGAATCCATCAATCATGCCGCACCATACATTGACTCTCCAGATAAATTGAAAATTAGTTTGTCTTAGCCAGTGTGGATTATTTTGCGACCAATAATGACAATTATGTCAATTTACAGTTGCATTATTATGGAAACGACTCTCATCTGACCACAATATCGAGCTGATAATACCATCTTCACGTGCCGTAGGTAACCAAGCAAGAAACGCAAGTCTCCTCTCGTAATCTGTGGGTAGTAATCCTTGATGCAGATGAATTTTAGATGGTTTGAGTTTGTCAATTTTGAGAATGCGCTGAATTGATGAACGAGAAATACCGCTCTCCTGTTCTACGTTTCTAATAGATATGTAGGGATCAACAACCACTCTTCCTAAAACTGCAACAGTGTGCTCTTCGTCCGTAGCATTTTTTCTTTTAAATACAGTACGCTTTCTATGAAATGATCCACTTGTTGCCAAATTCGAAGCCAAGCGTGTGAAATACATAGCGCTTGGCATTCGTCTATCAGGGTATTTCTCTCTGTATGCACGTAGGGCAGCCCGACGATTATTTTCGCATTTTCCATAAATCAGTATCATATCCAATTTCTCTTGATTAGTGAAGTTATCATTTTCACGGTTATTCATTCTTGAATGATGGTTTCTCTGACATGAACACAACTATTGATAATTATCAACTGTCAATGTTATAAACAAATGTATTCAAATGTTTCCATGGCACACTGAGGTTTTTATTTAAGAATTATTAATTCTTCCAGTTCTACTACAATTCTAATAATTTGAAATTTGACGTTCTCTTCATCATCTAGAATGCAAAATTGTTCATGAATTATCAATTATTATTGAAGTCAAAATCAAGATTACACAAAATATCGTAGCCTACTGCAATTCTTTCAATTTGAAATTTCAATTGACATTTTCTCCATCGAATCAAATGTAAAATACAAAGTGTGATACATCGTTGGAAAGATAATTTTGAGTAGAAATAAAAAATTGCAAAAAATATACAGGGTGCTATTTGAAATAAAAAAGTCAGAGTCACTTCCGGTCAAACCGGAAGTGACTTTCAATTTTTGTTTTTGTCAGTTGAAGGTTCCTTCAACAAATTGGAGATCATGAAATTTTCAAATTTTTATCTTTCGAAATGGCTGAGATAATCCATTGGAACAGGTATACTGGGACACCCGGTATATATACATATAATAGTTGAAAATATATATATAGAAATTGCCTTCAGAAGTACTTACACTAGAAGTAAATATTTAATAAAATATCATAGTCAAAAGAATAGGAACTTATAAATGGACACAAAGCCATACAGTGCTTCTCAAAAGTTCCCTTCCTCCCTCTTATTTTTGTAACGATTATACGTAAACAAGTGAAATTTGGAAACTGAATATTAAAGGTTGTAAACTTCCCTACTAGTGGAATTAGGCAAACTCCTAATCCATTGACAAGAATTATACCAATTAAATTCTACAAGGATGTCTGAGCTAATCAACTCGGCTTCCCAGGGCTCGCAAAATAGTGGATTTAAATGCTGCAAGAAAAAAACTGTTAACTATTATGTATGTGTAAATTGTTTTGGCGTATTCCACCAAAGTTGTTTATACAGAATTAAGAAAAACATCTCTTTTCTACACGACAATAAAATAACCTGTTGTCCTGTCGAAATCATTGATCAGGAGGAAAATCTAAACAATGTACTAGAAACATCCATAAAGGAGCTTTATGATGACAACATCATGCAAAATAATTACATCAAGAAATTGAAAGACGAAAAAGAAAAGTTTGTGGAAGAAGCGCTGAAATCTGAACGTGATCTTAATGAACTATTGGATAACAGAGACCATTCAATTAAATCCCTGAAATGCGAACTCGAGCTACTAAAGATTCATCCACCATTTAAGCTTACAGCTACAACATCAGTTGACACCCAAACGGAGGAACAAAAAACTATAATCACTGACCTCCCTCCCAAAATAACAAAAAAGGCAGGAACTGAAGCACAAACTCAGACTGACAGAATTGAACTGCCAGAAAGAACTACCATCAGTGGGGTTAAACCTATGTCAACAGTTAGCATACAAACTGATGTTCTAAAACAAGGATCACGAACTTCCTTCCCAAATAACCAAAATTAAAGGCACTGAAGTTCAAGCGCAGACTGACAACAATGAAATGACAGAAATTGGGGCCTTCAGAGGGAACAAATCCATTGAAAAAATTAAACTCAATGAAGTAGCAACAAAGGAAAATATTCTCTATACTAACTGCGGATTCTCATTAAAAAACAAAATTATAAACGGAAATAAAAAACATACATGTCACAAGAAACACAAAAGATTACTCAAAAAACGTCCCACCCCTCATAAATTTGAAAATAAATCTGTAAATAAATCAGACAACCTATCAAATGACTTCCATGTGGAAGTAATTAGCAATAATCAAGAGTTGTCATTGGATAGCTTAGATCCAACCCAAAATGATCATGAAAATCCTGGCAAAATTGGAAACGCTGAAAAGGAAAATGACACATTCACATTAGCGGTGGAAATCAGCATTGCAGAAGCAAGTATAAACAAAGAAGACAGTGAACTGCAGACTTCTCACCGAGCGGAAGAGAGAACTGATGACTACACTAACTCTGACAAGACAAAAATATTGATTTTAGGTGATGAATATGCAATTAACTTTTCTAAAGTGCTAAATAGACTTTTTGTCGAAGATAAATATATCATAGAGGAAATTATAAAACCACATAGTGAACTCTCTGACTTGACAAAAAATACATTCTTAGATGCTATAAGCTATGGCTCAGATGATTATGTGATAGTATTATTCAGCACTAAAAACATAAGCAATAATAACAGCCTGAATGCTGCTTTAAAACAACTATTACCAATAAGTAAAACCTCCAATGTTTTGATACTTTCTGGTTGCAATGAACCGCTTGATCACATCATAAATAAGAAAATATTAAATAAAGTAACTAGATTCAAGACACACAATGTTAACTCATCTCTTGTACTACTCACCGATGATATGGAAAAAGGCTCCAAATTCGAAATAATCCAAAAGGTAAAAAAATGTATATCCAATTCAAAAAGACAAGTTGTTTTGAAAACAATCAAAGTGATAGGAGTAATGACATATGAATCCATCCAGACTTGCCCTATTCATGCCCCCATTGCAGAAATCCCTTTTTTAGGCATTCGACAACCTTGCCCAACTCATCTATAACTCCAATGAATTGCCATCAAAAATTATCTTTGCTCTTATTAAATATTCAATCTATTCGCTATAAAACTGATGAACTCCTTGTATTCATTGAAAATCAGGAATTACCCGAATTAATTCTAATAACAGAGCACTGGCTTAAAGAAAATGAACCCTATTATGTTCCTAACTACACTATAGCTTCAAAATATTGCAGAAAAACTTTTAACAATGGTGGTATGCTGATATTAATTAAAAATAACTTCTCCAATACATTCGTATTGGAAAATATCACTAATTATGATAATTTAATTGTAGAGCATACTTTCGAGTTTTCATTGGTATACAATAGGGCCAATAATCTATATATAATCTGCATGTATAGGACTCCAAACTCAGATTTGAACATATTCTTCAATAATTTTGAATCTATTCTTACACAATTACCCATCAACTCGAAATTAATCATAGCCGGGGATCTCAATATAGATTTCTCGAATGGGCAATCCCCAGTCACACTCACTCTGAAAAATCTGTTAACTTCTTTCAATCAGACTATGCATGTATCAAATCCTACTCGAATCTCCTCACACTCATCAACTGTCATAGACTATGTCTGTTCCAACCTTGATAGTAATTGTATTGATTGCACTGTCATTCATGCAGGATTCTCTGACCATGAGGCAATCTACACCTCCTTCCTAATAAATGAGATCCCGAAGAAAAAGAGGCACAGGTTTGGCAGAATCTTCAGTAGAGCGAATTTTGACAAATTCAATGAATTATCTTCTACAATAAACTGGGTGCCAGTTCTGAATTCCCCTGAACCCTTCAATGCATTTCACAAAACTCTTCTGCTTGCCTTTCAAAATTGTTTTCCTCTACAGAAAATAAAGGACAAAGAAAAAAAGAAAAAAGCATGGATATCACTAGGAATAAAAAAAATCGGCTGCAAACCTTAGGTCATTGAACATAATAAGAAAGCACACCACAAATGAGTGGTTTTTACTCTACTTCTATAATTACAGGCGCACCTATAAAGTCGTAATAAAAGCTGCTAAGGAAAACTACTACAAACACAGAATAGAGAACGCAAAAACAAAATGCGCGAAAACTGGTCTATAATAAACAACCTAAGGGGCAAAAGTACTCATCTCCCCTCCCATATGAACATTGAACAAAACAAACTTAATGAATTTTATTGTACAGTAGCTAAAAAACTGACCCGAGACATAGTACCAATGACTGACCCCTTGCATTATCTCAAACATATATCCATATCAGATAGCTTTTACTTATATAACACTGACATTGACGAACTCAAATCTTGTGGGTTGGATGAAATATCAGTTAAAATATTACAAAATTTGCCAGATGAGGCGTTGCATGTATTAGTCGAAGCAATTAACATTTCATTTATGACAGGTGAATTCCCTACTTGCCTAAAAATTGCTATTATAATTCCACTGCATAAAGGTGGTCAACTCGAAGAACCCTCGAACTTTAGACCAATCGCACTACTGTCAACCCTCTCGAAAATAATTGAGAAGCTAATTAAGAAAAGACTAGTATCATTCTTAAATCGACTTAATATATTTTCGTCCTCTCAATTTGGGTTCCAACCCAATAAAAGCACCAATGATGCTATTTTCAACCTGTTGAAGGCAGTTTACACAGAATTGAATACCGGTGAAGCTGTTGGAGCAGTGTTTTGTGATTTTTCCAAAGCATTCGATTGTGTGAATCACGGAATATTGCTCCAGAAGCTGGATTGCTATGGAATCAGAGGTGTAGCTTATAACTGGCTAAAATCGTATCTCTCTAACCGAATTCAGATGGTAAAATGTAATAATAAATTGTCGAACCCTTCAAATATCGATTATGGTGTTCCCCAGGGCTCGGTATTGGGACCACTTCTTTTTCTTATTTATTTAAATGATTTTGGTAATATCAACATTTCCGGAAAATTCACCATGTTTGCAGACGACACCACAATAATGTGGCACGGAAAAAATGTTGAACTTTTGGAAGAAAATATCACTTCTGATTTGGAGAAAGTTAAACGATGGTGTGACTCCAACTTGCTGTGCTTCAACATTGAGAAAACAAGCATACTAACCTTCAAATTCAACTTTGATAACCTAGCTTTAGGCAATCAGAGGGTAACTAGCCAACCCCACACCAAATTTCTAGGTTTATACCTAGATGACAAATTGAAATTTGAAGCGCACATAAAAAAACTGAGTAAAACATCAGCATCAGGATGTTATGCTGTTCGAGTCATTACCAATGAACTTGGCCTCATTTCAGGCAGAATAGCGTACTTCTCACTGGTTGAATCTCACATAAGATATGGCATCTCCTTCTGGGGTTCCTGCTCTAACCAGTTGATGAACTCAATATTTGTACTTCAAAAGAGAGCATTGAGGTACTTTTGTAAATGTCGTTCAAGGGTTCATTGTAAGCCTCTTTTTATTGAACATCGAATTTTAACGCTAACTTGTATATTTATTCTCGAAACAGTGTGCTTAATACATAAAACAAAATCAAAAGAGCCAAATAATAGACCCTGTTATATTACCCGTCAACACAATAATATTAGTATGCCCATACCAACATCATCTTTGACAAAAAATTACCTTATATTCGAGAGTAGGAAGATTTATAACCACCTACCTGGCATTCTCAAGAATACAGTAAATCTCGCACCATTTAGAAATTCAATTAAGAATATCCTTCTCAAAAAGGCATATTACAACCTGCAGGAATTCTATAGTGACAACCTTAGTTAGATCATTATGTATGACTAGCACTGTACACCCATTTATTTATTTTATTATATTGTAATTCCTCTGACTACTAAATGTAGTTTATATATCGTATAAATAATTTTTAATTGTTGAGTATTGTTAAAATTTTAACGTGTAGTATGACAATCAACTAATAACATTTTACCATGTTTTGGAAGTGTTATTAGTTGTGTTTGTATATGTGATGTATATATTTGTATTTATGAGTAAGTAATTTTTTATTGTTGAGTATTGTTAAAATTTTAACGTGTAGTATGACAATCAACTAATAACATTTTACCATGTTTTGGAAGTGTTATTAGTTGTGTTTGTATATATTTGTATGTATTTATGAGTAAGTATTTTCATTATTAATTATTAATAATTGTTTAATTGTTTATGTCCCTTCCACAAAGCTTTGTCAACAAGAAACTATCTTAGACAATAAAGTATATTTTGATTTGATTTGATTTGATAGATGACAAAATCGTCAAAGATGACGTCACAAGGCCATTGTGACCAATAATTTCAAATGGAACCCTACGGCAAGCGACACCTCTTTTAAAAGGTATCGAAAAAACCTATGCAATGATACTAATTTTGTTTGTGTTTATGGCAGTTTTGGCAACTCGCTTTTAAAAAACGCAAAGCTGTGATGAATTAAATCAGTTAATACTAAAATTCCAAATGCAAGCTCCGCCTCTGGATAGTTGTCAAATAAGATGACGTTTTTGTTAGTCTCCCTAATTCGACGTTTTTGTAATTGTCCAAGTTTTTGTACATATAATAATTTGTGTATTGTTGATCGAACGTTTAACTGTTTTAGCAGCTTTTGGTACTTTTAATATTTTTGTACATTTTAATAATTTGTTAAACTGTTGTGAGCCGAACGTTTAAGTGCTTCAAGAAGCGAAATGGTACGTGCTTTAGGTGATAAAGTAGCAGCGATCCTAATTCTTGGTGAAACTGGACAAAATATTCATGCAGCAGAACGCATTTTTAATGAGAGGTTTCCCGATCGCCCCGTTTTGAAGACTCATTTAAGGGAGCTTCTTCGTGAGTTTGAAACAACGGGTAGTATTAATGATGCGAAACGATCTGGCAGACCACAAATTTCTGATGAGAAAAAATTTGATATACTGGCAGAAGTAATAGTTAATCCTACTTCTTCAACAACTCACGTTGCATCTACCTGTGAAGTCAGTAGAAGTACAGTACACAGGGTGTCGAAAAAAAACAAATTTCATCCATACAAATTAAAAATGGTTCATCAACTCTCAGACTGACCCCAGACCGAAGACTAGAATTTTGTGAAAATATGGAAACTAAAATTAACCAACAGCCAGACTATGTCAAAACAATTTGTTTTAGTGACGAAAGTACTTTCTATCTAAATGGAAATGTAAATACACAGAATGTGAGGTATTGGAGTGACGCAAATCCTCACCTGCTTCGTGAAACACATACCCAATTTCCCCAGAAGGTGAATGTTTGGGCAGGTATCCTGGGAAACCACATCGTTGGGCCTCTTTTTTTAAATACTAATTTAACTGGTGAGGTTTATCTGGAGCTGTTGCAAAACGCAATAGAACCGTTAACCCTTGAAATTTTGGAAGATAATCCAGATGAATTCGCCAATTTGGAAATAACATTCCAACTGGATGGTGCTCCTCCACACTATTATGGTGCAGTAAGACGATATTTGGATGAGGAGTATCGTGGTAGATGGATTGGACGACGAGGTTCAACGGAATGGCCAGCTCGACCACCGGACCTCACACCTTTGGATTTTTTTCTGTGGGGGTACCTTAAATCGAAGGTTTACGCCACTGAACCTGACAATATTGACGTTTTAAAACAACGTATTGTTGCAGAATGTGAGGCTGTTTCCGCAGACACATTTGCAAATGTACGAGAAGAGTTTAAAAATAGGATATTTCACTGTCAGGAAGTAAATGGAGGTCACTTCGAGCAATTTCTTCAAGTAGATACTGATTCTTAAATCTGTAATGAATATCATACTGAATGGAATTTAAATTTTAATGTTTACTAATGAGCCATTAAAACTGCCATAAACACGAACAAAATTAGTATCATTGAATAGGTTTTTTCGATACCTTTTAAAAGAGGTGTCGCTTGCCGTAGAGTTCCATTTAAAATTATTGGTCACAATGGCCTTGTGACGTCATCTTTGACGATTTCGTCATCTATCATCACTAGTAGGGAAGTTTACAACCTTTAATATTCAGTTTCCAAATTTCACTTGTTTATGTATAATCGTTCCAAAAATAAGAGGGGGGGAGGGGACTTTTGAGAAGTACTGTATAATATCATATAGAATATCGATAAAATTAATTAGAGGTAAAAGTTATTTTTCATATAATTCTTGTAATGAGTACGGTTCGATGTCACACAATAGATCAAAAACATATTTTTTTAAAGTGTTTTTATTGGTACCGTCTTCTCTGATCTTCGAGGGTATATGATTATAAAGTTTAATAGCTGCATAGTCTTTTAGGTCTTTTCTAGGTATTTCTCAATCTGTGCTTGAGTATAATGAAATTAGATTTGTGCCTGGTGGGATACACATGTTTGTATGAGTCACTTTTGATTTATTATTATTTACAAAATGGATAATGGAATCAGAGGAACTACTGATAGTTTGGTCATCAGGAGAAAGGGGAATCAAACAGACGTCATATGCACTGTAGACACTGGTGCATACAGTTTCAATAGTCCGCAGCGATATCCTAAAATCAGACAGCATAAGACCACTTAATACAAATTTCGACCTATGAACGGTTACTGGAGAGAATACACCTATACGAGGGGAAGCTACCATCACATTCACCTTCGGAAGACAACGAATAATGGAAAGAGTTTTTGTGGCGGGCATAGAGAACGAGCTAATTTTTGGGATGGACTTGATCAATCAATCAATCAATCAATTCATTTATCACAAAGTATACATATAAATTCAATCATAAGGACCAAAGATACCTACCATTAGATTAAAATACATGATAAAAAAATTGAGAAATTCGTCTTCACAGGAACATACTTTTCGGACAAAAAGGTAGAAGACGTGAATACACAAGAGACAACAAGAGAGACAGTCATATATATATATATATATATATAAGTATGCTATATTGAATACAAATCAAATCAATTGCATATATCGCGAACATAACACAAATTATACTAATTACTCATCTATAGTGTAGCAGGCCTTCTGAACTAGCTGCTGTTTCAGTCTTGTTTTGAAAATATTTAAATTGAGGGAACTCTTAATATGCTCATCAAGAGAGTTGTATAATTTACAGCCAGTAAAAAAAAACCTTTTTTGGTACAGCGTAGTCCGGTGATTCTCAGGTTGTAGTTGGCCTTTGAAACGTGTATTATGGTTATGCTTCTCAACAGTATTCAAAAACTTGTTTTTATTTTTATAGACGTATGTACAAACTTCCAGTATATATAAGCTTACAACAGTTAGGATTTTGAATTTTTTTAAATAATCTCTGCAGCTCGTTCTAGTATCGATACTAGCAAGAATTCTAATTGCATATTTCTGAAGTACCAATACTCTATTCACATGTGCACAATTTCCCCAAATCAAAACTCCATACTTTATATGGGAATGAAAATTTGCATAGTACAATGACAGTAGTGTGTACTCACTACAGTGGTTCTTCATAAATTTCAGACTATAACAACTACTCTGTAATTTTTTACACAAACAATCAATATGACAATCCCAGTGAAGTTGCCTATCATAGGTAACTATGGATTTTCTTACGATACTGTGCAGAAAACCATAAAATTTGGAGGGGAAGAATGTATTCTAGCAACACCATCCGGAAGAGTGGCGTTGACTGTGAAATTGTCAAACCATATAATTTCATATTGTAGTGATTGTCCATGCCAATAAGCATCATAGTGTAGAAAAATTAGCAGAATATACCTACTGCAGTGCAAATTTATATAACCAAGTATTTTTTTATACATGGGGTGGTCCAAAAGCCTTTTTATTTTATTTTATATGAGTATGGAAATAAATCGTATAAGAATACTCATGTATACAAATGAAATATTTTTTGTGGTTGGATTTATTAACAGAGCCTTGATAAAAAAAAATAACAAATTGCATTTAAATGATTTTATAGCAATATAATCGACATTTTTTTTTTCGAAATGGCAGTTTCAATAAAAAGACATGCATGCCTGAAAGGTACAATATCGCTTGTGAAATCAAAGATATTTAGGCTGATTAAATTACAATTTTAAATTTCCCAATCAAAAACATTTTGTTTACTCAATGTGAGTGGTCACGATCAACACTTGCTTCACAGAGTTAGATGCTTCGCACTAAATCCAGCTTGTTTTTCTGGGATTTGCCCAAATTTAAATGAAAAATGTATGTCAACAGAAAGAAATGAAGATCAATGAAAAATACGAGAATATTCCCAAAAATATATACTTGTTCAATTAAAAAAATCTTATTAGCCATGCTTTCAAATGGATTGCCTCCCGCTTTTGTTATATTTTAATCTTATTTTTCCTTCTTCCCAACTGTAATATCAATTATGATATTGATTGAATAGGGATAGGTTTATTCAGTTATTTACAGGGTACCCTGTTATTAATTCTATCTGGCAATTCAAAAGAAGGCAGAAGTCTTCCCTATACCAAAAATCGGAAAAAATAAAACGAAAGTTGAGAGCTACCGACCTATATCACTGCTTGGTGCTGTGGCCAAGGTAATAGATAAGATCCCCCTGAGTTGTTTTGTCCAACTCGAGGAAAGGATTAAACTCATTCCAGCGGACCAATTCAGGTTCCGAAAAGGACATTCAACAACGTCCCAAGTGGCCCGAATTGTTCAATGGGGTGAAGGATACCCTTCAACGAGGAAAAACACGGCCATGGTCCTGTTGGACGTTGAAAAAGCTTTCGACAGGGTCTGGACAAGAGGGTTTATCAGTAGAATGCGAAGAGCAGACATACATTTAATTTAATTACTGGATTCCTACCATTCGGGAAGAACATTCAGTGTTAGAGTCAATCGAACCAACTCCAATCGAAGCAGGTGTCCCTCAGGTCTCTTGCATGTCCCCCCATTTATATTCTCTATATACCCAAGACTTTCCAATGTTCCAGCAGACGAATGTAGGCATCTACAGGGGTGACACCGCGATATATGCGCATTCGTTTGCAAGTTAAGTTGCTAAACAACAATTGCAAATTCACTTGGACAGGAAAATAGTTCCTTATATGGAGAATAACAAAATTAAGATAAATTCGCAGTAAACGGAATTAATTATTGTTTCGCAAGAATTTACAAACAACAAATTACACAAAAAACTCAACTCAAAAGGCATGAAGTGGATGAGTCAGACTCTGTGAGATACCTGAGAGTACAACTGAACATGCGTCTAACATTTCATAAATATGTAAATCTACCCATTCAAAGAACGGCCGCGGCTATCACCAGAAAGAATTCGTTAATAGCTAGGAACTCGAAACTTTCACTACAAAACAAACTAACCATATACAAAAGAATAATCAGGCCAGCTATGTTATACGCCTGCCCAGTGTTTTGCAGCCTGCCCAAAACCACCATGTGGAAATTGGAGAGGATGCAAAATAAAGTGCTGCGTATAGTCACACAGAGCGACAAATACATTCGGTTGGATGCGTTGCGTGAGGTGGCAAACATTGACTCCATCCAAGATCACATCAATAAACTTTCATATAAATTCTTTAAGTATTTTATCCCAAAGAGAGCCCTCTTACTCGTGATATAACCGAGATAAGGGCGTATCATAATCAGCCTCGCAACCATGGGGGCTGATATACCAAAAATTGGATATTTATCACGAAAGGTGAGTATAAAAATTCGAGTATGAAGAAATAAAAATCTTCAAATATGTTTCACTTTTCTCAACCTCTCAGTCGGATCAGAATACTTTAAATATGAAACTCCAATTTCTAAGAGTAGCATTTTTAAAACAGCGCCCGAAGGCAATTTTTTTTAGCAGGATTCTCAATAAATTCGTTTGAACTCGGTTTTTCTGATTTATTTTCCGAGATAGAGACCACTGCTAAACATATACACAATTCTAATGTATATTCAAGAATGAAAGTTAGTAACACTAAAAAATTTGCACATCAACCTATAAAGGAGGTGCCAAAAACTTTCAATATTTTAATTTTTTTTAGTAATAACAGGGCAGTCAGAGAGAGGTAGCATCCCCACGCTATGGAGACATAGCTAGGAAAAGGCAAATTCCCACACACACTAACTCCATTTTATCTCCCATATCCCTGGACAGCTTCGAAGAAGTTTTTGTATCATATATCGGAGATATTAATGTATTGTTATTTATTATTTATTTATTTTATTATTTATGTATAAAATGAGACGTGACCTTACTGATAGTTAGATGATCCTAGAATCAGACAGCGTAATACCTCTTAAATCAAATTTCGTCCTATCAACGGTTACTGGAGAGAATGGGTTGGGTTGGGTCTCTCGGAAGACTACGAATAATGGAAAGAGTTTTTGTGGCGGACATAGAGGACGAATTTCTTTCAATGCTGTGCAGAAAACCATGAAATTTGGAGGGGAAGAATGTATTTTAGCAACACCATCCGGAAGAGTAATTGTGTAATTGTGAAACTATATAATTTAATATTGTAGTGATTTTCCATGCCAATAAGCATTAAAGTGTAAAAACTCAGCAGAATATACCTAGTGCAGGGTAGATTTATATTACTACTAACATCAGTCTTCCTATCCCCTCAACAACACTAATTAAGAATTCAATTATATATAATGGAAAAAAACTATTTAACCATCTTCCACCTACTATAAGAAAATTGAAAGGAGAAAATAAATTTCGAAAAGAAGTGAAAAAACTGCTGCTCCAAAAAGTACATTATAATTTGAATGAATACTTCACGGACAACCTCACAGCTCACTCCTAAATATACTGAAAACTTTATTTTATATTATAAACTATTTTAATGTGTTGTCTGAATTGTTTTTATGCTTTGTGACAAACTGTACTGTGATCTTTTATATATAACTTTAACATTACGTATTTACTGCAGTAAATTTTATCCTATTTTTATGTATCTTAGATTTAGGCAAGCTTTGTCAACATAATTGATATTATATGACAATAAAGCATTTCTGACTCTGATATTTTTTGACACATGGGGACCACTTCTTTTGATTTTATTTTAATTTTCAGTAATAAATTGTATATGAATACTCATGTATACAATTGAAATATTTTTTGTTGTTCCAGATCCTTAATTTAAAAAAAACCTAACAAATTGCATTTTAATAATTTCATAGCAATAAAATCAAATTTTTTTTTTCGACATGGCAGATTCAATAAAGTGACGTGTATGCCTAAAAGGTACAATATCGCTTTTGAAATAAAATATATTTTACCTGATTAAATTACAATTTCGAATTTCCCAATCAAAAACTTATTTTCTTGCAGATACAAGCAATCGAAACAACGTGAAAAACTTTAAAAAAAACAAATCGCAGCAACAAAGGTCATTCTTAAATTTTTTTACGGGCTTTTTGTTATCTTTCTAACTCGAATTTTATGAAAAATTACGGACCTCGCAGTTTCCACGTTACTGCAATTTTTTATTGTGTACATTAATGTCGTGAATTCTTGCAATTTCAACTTTTTCATTATCATCAATAGCTGAAAAATCAGTTGAAGATGCGAAAACTTGTTTGAATGATTATTTTATTCTAAATTATTGAAAGGTCTGGTTTTATCCCTGCTGTAAAAAGCTGAAGGGTAGTCACACGCAGTAAAGGCATGGAAACCGAGTAGAGCACTACACAACAACAGTCCAAGCCAATGTTTCAGCTGTGGTTCAATCTATGGACTCCTGATCTTTTTCTTTCCTGTAGTTCCTGCCATCCATACCTTCTGCATGTGACTCAAACGTAAAATGAATACATCAGTGTCAGTGGCTTTTACTACAATTATACTGTTTGGCTCCAATTTGGATATATGGAATATTATTCTAGTGTTGGCTATCTTGTGAAAACATAGCTATTCTGGTACTTCGTTTTTCATAACGCAACCGCCCTGAACATGGTATAAAAAGTGTCAAAATAGTTATTTATACAACAAGAATATAAAGCAACTCTTTTTTGCACATGCGAGAAGTTTTCATAACGAGCCGTAGGCGAGTTATGAAACCTCGCAAGTGCAAAAAGAGGCTTTATATTCGAGTTGTATACATGATTTTTTCCAATACTTTGCTTCTTAAATACATACCAGGAAAAATTAGAACAAATGTTAGGTTGTCAGAGTGCATAGTAACAATTTCAATTATTGAAGCTGCCATTACTGTAAAACCGTAATCAGATAAATTTCGTAGATTTATAAAATATCGCTGAAGAAAGTGATTTTAGTGATACATCCGATATTCCTGCCGATGTGATGGAGTCAGCAGAAGAAGTTAGCTTAGAACTTCTACCAGTAAAGTCCAGACTATTATACGAAAAATAATATGAAGTATTTGGTAGTTGGAGTACTCAGAAGAAAATATCTAAGGTATCAGAAACCGTCGTTCTTGCGTATTTGGGAAAAAAACTAAAAAACTAAAACTATGAAGTTGTCAACCCTGTGGTCGAAGTTTTCTAAGTTAAAATCAACTTTAGCTGTTAACAAGAACATTCATATAGGTGATTATCCCAAAGTGAAGGCATTTCTTGAAAAAAAAAGTGCCGGCTATAAGCCGAAAAAAGCAAACGTTTTCACGAGAGAAGAGGTAACTACAGTTTTGCATGATTCTGCGGATGAAATTTTTTATTGATGAAATAAGTTATGATTATAGGATTGTCAGGCGCCTGTCGCCGGGACGAACTTTCTAAAATGACAATACATGATATTGAGGACAAGGATTCTTATATAATTGTTAAAATTCCTGATTCAAAAACGAAAATACAAGGAACATTTTTAGTTCCAAATAACAATGAACACAAATTTAATCCAGCTGAAATTTGCCGTAAGTACATGTCACTGCATCCTAAGATAGCAGAAAACCTTAGATTTTTCCTTCAGTATAGGAATGGAAAATGTACAGTTCAAGTAGTCGGAAGAAATACTTTTGCAAAAATTCCGAGTCTAATTGCATCATTTCTTGGATTACCTAATACGGCAAAATATACTGGCCATAGTTTTAGACGGTCCTCTGCATGGCTTTTAGTTGGCTCAGGGGCTGATATTTTGAGACTTAAACATCATGGTGGATGGCGATCGTCGACCGTTGCAGAAGGCTATTGGAGCAGTCCATGGAAGAAAAAGTGGAAACGGTATTTTTAGTGGTGATATCAAGAAAAGTGGAAATGTTGAAGTTGAGAACATTATACAAGAAAAGCCATTTGATTTAGTATTATCAAAATCATCCTTTGGAATTAACATACAGAATAACAGCAATTGTACTATTAATATAAATCTTATAAAAAATCAGTATGGATGGATTTTGATTGTAATATATTTAATAAAAAACGATTGAAATGAGAATGATGGGTATTGTGTATTACCTGTATTTAAACAACGTAGGTCTGTACTTTTTTGCCCGCCTTGCAGAAATATTTTTTTGCACTCTGTTCAAAATAGTCTACTTTTCACATTTAAAAGTCATTAAAAATGACACATTTTTGACATAAGTATTGGAAAAACTCTTTTTCTTTCCTTCCTTATAGTGACTTTTCCCTCCACATAGTGTTAAAATACTCCCATTCAAACAAGAGAAAATTCACACTGATGGAATGAAATTTCACCCCAAAAGAGTCAATTATCGATCTATGAATAGTTGAACTTCCCTTTTTTGGAGTGAATGATAATGAACTGTCACTCTGTGTTTGAGAGGCAGTAGCTGAACTCTGAAGTGGAGTGGAAAGTCACGCTAAGGAATTCGTTCAGAGTTTCCAACTTATCACATTTTGAGTTCTAATGGACTTATATTTTCATTGTAAAAATGTTAAGATACTGAATTATGCCCTGTTGGATCAGACATTAGAATTCTAAAGTTTTGAGTCTTTAGGAATTATCTTTGTTACTGCGATGTGGAAAAATGCGAGAGCATCGATGATTTGAATGATTCCGAGAGTAGTTCTGATTCAGATGCTAAATAGATTTAGCATGTTAAGTTGTGATTGTGAGTAATCATATTTTGTTAACTTAAAACTCAGGTCGGATGATTATTTGAACATTTGACTCATTAGCAGAACTTGAATAAAATCAGTACTTTATTCGACTTTATTTTCTTATTGACAACCCAGGCACCCCCTCATCATCGCTTGAGCCCGAAAATGTGGACACTTCACTAAACTTAAAAAGGCATAGTAGTTGAAAGTCAGCCACTGTGGCTGAGAATATATTGAGGAATCGATAGCTGACAATAAAAATGCTTACTCAGTGCAAAAACCTCCATCATCCAATGGAAATTTAAACACATCCTCCTTCACCTTTTTTGTATAATGAAACACTGCCGTAGAAAATATTTAGGCTACTGATTGTTTAGTGCTAAGTATCGATGGATCTTTATAAAATACAACAAAAATAAATGTTTTGAAATATTTTAATTAACTAGAAAAACTACTTAATTACTTAATTGATATTTCAAGTATTTTTTATAAATCTTTAACAATTGTACCATTCACCTGTACTACATTTTGGAGTTCTTGTGTTTCCAGACTTTAAATTGAACTGATGAAAATCATAATTTTCAGTATTGTTACTCAACTAGGTAAAGAAATATGTTTAGTTAATACATGCGATTTTTGGGCTTACTACTACAAAAAGTCATTTTCAGCTGGTCGATTATTGAAGATACGCGAAAAAAAGTAGACGCATTCAGAAGAATGCTTCCGTTACTGGGCGACTTGAAAAATTCAGCTATGCGTTCCAGACATTGGGACAAGGTCAGAGCTGTAGTAGGAGTTGATTTCGACGAAAACTCGCCCGATTTCAACTTGGAAGCCATTTATGCCATGCAGCTGCATAAATACGCAGAAGAAATAAATGAAATTTCTAATGCAGCTACCATGGAGCTACAAATAGAGAAGGGTCTCAAAGCCATTGCTGAAACGTGGAAAACCATGAAAATAGAATTGGTACCTTACAAAGAGAGGAATCTGTACAGGATAAAAAACGTCGATGAGTGTTTTCAAGCATTGGAAGAAAACATGTTGCAGTTGTCTGTGATGAAAAGTACTCGGTTTGTGGAACCATTTACTGCCGAGGTGGACCATTGGGAGCGGACTTTGTCCTATATCATGGAGAGTTTGGAGTTGTGTCTACATGTGCAGCGACAGTGGTTCTATCTCGAGGTAAATCAATAAATTAAAATAAAAACCATAGTTTTCAATGGGCAAAATATCAAATATGTAAATGTGATACTTTGTTTAAAGTCAGTCTATTTCTAGACCAGCACTAATCACCAATGCCGGTCAGCACACTTTCTCCAACCGCCATCTTAACGTCCCCTCCGAAGGACGGCATATCTCCCACTATATCTCATGCTCATTGATATGGCGCAAGTAGCTGTAAATATGCCACTATGCTGCAGTTATATGGGTTTTCACTCGACATTGCTGCGCTTCAGATATCGATAGACTTTCGCCAACCTAACCAGCCGGGGCCCAAATGTGATAGTTTTGTTAACATTCTTATTAGAGGATAAACATATCTCGCAAAAATATTTTTTTTTTTTCAGTTTATGAAAACAATTACACATGATTTAATAAGTAATTCTATGTACAAGGTTTTCAGGAAAGATAGACATAGTCATTATCTGTCAATCATGCCGGTTTTGTGAGCAACTGTAAATATTTTTTTTTCAATTCAAAGAAAACTTTTGCAGAGGGTGTAATATATAAGGCACCTTCACAGGATGAGAAATTGTTTTGGGATGAATTTGAAGACACTTTGAGTTGCTTTCACTGAACTGTAGATGAAATTATATATACTGATAAATTCAATAATGTTAGATCACATCATATTTAACGGAAATAGACACCAACACGATTTAGCCATTATGAAATTTTCATTTGACTCAAATTGTTGACATTTCAACAAGAAAAGGTAAAAGTAGAAACATTCTTTTGGATTTGTTCGTAGTGAGTGAGAATTATGAAGAGTTGATGGTGACAAACGGAATCCTAAGATATGTACTCTCAAAAATTTGAAAAACATCAATAAAGATCTGTTTCAGAGAGATTTAATAACATGCAATTTTTCAGGATACGATAGGCAAAATGTAAATGGAAAAAATCATCTATTGATCAATATTGTGCAAAACTTATTTTATCGGCATATAAAATATCCTATAGCTTAAAATCAATGTGAATTTAAAATTCATTGAATTGTGTTATCCTCATATTGTGCCATATATCATGCACATATCTGTTCAACTCAAAACCAATTCCCAGCAATGGAAGCGCAGTGGTGAGGGTAATACCTAAAAATCGAATCCAAATAAATAGTCTGTGTGCAATTAGTATCTAACAACTAAAATTATTTGAACGAGCAGCAGAGAAAACATATCTACATTTTTTTATCACCAGAAACTCAGTCTGGTTTCTGCAAAGGATACATATAGTTGCACAACTGATCTGTTGCACATCGTGTATGACATTTTCGGAAATACAAATGAGGGTTTTTGTTATGTGCTTGTACTTCTTGATTTCAGATGAGCCTTTGACACTTTGAACTATGAACTCCTACTAGCAATACTACGTTACATTGGGTAAACGGAATATGGTACTAAATTACTTCAAAAACAGACGTTATTTAATTCTATCTTGGCGCCTTCATTGTTCACCGTATATTCATAAAATATTTTATGTTTGAACTTTTGTAGCAACTACTTCTATGCCAATGGTAATCAACTCTACTACAGTTCTGCCCTCAAAAAAGCTTTTTGCAAAAATTGGAAATCCTATCGAATAACATTCAGATTCAGAACAGTGATATCCACCAAAGACACCATAATACAACTTTTGCAGGTGACATATGAAAAGTTGGGTCAAACCTAGCCTTCACTATGTATCTTCGCAGATTTACCAAAATCCTTCGATACGGTGTTGCTTGAAAAAAACTTATGAAAGGTTTCGAAAACTGTGGAATCAGAGGAAACACATATTTTGACTATTAGATATAAGCAATTTCTCATTGACGATCAATTGAGCAATCTCAAAAAATAGTTATGGCGTGCCGCAAAAAACTGTTCTGGGTGCAGTTTTATTTATAATGTATGTAAATGATTTACCCTCGACAAGTTTTAGTTACGTTGTGCCTTTCCAGCTCTGCTCCAAAACGGACTGGAATCACTTTTACCCATCCTCACTAAACTGTATAGAGCTTGTCTGGCGTGGAATTACATAGCGCACTGCCAAATTCTATTGGATCAGCTTTGGATGAAAAAAGCATAGAACCAACCATCTACGCCAGAACAGCTACTACATCTCTACAATACGAGGCCATTAGGAAGTCTGCAGGGGTTGCCCCCCTTCTGTGGTCCCTCTTGATGGACAACCTACTCAATATCCTTGTTATTTTGACAAGGACAACGTCGGGGGCGGTAGCTTCTAATATCCTCCAAAAACTGTTGAACGATGTACACAGTTGGTGCCGGAGGGAACACATGTCTGTCAACCCCAGCAAAACTGTAATAGTACCCTTCACTAGGAAAAGGAAGCTGAAAAACCTAACTCCACTTTCTTTCAACAGCGAGGTCATTCCATTTGCAGTGAAAGCGAAATATCTAGGTAGCTGAAAAGGGAAACATTCTCAATTGAATATTGATAGAAAGATTTTTCTGTTCATATTTTCAACAAATCAATCTAGGTAGCATCCTGGATAAAAAGCTCAAATGGAACGCTTACTTGGAAAAGGTTCTACACAAAGCCAAATTATCTTTATGGACATGTCGAAGGATTCGTGAAAAATCTTGGGGCATAGGCCCGAAACAAATCTACTGGATATATATGATGATTGTTAGACCAATGATCACATATGGAGCCATCGCTTGGTGGCCGAAAGCTTCACAGAGGACCCAAGCCCAAGCAAAGCTCTCTAGATACAGAGACAGGCTGTCTGACAATCGCTGAGCTATCAGCACCACACCTCAGCATCCATGGAAATCCTTCTAGAATTCTCCATATTCTTCTGGAGAGAGAAGCTAGATGGAGAACATACAGAATCGTGCATATTGCTAGTTGCACACAACAGGCTTCTACAGAGGGTAGCAAACTGCTGGCCGACATCGAAAGTCACAGCATTCTGGGAATGACCTCCGATATAATGCATCCAACAGTCAACTATGATCTGCCATTTAGCGTCCTAATTCCAGATAAAGACGAATGGGTCTTCGAAAGGAGGAACTACTGAGAGCAGACAACTGTTCACAGATGCTTCAAAAACACCCTCGGGCGCTGGTGCGGGTGTGTACGGTCGTGGACCCAGGACAGAGATCTCAACGTGCCTAGGGTCCTACGCAACCGTATTCCAGGCGGATATTCACACCATTGATTTGTGTGCAGGGAAATTGGAGGAAACCAACCTCACACACAAATCAATGAAAAAAACTCGGACAGTTAAGCGGCTATAAAAGCACTTAGCTCGTGCCGATCAACGTCCAAGTTACTATAGAACTGTCAAAAATTATAGTTTAAAAAAACTAAATAACACGATTATGTAGCAATAAGGACTAAAAAGTTGAAAATGAGAATAAAGTCCATTTCCTCTTATGCAAAAAAAGCGTGAGGTTCTTGATATCAGTTATTTCAATATCATTATGCAAAGTAAGTGGAGAGCACCCCACGCTTTTTTACATGGGAGGAAATTTTTTGGTCTATCACTTTATTCTTATTTTAGTCCTTATTGCTACATATGCGTGTTTTTTAGTTTTTTTAAATTATAATTTTATTTTTAACTTATTAGTCCATATTGCTACAGAAGACTAAAAAAGACTAAGGAAAAACTCTTCGATTTATTCATTCACATGGAATGGATTTTTTCGAAATTATGGTGAATGAGATGCATGCTGCATTTTGGTGAATCTAAGCATTCGCCACATCTTTGAAATGTAAATTATTTTTTTCTGACGATCTTGGAGAGTATACCAGGTGATAGCTATGAAATTATTGTATTGTCAAATTTCAATTAATTCGGACGTCTGGAAATGGGGGAAAATTAATTCCAAATATCCCATTACCTACATTCATACACACATACTAGGTGAAGCTAATAAAGCGTGTAAAAAAGACTCTCCTCTGTAGGAAGATTCAACAATCTGTCTCTGGTCTGGATTCCTGGCCACTCCGGCATGGAAGGCAATGAGGCGACATACTCTCTCGTGAAAGAGGGGGCTGCAAAAGGTTTTATTGGACCAGAACCCGCACTTGGCATTCCCCCAAGCTTTGCAAAACCAACACTGAATACCTGGACTGCAAGAAGAGTATCAGACTTCTGGCGTAACTTACCAGGATTGGTCCATTCCAAAGCATTTATAAATCCTTCGAAAAACGTCACCAAACAATTGTTAGACTTACGTTGTCTAATAGGCCTACTTACTGGCTTCTGTCACCACATGTCAAAACTGGGATTGACAGAAAAGCCGGTATGCCGTCTTTGTCTTGAATATGACGAAACAGCAGAGCACATACTTTGCGCCTG
Organism: Gonioctena quinquepunctata; assembly: GCA_018342105.1. Classification (NCBI taxonomy): domain Eukaryota; kingdom Metazoa; phylum Arthropoda; class Insecta; order Coleoptera; family Chrysomelidae; genus Gonioctena; species Gonioctena quinquepunctata. The sequence goes on along the minus strand of JAFIRS010000222.1, from coordinate 617,107 downwards.
CCCAGCGGCGAACAGAATCAGCCTTACTCTTGCCATCGGACCTGAAGTATCATTCACCAGGTAAACTAATCGGCTTTATTTGGCGGAATATGAGTTGGTGTGAGCCACAATAGATCCTCACGGATCGCAGTGGAGGGCCGTGAGAGACCCACCACTCACTTAAAACCTAACCTAACCTAGGTTGTGCTAGCAGTGGTGAGGTTCGTAACGCACATTGTAGCTTTTTGAAATCAATTTTGTGTTCACCTTCTTACACAATTATATCCTTTACATAATGTTTTATCAACAAATGAATATTTCCTAATTTCAGAATATATTTTTCGGCGAAGATATCCGGAAGCAACTTCCCAAAGAAACCGGAGACTTCGACCAGTTAACTGAAGAATGGCGGGAAATTACAACCAGATTATACTTTTCCAAATCCGCCATGCTGGCCACCCACTACAAACCACCCCCAGTTCTCTTTAATAGATTGAATAAAATGAACGATAAGCTTGATCTGATGCAGAGGGCACTGGAAAAATATTTGGAACACAAACGTCACCACTTTCCAAGATTCTATTTCATCTCCAACGACGACATGCTGGAAATCCTCGGCAATTCCAAAAAGCCAGAGGCTGTCCAACCGCATCTGAAAAAAATCTTCGACAATCTCAACAAAGTGAAGATTGAGAAGAATGCTGGCGTCAACAAGTTGAAGGCTGCGGGCATGTACTCTGATGATGGGGAGTATATGGAATTCCCAAAGCCATTCTTTTTCGAAGGGACCTCAGAAATGTGGCTACAGCAGTTAGAGTCTGCCATGCAGATAACGCTCAAGATAGCGTTCAAGCCTTGCAGAGGTGAACTGAAGAAGATGTTGAATAAGCGAGATAAGTGGTTGATGGCAAATTGTGGGCAGTTGTGCAATGCTTCCAGCTTGGTAGCTTCATATATTCGCATATTTATTTTTAAATTAGGACTGTTCAGTAAAAAAAATGTTTGTAGATATGATGCCTGGGTATTGCTGAAGGGTTCGCCAGTTTCTTTAAGTCTGTTCATGACCCCTCGTCACTAAAAGATTTCAGTGATCTTGATTACCAGTTTGGCAATATAAACTTGAGTGAGGTCAGTGAGAGCACAGTCTTAAGTTGCATCAAGAAATTGAAATCCAAAAACAGGCGCTGACAATATTCCATCTTACATATACAAGGGATGTGCTGACTTTCTTGCCAAACCATTGCTCATATATTCAACCTCTCGGTTAAAAACAATTATTTCCCTAACTGAAATATTTGAAATTATACTTTATGAAGATCTCCTGAATAATGTTAGGGACAACTCAGCAAACATGTCACGCGTGGGCCTCTAGAGGCACTTTAAAAACAGCTGACAGACAACATAAGCGGGCCATAATCATGATACATAGTCGGCCCGGCTAGCCCGTGTCTCGACGGCCACCAGTAGGCCTCCAGACTACCTCCCGCTTTAATACATAGACAGCGGATAGACAGTGTTAAGATGAACTGATATTGCATGTACAGATTATGGTGCGTTGAGGGTATCCTACTAATCAACCTCATCATTCCACTGTTGGGATTTTATCAAAATACAGTACATGGAAGTATAGAGTATCTTGGAAGGCAATGAGCATAAAGACGGTTTCAATGAAAACAAAATGGCCCATATAAACGCCTAAGAACAATGTAGCATTATACCTTCGAAAACAGTGAAATTTCAATGAAGATAGGTCTTATTATACACAATAAATTCACCAAACATTCGGAATCGACTGATTCATGGACTAGATATATATATATATATATATATATATATATATATATATATATATAATTCACTGTTTTAACTCTCTGAAGCCACTAATTGTAGAGGATTTCTGAAACTGTAGAGCCAGATTGTTCCTATTTACCTAAACAGACAACTTTTTCTCCATCTCAACAATTTTTATTGTATCTCAAATGGTTTCCCAGATATTGCATTTGAAACTGGCCTCGAAAAATATATATAGATAGAATGACAACACACAAATAGATAGAATGATAGAATGTCAACACACAAATCTGAAAAATTCTCGCCTCTGTGATTATTTTTCATGACCATATACCACAATAGAAAATACGCGATTTGACAGCCTACCTACATCCTCCACGAAATCGGCAGTAGGGCCAACTGCCAAAGTGATATTCAGTAATGCCAATGTTGCATTTTCATTACAGAGCTCGCAGCGGAGCGGCGCGTAATGCAACATACTGTGTCAAAACGACATCGGCGCGATTATCGCAAATCTTTCACAAGTAATTTCTGGCAAAACATCTATAATAAATATGCGTATGTTCAGCCAAAGCGGCAAAACTGATATCATTCCAATTACTTAACGAAATCAGTGTGCCACTGCCGACATCTGACCGCAGTTAACAGCAACGGCCCGTCTCTTTACCGCTCATTCATGTTTGCTGGGAAGATTGTCGAACAGCAGCACAGCTTTACCGCAGGTAAATCCACGGTCTCAAACGTGTGCCACTTTACAAATTATGCCTTTGATGCTATTAACAACCAAAGTCAACTTGACACAATATATACCGATTGATCCAAGGCTTTTGACCTTGTTGACCATAAAATCCTTGTCAAACAACTAAGCAATCTAGGTTTTTCTTATCAGGCTTGTAGATTTTTTGCAAAGTATCTTTCAGACCGATCACATCAAGTCAAGGTTGGCAGTGCTTACTCTGAACCATTTTTTCCAATCTCAGGTGTACCTAAGGAAGTTGGCCCCTTCTCTTTATTATCTTTATCAATACTCTACCTAAGTGCATAAAATACTATGCAGGAAAATGCTTTACGGTAACGTTTACCAGAAAAGTAAACCCGCCTCATCTATGAATATTCCATGAATGACAATATTCTTCAGCGTCGACAAGAAATCAAGGACCTTGGAGTCTATATGCAGGGCAATCTGAAATTCACTACACACTACGACTTTATCGTTAATAAAGTTTACCAAAAACTGTGGTTTATAATTCGCAAAGTCAGAAATTTTGAAAGCATCAGCACAATAATCAAACTGTATAAAGCTCTAGTGAGACCTCACCTAGAATATGCCTCGATAATCTGGTCACCTCTGGCCCACTGCCATACTGAACGTATCCAAAAGAAATTCCTTCGCTATATATATGTCAAATCAAATAATACATACCCCAACCTCGTTTCGTATCAAAGTATGCTGGACTCGAATAGACTTCAAAAACTATGTGATAAAACAAAACAATCTGTGATTTTTATATACTACTTAACAACATTAAATATCATAAACGTACACTTATAAATTCTATAAACTTTTCTGTGCCTCTGATCTTTATTTTGATACTCATATAAATTATCATAATATTCATTTCCAGGATTTTATTGTTTCCCTGATGGTAGCTGTGATGTATTCATATCATTTTTTCAAGATAATTTCATTATTCTTGTAAATTGGGTTATCAGGTGTAATAATAAATAAATTTGTAAACCATGGTTTGGAGTCGCCCAATTTCATTATGCTGGTACATGATTAGATAATTTTTAGGAGCTCATTATGCAGCATATTGGAAAAAATGTTTTGATAATGATAGTTAGAGAGCTGTCATAACAAAAAACGACCTGTATTGCAGGATGTATTGCATTATGATAAACATGTTCCCTGTGTCCCCCAAACCCTCTGGTACGTGTCATTTGTCTGAACACGTTCTAGTTTTCAAATTATAGCCATTGGAGATACACTACCTGCGATGGTCATCAATTTGATTACAATAATGTTAAAATACTAGAACGTGAAAACAATTATAAAAGCAGATTATTCTTGGAAATGTACCATATAAATAAAAATAAAAACACAACTGTAAATTATAAATCTGATACAGGACAGTTGAGCAATATATACTGCAATATTTTGCAATTCACTTAGGCAGACTTGTGATGAAATTGTTGTTTTTCTTTTTTTTTCCTTGAGGTATGTATCGTTTTATTTTCTTTTCTCCTGGGTTGTTTCTAACACCCTGGTTCTGTACTTATTGATAATTCACTCTTAATCGCATTGTAAAAGAAAGAAAGAAATAATTGTTTTATATTTAAAAAAGATGTTTTTATATTTAAAAAATATTTTTTTTTGTTTTCACCTCGAGTTTCTTTCTCACTTCTTGAGAAATGAATATTTATCATATTTCTGCATTCCCAGTCTGAATGTGCCGTCCAACATATGTATATATATTTTAAATTGACCGTCTCCATGTTTTGTAAGTAATCTGTCAATTTTGTGTGTAACTACAGTAGTATGTCAATTTTTTTATTTACTTTTAGCCTTCTCCTGTCAATAAACATTGACGAAATATTGAGATTTAAAAACGAATAAGTTTCATTTGTCACAAACCGTAAACCTGAAAAAAACTACCAAACCCTCAACTTATAGTACGGTCGAAAATACATCGTTTTTCATTATATACATATATATATATATATATATATATATATATATATATATTATATATATATATGTATATATATGTATATATATATATATATATATATATATTATATGATTGGTATTTGGGTTATGCAGCAGGCCAATAAGTGTACTCTTTTACACGGATTCCAAGCTTTCGATAATATTTATTATCATCATCAGGGATGCTACAAAATAGGAAGACACATAGGAATATATAATAAAGAAAAACAAGACATTCATAACTTACAGTGAGAGTGAGGTTATGCGGCGATGATGTTAAAATCATATATAAAGTTATATGAACAAAACTGTGTAAAACACGATTCATAATTCTCAACATAAGAATACATTGTTAACGTATGTAATGTGGATTGTAGTTGATTCCTGTGAGTTGTATACACAGTTTTGTTCATATAACTTTATATATGATTTTAACATCATCGCCGCATAACCTCACTCACACTGTAAGTTATGAATGTCTTGTTTTTCTTTATTATATATTCCTATATGTAATTGAATCCGTTAAAGAACACTTATTCCTCTGATAACCCAAATACCAATCACTTAATTCGTATTCAGTCAGCAAATAAAACTACAAATTCTATATATATATATATATATATATATATATATATATATATATTCAAATTAATTTAATCGCCTTCTCCTCGGAGGAATTGTGGAGGAGGGTGGAGGTGGCGCCACCTTGGTTAAAAGTTAAAATAAGAGTTACTGAAGCTCCATTTTTTGGAATGGATTTTAAGTAGATGCTTGATAGTTAAATCTAGAAGTTCATCTGTCTGCATAATCCAGAATGGTCAGTGAACTTTACTCAATGTTTCATTTTCCTAAAGGATTAAATTAATATTTTCGTTCTTTACTCTTTTCAAATTCTCTGGTGTATGGAAATGTCTGCTGTATGAATTCGTAGCTGATTCCTGGATCCTGTATTTGAGTTTTGTTCTTTTTCTTCAATTTATCCTAGGACAAATCAATGCCAAATATGCCATTCAGATTCTTCACAAAATATTTTGCGTCAACGAAACTCTAAATATCTTCTGGGGTTCCAAAATCACAATTATATCGGTGAAAATATTTTGAAATTCAATTCATACTGGTAGCAAATGTATATGCAGTTTTTGAGGAATATAATATATGATGAAAAGGGGAACATTTGAATAGTGAATAAAGTTTAACTTTCAGTCGCAGATGATTTCACATCTGATTTTATGAACATCCTGTTTATATTTTCAAAAAAATCAATAATATATGATCTTTCACTGGCTATTTTTTATTTTTTTTATTAGTATTGTATCTGATTGATGAATGTGAAAGTAGACTCTCATATTTTAATTCAATTATGGTATCATCAATAATCCTCAAATTTATCTAAATTCATCACAATTAAAAATGCAAATTTGAAGAGAGTGTACGCCATCCCATTTTTCCATACTAGTTTGAAGATTGATAGGGACACAACATTTTTTTACTCAATGTGAGTGGTCACGATCAACACTCGCTTTACAGAGTTACATGCTTCGGACTGAATTAAGCAGAAATACATGGAGATCAATTTAAAAAAACGAGAATATTCTCAAACATAAAAATCTTAATAACTATGCTTTGAAATAAACCTCCCTTTTTGTTATATTTTAATTTAATTTTTCCTCCTTCCCAACTGTAATATTAATTTCATTCTTTGAAAATCCTCTTTTGCATACAGAAATTATATTTGGGATTGATAATGTTATTTATTGAATAGAGCTAGGTTTTTCAGTTATGTATGTATTATCAGCTATTTGAAAGTATCATGTATTAAAGCATAATAGTTTCCATGGCTTTGGAACCGCAATTGCTTTGTTGTTTCTGATTAATTAGATCTTTTATGAAGATTTTTGAGGGGGTTCCATGCAATTTTTTCTGGTTCGATTGTTTCGTTCAACATACTTTTCAGAAATGTGCTCATTGTATTGTCAGAGTGAGTTTCTTAAACAATACAATGAGCACCTTTTGTGAATAATTTTAAAAGTATGTTGAACGAAACAATCGATCCAACAAAACCCTTCAAAATCTTCATAAAAGCACATTAAAATTTTTATTTGTCTGATATGATTTGCTATTATCATTTATGAATTTTAGTTTTTGATTTTTATTATTGGCAGATTCAGTGGACCACAGATTGTACTCGAGCTCTGGTACATGCCAAAATAATGGAAAGCAAGAAACCCCTGAAGCGCCTGAGGAAAAAACAAAACCAAGTTTTGGGTAAGCTCTCAGAGCTAAGCAGAAAGGAACTAACCAAACTTCAGAGGCTAAAAGCGAATGCACTCATAACCATCGAAATACATTCCAGAGATGTTATTGATAGGCTTTATAAAGCTAGTAAGTTATACCTTGATATTCTACAGCTGACGCCAGAATTTCATGTTATGTTTTTTCAGACTGCAGAGACACCAACGCTTTCGAATGGTTTTCGCAGTTGAGATTTTATTGGGATAGGGACACTGACGATTGTTTGATCAAGCAAACGAATACTTCTTTCAAGTATGGTTACGAGTACAATGGGAATTCGGGTAGACTCGTTATAACGCCTCTTACAGATCGGTTAGAGCTTCAGGTTCAGGTTTCAGACAATTCATTTCAAGGGTTTTGATTTTTTCAGATGTTACATTACTTTGACTACAGCTTTACATTTGTTCCGTGGGGGAAGCCCCAAAGGTCCTGCAGGAACGGGAAAAACGGAAACGGTCAAAGACCTCGGGAAAGCCATGGGAATGTGGGTGATAGTGAATAATTGTTCCGAAGGTTTGGACTATAAGAGCTTAGGCAAATGCTTTTCGGGACTAGCGCAGACAGGAGCTTGGGGGTGTTTTGATGAATTCAACAGGATCAACATTGAAGTTTTGTCTGTCGTCGCTCAACAGATTTTGTATTTATTGACCGCTCTATCGCAGAAGGTGCGGAAATTTGTTTTCGAAGGTATGTATAGATTACATAGTATAGTAGACAATTTAAAGCTGCATTTAATTGTCCAGTGAATACAGGGCGTTCAAATTTCAAAATCTTCTGTTTGAATATGAATTCCTTGATGGTATTGAAGATGTAATGTGTTTTTCTAGGGTCGGAATTACCAATGCTAAAAATTTTTAATCTCGGGCGCCAGATTTGGTGGTTTTCTCCACGCACTAGGGTAGCAATAGATGGAGATACGGTTGTCCAGGGGTCTAGTATTTTGACACTTTTTGTACTCTCCAAAAGACTGTAGGCTTTGATTACAATATTTGGTACTGGACACTGGTTGTTATTATTTGAACAGAGAGACAGGCAGAGCTGCCTTTACACTATCTATAAAACTTTGTTTCGTAACTCTTCTGATTCTACACGTTATCTGCCTGAAACTGAAAGGTGCTTTCCACAGTAAATTCAGAGTGTAAAAAATTCAATTAACTGATTTATTGAAATTTCGTTATGGCAATATTTCCCAATGTTTAGATATATTTTCTTTTTACAGAATAAGGTTATTGGTCTGGCAACCTTATTATGCATAATATAACTGAAATATTCATATTGAGGGTAAATCGGTATCACAAACATTAATCCTAATATATATATTGTGGGTAAATTAAGTATCACCATAAAAATATTGAAAATTAGATCTCCTATAATACGGATACGGGAAGGGCTAAAAAATTGATTTTTCTAGGTGGGGAAAAATACATTTTACTTTTCGGATTGAAATCCTTTGTATCTCAACTATGTACGTTCCACTTGGTTATTCCCTGAGCTCTATGTGCAAACTTTGATACTTACATCGCCTTTTTGTGTGGGCCCACCCGGTAATGATTCAAATTTCGTTTTTTGTTTCGACCTCTAACAGAGCATAAACTTAGCTGGAGGGAGTCATAACCACAGATCTAGGATTCGGACTACGAAGCATCAAAGTTATTTCCATAAAAATTAAAATATAATTAAAATCACCTTCAAGAACTGGACGTTGAATAATATTCTGAAAATCCCTGTATCGGGAATATTTTATCTTATAACTAACGTTGCTCTGCAAGTATAACCTGTGTTTATAGAACCAATCATGGAACAAGAAGTAGTAGAGATTGTGAAGAATTTTAAAAATAAGATGGTAGTGGTAACGATCAAATTCCAACTCGTATAATAAAATAAAGTGTTACACATATATCGAAAGTTTTAACGTACATTTTGAATAATTCTTTGCAATATGGCATTTTTCCTGAAAAGCTGAAAATTGCAATAGTAAAACCTATTTACAAAAAGAAGGGTGATCCAAATGAAATATGCAATTACAGACCAATAAGCCTGTTATCTTCCTTTTCAAAACTTTTTGAAAAGCAATGTGCAATCGGCTAATGAATTTCTTAGTTACGAACGAATTACTGAGTGATGCCCAACATGGGTATCGAAAGGGCAGATCTACAACAACGGCTGTGTTCAAGTTTGTCCAGCATATACTGAATGCCTTAGAAAACAAGAATGTAGCTCTAGGACTTTCATTAGACTTATCAAAAGCGTATGACTGCTTAGACCACAATATATTACTGGATAAACTTGAGACTTACGGGGTTCGAGGTAAGCCTTTAGACTCGTTCAAATCATACCTTAGTAATAGAAAGCAAAAAGTAGGAGTACAGAAAGATAATATAAATGCGTTATCACAAGTAACTGACATAGATATAGGTGTGCCTCAGGGCAGCATTACTGGCCCAATACTTTTCATAGTATATCTAAATGATGTGTGCGATGTACTGACACCATACCCCGACTGTAAAATGGTAAACTATGCTGATGATACGAATATTCTGATTGAAGGACGAACGGTCGAACGTATATTAGACAACTCCAACTTGATGTTTAATAAGATAAACAACTGGTTCTCCGAAAATAAACAGATTGTAAATGAAGAAAAGACTAATGTAGTTATGTTTACAACTGCACATGCAAGCCAGGCAGTGCCTAGTAACTTTCAGTTAAACAACAAAAACTTAGAAATAGCACCTAGTACCAAATTCTTAGGAATCCATATCGACCGATATCTAAATTGGAGTGAACATTTAAATGAGCTAGTCGGTAAATTATGTAAAAGATGTTATGCATTAAGAATACTATCAAAGCATTTGAGTTTTTATATACTTAAAGTTGTGTATCATGCAAACTTTGAAGCTATTTTTAGGTATGGTATATTGTTCTATGGCGGAAGTACTTCATTACAGCACCTATTTATTATTCAGAAAAGGGTTGTCAGAATTATGTTTAAACTAAATTATAGAGAATCATGTAGGACTAAGTTTCGTTCAGCTAATATATTAACAATTGTTGCTGTGTATATTCAAGAGTGTCTTTTGTTTCTCACTAAGAATAGTCACCTTTTTTCTGATTATAAATCCCATATTAGCTATAAGACCAGAAATATAAATTATAATTATCCTGTACATAGGTTGACCGTAACCGAAAAAAATTCTTTGTATAATTCCATCAAATTTTTCAATAAGCTACCAGAAAGAATAAAATCACTTTCTTCTCCAAATGGTTTTAAAAAAGAAATTTGGAAACTCCTAATAAACCTGGACCCTTACTCCATAAGGGATTACTTAGAAGCACACCTAGAATAGATTTTGTAGTCTGTTTGTTTTTGTGTACCTACATACTGTTTATACACTGCGCGTCAAAATTATGGAACAAATTCGATATTTCGCAAGCCATGTACTTTTGACAAAAATCATGAAATGGGTCGATTTTTATTTTAAAATGCCGATTTTGTTATGTATATTCTAAAGAGGTTATGTCACTGGTTTTGACATGGTGACGTAATCGGTAATTTTTCAAATTGGAACAGATGTCTTGTGATATCCCATCTGAAAGGCCTTTCTATACTGCATTTGATGATGATGATTGATTAGATTTTTTTGTACAGGGTGAACAAAAATTAATATTTTATTTCAATAAGAGAATAACTTTATATCCAACAAAATAGAACAGTTAAATAAGATGTTCAAAATGCCATTCACCAGTCTCTTGACAATAAGCAAATCTACGGACACATTCGAAATAAGCTGAACTTTCCATTGAGTATAGTGTATTTATAGTGCTGCTCATTGTTAAGAGTTTTTACCTTGGAAAAAGTTGAGTGAAATTTATGATTTTTGGAACATATATGTGTTACAACATCTTCTACAAAACTATACAAACAGTTGTGGTATATATTAACTAAGTATTGAATAAGAAGGAGTTAAAGTGCAGAATAGCAGTTCTCCTTGGCAAAAAAAAGGATAGTTCCTTATCTCAATCTACCTTCAGCATCGAAAAAAAACGATCTTACAATATAAACACAGGTGTTATTAGTCCAGTGAAACTAATCAAATATTTAAGAGGAGCTTCACCAAGGAAATGAAAAATTACCTAAAATGGAATGTTTTCTATGTAAACAGATAAAACAGCCGACTGAAAGAGTAAAAATTCCAAGTTTCCCATGCGATTCATGCAGAAACATTACATGTGCAGAATGTAGTGAATTAAGCACAACCGAAATAAGATGCATCCCTCTACAAAAACGAGCTTTAAAGTACCAATGCAAGAAATGTAGAAATCTTGATACCCTAGAAATCCTACAAAATACAATCATAGACAAGGCAAAAATAATTGAGGACCAAGAAATAATTATCAAACTATTACAAGAAAAAATAAATACTCTGGAAAAATCAAATGTTCCATCATATTCTTCAATCTTAAAACAACAACAAATAGTAGGCTCCAAACCAATAAAAACTAGCTGCCCAAAGATAATTGTAAAACCGAAGCAACAACAACTATCAGAACAAACCAAAAAAGACATCAATACAAACATTAATCCTGCCAAACTGAAAATTGGTATTGCAAATATAAAACCGACTAGATCTGGTATGATGATCATTACATGTCAAACGAAAAATGAAACAGAAATACTGAAGGAGGCACTAGAAGATAAACTAAAAAATGACTATAACATAGAACTTAGCAAATTAAAATCACCAAAAATAAAAATTGTCAACTTCAATCAAGATTATAAAAATGAAGAAATAGAAAACTACATCAAAGAACAAAACGATATACCAGGGGAAATTACAGTAAACTATATCGCAGTAATAGAAATGGAACGAAAACAATCCTATGTGAATGTACACCTAATGCATTCCACTATATAATGAACCTGAAAAAGCTAAACATTGGATGGGAGAGATACATGGCATATGAAGATCTGAGTATTCCAAAATGTTATAACTGTCAAGGATACTTTCACAAGAAGCTCAACTGCAAGGAGAAAATGGTATGTCCTATATGCTCTGAAGAACATGAAGAAAGAAATTGTCCTAAAAGAAAGATATCTTGTAAAAACTGTGATCTTTCAAACATAAAATACAAAACAAATTATGATACGAACCATCAAAGTAATGATTCAGAATGTCACACTCTGAAATATCATATCAAGATACTACAAAGTAAAATACAGTACTTTGAATGATGATTTCGTTTTTTTCAGTGAATTCACAATAAGTACATCTCGATATCTTTTATATTTCCCACATTTAATGGATAACACAGAAATACAATTATTAGATGATCTGGAAACTAAAACACCATCACTGACAACTGTCAACCAATACATTGAAACAAACGAACTCACTGAAAAACTGAATCAGTTTGAAAAATACACTATTTTTCAAATACTACACTTAAATATTAGAAGTGCTTATAAAAACTTTGATGAATTTTTGATTTTTTTGAATATGAATAATTTGAAAACTATAGATATCATAATTTTAGGCGAAACCAGATTTATAAGTAATGTAAATGATTTTACAATTCCTGGCTATACTACACTGTTCAACGACAGCACAATTAACCTATGTGATGGTTGCTTATTTTCAAAACCAATTAATTTTAATATTGTTATTTCTTAAAATCACTCAAATTCAATATTATACCCTGTTATAGATCACCCTCTACCAACGACAATGATTTTGTTGAGGACCTAGACACATACATCTCAAATGAAACTAAACAAAATATTGACTTACTCATTGGTGATTTTAACTATGATATACTGAATGATGATAATGCCAAAACAAATAATTACACATCAATGTTGATGTCTTATGGATTCGAATCCTATATAAACACACACACAAGAATTACACATACGTCAAAGTCTTGTTTAGACCACATTTTTATTCGGAAATCCATACAAGAAAACACAATTAATTTTGTACCACTCGTAATAAACTCGAATATTACCAATCACCATCCAATTTTCCTATCAATTAATAGCACAAAATCTGAAAACAAAACTAATAGAATCATACAAAAAATGATAAATAAATTTGATATAGATAAATTTCTACGGATAATAAGTGAATGTAAATGGGATAAATGCAGAAAACGGATAATAAGTGAATAAAAATGGGAAAAAATTGTAAAAGTCAAAGATCGTACAATTCAAAGAAAATAACAAAAAAAAAACATGGATAACAAATGGCATAATTAATTCCATCAAACACAGGGACAAACTTAAGAAACAACTGAATAGAAGCAGAAATAATGTAGAACTACAGGAAATATATAAAAGTTATAGAAATCATCTCAACCGATTGATAAAAACAATTAAATCCGCTTACTACTCTGATCTGATTTCTAACTGTAAAAACGATATAAAAAAAATATATAACATAGTCAAGGAAGCCACAAACAGAACGACCGGAAAACAAATCAAGACATATTTATATATAATGAAAGAGGGAACACTTTACTGATGATAAAGAAATGGTAAATTATTGTAATCAATACTACATAAATGTAGGCACTAATATGGCGCAACAATTCCTGCTGCACCCCAAAACTTCAAAATAAGCACCCGCAAATTAAAAACTCTCTGTTTCTCAAGCCAACTGATGGAAACGAACTCATCCATCATATTAACACCCTAAAAACATCCAGTTCTCCTGGAATAGATGGAATAACCGCTGATACTGTAAAAAAATGTCATATGCATATACTAAAACCACTTGTTCACATAATAAATCTTATATTTTCAAATGGCAAAATACCTGAACAACTTAAAATGTCGGTAGTTACACCAATTTATAAAAACGGAGACAAAATTCTTTACAAAATTATAGACCAATCAGCTTGATAAACACTTTTGCAAAACTATTTGAAAAATGTCTTAAAGTAAGATTATATGACTTTCTCTCAATAATAATATCTTGAGTGATAAACAATTCGGTTTTCGTCCAGATACAAGCACAAATGAGGCAATGTTTGAACTGATTAATCAGATAAAGAATAATTTAGACTGCGGAAACAAGTGTATTGCAGTCTTCCTTGATCTAGCGAAAGCTTTGATACGGTTCCTCATACATCACTCTTGGAAACTCTGGAAAAACTTGGTGTGAGAGGCATTGCATTAGAAATTTTCAAAAACTATCTATCACAAAGAAAGCAAGCTCTGAGGATAAGAAATACGTGTAGTACATATGAATACGTACAAATGGGAGTACCTCAAGGAACAGTTCTGGGACCACTGCTCTTCATAATATACATCAACTCATTACTGAATACAAGCATAAATGGTACTATTCTATCTTAGCAGACGATACCGCTTATTATATGAAGGTAACACATGGCAACATGTCAAAGAAAAGCTGAATACGGTACATCTTTAGTAAAAAATTGGTTGGACTACAATAAACTCTCACTGAACGTAACAAAAACGTCATATGTAGCCTTCTCTTTAACAGACGTAAATAGACCAAATTTTAATAAAATAAACATCATAAACACCAATCTAGAAATAAACAGCAATGATAGAACTAAATATCTAGGCATCATCATAGACAAAAATCTCAAATGGAAGGATCAAATAAACACCTTAACAGCAAAATTACGCAGATTCATCCACAAATTTTATGAGTTACGAAAAATAATGAACAAAAAACTCTTGATCACATTGTACAGGACCCTGATCGAATCAATTCTGAAATATGGCATTATTGTTTGGGGAGGTCTCTACAGTAATGCCCTAGAACCTTTAACTACTTTTCAAAATTACATAATTAAAATTATACTACAAAAAGGAGATTGTACCCACAAGGCTTTTATATAACGAAGATATATTAAGTGTGAGATCCTTGTATTTTCATGCATGTTGTGTTTTCATCCATAAAAATCATCACTTGATTAATAGAATTGAACACTGCCATGAAACACGCCAAAGACCAACAACTTACTAAAAAATCCTTTTTATCAAAAAGACGCCAATCAAAGATTCATAACAACAACAGCTCCAAAAATATTCAACACATTACCACAAGATATTAGAAACATAAAAAAACAAAGCATATTCAGGAAAAAATCAAGACAACACATAGGCAAACATCAAGACAAGTATATACACAGCCTATAGACTGTGCCAATTTTATACTACTTAACTATACAGATACCTACCCAAAATGTAGTTCTACACATATAATCTTTCGAAACTAAAATACACAAACAACTGCACATACAGGTGTAAACCTAGGTGCGACAAAAAAAAAAAAAAAACAGGAATTTATTAATATTTCAAATTAGTATTGTTAATAACACGAAGGGCCATATTGAAAATCACTTCCATTGCATCCTTGTGATCCCTGGCAGTGAATATAGTCCTTTTCAGTAGGCTTTCTATTAAAAACATGTATTATTATTTTGTATTATTATTTCTATTACTATCATTGTTAAAATTTATTTTCTGTAAAAAATGGCTTATTGAATAAACGTTCTTATTATTATTATTATTATTATTCCTCTTGCACATTGCGAATAACTTCCGGAGTAATTCTGTTAATTTCGATCCTAATTCGATTTCTCAACTCTTGTAGATTTTGCGGCCTATCTACATAGGCCTTCGATTTCAAATAACCCCACAAGAAAAAATCCAGGGGCGTAAGATCTGGAGATCTTGGGGGCCACTCTATCGGTCCGCGTCTACCAATCCACCTCCTAGGAAAACAGTTTTTCAAAAACTTGCGAACATCACGTGCATAGTGCGGGGGTGCACCATCTTGTTGCAACCAAATACTTTCATTTGGTGAGTTAGGATTGTTGGTGTTTGGAAAAATATATTTTTATTATTATTACATTATGATTATGAAATTCTTGTATTGTCATCGGTCCTTGATATGTGTGACAAATTTCAGATTATTCGGAAGATTGGAAGTGGGTGAATATTTACTTCCAAGATTTTATTACATTGTGAGTTATTTAGTTACAAGTAAAGATAATAAAAGCGTGTTAAAAAATGCAAAATTTTACTTTTTTGAGCAAAGGCTTCAATCCCTCAGACTGCCCTGGCAGACTAGTGAGTCAGTGCTCTACTACACCAATGGATCCTCCCCAAGTATTAATAGTTAGCTATTTTCTAGTCTAAAATGGAAACAAAAGACAATCACACATTAATGCCATAATAGGCAAGTTAGTGTCAAATAAATGTCAGTTGAAATATCAACAAATATTCTTCACAAATTCTAAGTGAAAAGGTTCTGAAAGTAAACTATGGCTACATTAAGTGAAACCCAACGCATATAAATTTTAATTTTTATTGGATGCGGAGATAGAACCAGAACTCAGCAAGAGTTATGCGACTTGTTCAATGCGAAGTATCCAAATAGACCTATTAGTCGTTCAACAGTCAGTAAGATTGAGAAAAAATTTAGAGAAACTGGTCATGTCAAACATATTCCGAATGCTGGACGTCCTGAAATAGAAGAAAACGTGAAACTTGATGTTCTATTGGGTGTAGGGAATAATCCTCACCATACTTCACGACAAATTGCAACAGACCTTGACATATCCCATATCTGTATTACGTATTCTAAAAGCAGAAAAGTACCATCCATACAAAGTACAGCTACATCAACAACTCAATGATGATGATCCCGATCGCCGTGTGGAGTTCTGTGAAATAATGCAGGATTTGTGTAACCTCAATCCACGTTTTATAAAACAAATTTGGTTTTCTGATGAGGCTACGTTTTGCCTAAATGGTTCAGTAAATCGTCAGAATTTCAGATATTGGAGTAGGGATAATCTTCACTGGATGATGGACGGGCATACTCAATACCCTCAGAAAGTCAATGTTTGGGCAGGGATAATAAACGACAGGATTATTGGCCCGTATTTTTTCGAAGGAAATCTCACAGTGGAGCGTTACTTGGAATTTTTAAGAAATGAACTCATACCTAGCCTTGCCGATATTTTTCCAAACGCCAACAATCCTAACTCACCAAATGAAAGTATTTGGATGCAACAAGATGGTGCACCCCTGCACTATGCACGTGATGTTCGCGAGTTTTTGAATAACTGTTGTCCTAGGAGGTGGATTGGTAGACGCGGACCGATAGAGTGGCCTCCAAGATCTCCAGATCTTACGCCCCTGGATTTTTTTCTTGTGGGGTTATTTGAAATCGAAAGTCTATGTAGATAAGCCGCAAAATCTACAAGAGTTAAAAAATCGAATTAGGATCGAAATTAACAGAATTACTCTGGAAGTTTTTCGCAATATGCAAGAGGAATGTGTCCGTAGAT